>CM060449.1:59024117-59624117 GCA_030545235.1 Helianthus tuberosus | reverse complement strand
TTGAGTCCATCTCGTGGGTTCAAACCTTTCATTCATACTTTTCATTCTTTTATGTTTGAATCCATCTAGTGGATTCAAACCTATTATTCATACTTTTCATTCATTTCCATCGTTTGACCCGTTCATAATGTATCAACTTCCTTATCATACTTTTTCATCCATTGTGACATGTTCATAACGGGTCAATTCTTTAACATACTTAATTTTATGTATTACTATAATAACAAATTATAACAATGAGCATTACTACAAGTGAAACTTGAAATATAACAAGTAATATATAGATTCAAACATTTTATTCTTACTTGGTTGGTCCATTCTTACTTATGGATTCACAATCTTCCTTCCAAAATTTTCATTCAACATAAAATGCTCCCAAGTTACTTGGGAATCTTGCCATTCTTTTCACACACAACCACTTACTTCTCAATTCTACCGGACATACATGTGATGATTATCATGGTCTCACGAGTATCATATGTTTCTTGCGCACTGGCCAGGCGCGCAATCCACATACTAGTCTCGTGCCTTCATGTAATCATCACCTTTTGTCCGTTGAAGTGGATTTCAGTTCGTGCATCATTTATGAAATCCTATCAACGCAACATCAATGTCTTCCATTCAACATTGACCCTCCCTCGGGAGATTTTCCCAACACCAGTACCCTTATTTATTAAAAGTGTGCACCTGGGGGTTTGACAGTTCAATCACATACCTTGGTGTTTGCCTTAGATCGCATCCTTGGATCATTCTTCTCAATCATTCAAGCTTACCTTTCATAAATAACACGGTTAGTTTCTTTATACGAACATATATATACATGTTCCCATACGAACATATATATACATGTTCCCATTCGAATTTTACTTCCAAGACTCGGGTTTTGGACTCAAGACTAAAAGACGACAAGATGATGTAAATAGAAATTTTGATAAATTATGTTCAACTATTTTAAAGTTGAACGGGTCGAACAAAGAATGAGGCTTGAAACTTATAAGTGACGAAGTTCACACGAATAAGTCAAACGAGTTAAATAAAGGATGACGCTTGCTAATGCAAGTAAGCGCGAACTGAATAAGTAAGAGCGCGAAATATTAATAAACCTATTTAAAGGGTCATTGGCGTTGAAAACATTAAGATAAAAGAACCCGAGTAATAGGCTGTAAAGAAGTATAAGTATGAACCGGGAAATGGTAAAGATAGAGCAAACCGATGTGTATATGACGTGAGGAGTCATAAAGTTGGAAGATTAGTCCGAAATGGGTTATGAATGAAGCCTTAGACTACAGTCAAGGTCAACTAAAGTTCAAAAGTAAAAACAAATGATTCCAAACAAACAAGGGATGTCTTAGGTACATTTGCATAAAGACACAAATAAAAGATGATCTACGAGATCATCATAAACTACGGTATTATAAGTAGTGTTAAAGTCTACGGACCAAAATGACTCACGAGTCATAAATAGAAGGAAACGAACTGTTGGGTCTCACCTTAAAAAGGGGGGAAATCTAAAGAATTAGCCTATGAGACTAAGTGAAAGAACCTACGGGTTAATAGCGTAAAACGAGGGAACTGATTATGATTCCCCATCTAAAACAAGAACGGAAAAAGAATAAATTGTGGGTTGTCAATTTCCTTGACATGAGTAATTGACATAGTCAAAGAGAAAAGCGTTAAACTAAAATTTAGTATTAGTAAGAAACAACGCTTTAACAAATATGAATATTATGAAACGAATCCAGAAAATGATTAATATCAAGGAATATGGATCTTGACACCGGTAGGTGCAAAGTGATACATTCGAAGGAAAGATTTTCGATAATAAAAGTCGACATAAACTTAAACAAAACGTGATGTAATCACGGTCACAAAAAGTGATATAGAATACAATCAAGTCGTAACGTGAGTTACGAGACATGAAAATCAGAAAATACGCAAAAGGCCGGGTTGGCAATAAGATGTACCTGAATGAAGGGGGTATAAGTGACGGTGACTAATCAGTCTAGCCGGTAAGACCATTCAAGGTCAAGATAGCGTTACGACCTATACAAAGCGCTTGTCGATATAAGATTAGCTGGAAGTAAACATATTGAAGAATAAATACAACCGAGTGATCAGATGACAACTCGGTCAAATAAGTGACCAGAATAAGAAATACAAGCTGAAAGTAATGGCCTTACACGTGAAAGGCGCATGCGCCTTAAAACCAAGAACACGTTACCATACTTTATGGCAAGATTTTTATGAGAGCAATGCTCAAGTAATCACCGAAACCAAGGTTCAGGTGATTCTAAACTAAGGAAGTACATGAGAAAGTCTTTAAGGGGGGTAGACTTGTAACACCCCGAAAACGGGTTTGGTAATCACACCACCTTAATATTAATGAACGGGTAAAATACCGTTAGTGGTAAAAATTAACCCGGTAAATATTAGGATTTAAATAATTAAACCTAATATTAAATAAAACGTGAATAAAAGCTTTTAAGGAAGTAAAGTTTATAAGAGGCCCGAGTTAACGGGACTTAAAATAAACTGAGTCATAATTTCCCCGAACCCACTAAGATAACTAGGAATACCAAACCTAGTTAATAAGTGGGAATATTGTTAAAAATAATTAGGTTGTGATCTAATTAATAACTAACCAAACATGAGGGACCAAAGTAGTATAACTTGAAAATGGTTTTATAAACTTAAAAACATCACACAACACACACAAGAGTGTGTGTGTGTGTGCATGCGTGAAAATGGCCAGGAGACAAGCTCCATGGGAGCTAACCCTAAACTCAACAAAACCTTCAAATTGGAGGATCAATCGAAGGCCAAATTCGGATTTGAATACATAGAAGTGATCACCAAGTCAAGGGGATCGTAAGGTATGTTGAATTTTTAACATTCATGAAGTTGTGAAAATTAGTTGGTTTTGCATGATGCGATCTATGCATGAATCGTAAAGAATATGGCCGAATTAATGAAGTGTGATTGCTTAGGGACAAACCCTAAGTAGAAATTTGAAGTAAAATTGCTATGATTTGAATAATTAGACGATTCACCACACTTATACAAGTGGGTTTTGATTAAATAATGAAGATGATGATATGCTTGTGTTAGAAATCATCATAGTTGATGGTTGATGCGAGATACTTAAACAATTTGCAAGTTTGAGTATTTAACCATACATGACTTGAAATGGGTTTTTGTTGACATGGTGATGTTAATGTTAAACTTGTGATTAGAATCATCATATTAGTTAGTAAAGACAAGCTACTTGGACCATTTAGGAGTTTGAGTACATGAATCATAATTACCATGAATTGGGTTTGGTATAAAAAGATGGAAATAATGATAAACTCGTGTTTAAAATGATGTTGATATCATCATGTGTTAAGAAAGATTAATGTAGTGTTAATTCGATGGATAATGGTTATAAAACTTGGTTAATAAAGGGGATAAACGGTAGACTAAGAAGGATGCTACCGGGTAATTGACCAAGTAATTAAACGAGTAGTCAAGCTACATCGTGTAATTACTAATGTTACTAGATCGTTGACTTTTAAAAGGTCAAACCGGCCTATAATACGATGAATGATAATTTTGGATGTAAAATGTGTAAGGTGGAAAAATCATATTAAGTTGTGATAAAACTAACCACCTTGTGAAATGGTGAATAATAGTTGGCGCTTAAACAAGCTAGGCGAAGCTTGGGGTGAAAGCAGGTCAAACGAGTCAAGCATAAAGGAAAAGCGTATTCGGGATGCGAGGTAAGTGAAATTTACACACTTATGTAGAATACTTGTTTATTCTATACGTTATAAATGCGATAACGATAATATCAAAAATATGGATTTTCGTTAAGATTACCTTGTAGTGTAATCTAATAATGAGGAAAAGGGTAAAAAAATGGAAATTGGTCAAGTGTCGACTAATGTAAATCGAGGTTAAAAGGATACCCATGGCGTAAGCCGAAATGAGTTGAATTTGTAAGAAAAGAGTTTAAGAGAAAAAGGATTTGGTAATAAAATCCGGGATGGGATGGATGTACGAATTGGAAATCAAAAATCATGTTTTTGATTAAATAGGTAACGTTGGGCATATAGGCCAAACGGGTCGAATGGTGGTGATAACACCATTTGACAATATCGACTAATGTGGTTGTCAAGTCTTATGTTAACAGGAGCGATTAGCAAATCGGATAATTGCGTCGCCATAGATTGTGTGATAATTAAAGCGAGGTATAAATTGGGTCTATTTGTTGACCCGGGCCAGGTACGCTAATATGAATTTATAGTTAAAAGTGCAAGCAAGGTCGAATATTTAGTGAAGTCTTTCATCGTAAAAATGAAGGATTAAAAATGACCATAAAGCCCTTGATGGGTAAACCGGGTAAACAACCCTTAGAGGTTGTTTAGAAACATATATTATGATTTTGTAACCTTTAGATGCATATAAGATTTGAAGGCATAAACTCTCAAGGGTTGAATGCCTTAAATGCGTCTTGCCGTAGAATGGCATATCCGAGGGATAAAAACTCGGAATAAATAGTCTATTACTTTAAATCCACCACAATCATAGTTGTGGTGGAAGACCAATCAATATGAATGGTTGAAATTATGAGGTATACGAGAAATGGGCGGGATTTATGCTTAAAAGGACATAAATACCCTTAATGGTTCAAAGTAAGATTATAAGTAAAAATGGGTAAATAATGCGTAGGAACCCATGACTGGAACCTAATATGATAGACAATGTTGGAGATAAAGGGTTCGTGAAAAATGGGGGGTCAAACAAACATGTTTGTTTGATAAACACATAGACTGGTCAAAATTTAGTAAAAAGGATAATAAGCCGAAGTCTTAAAAATCTCAAATTTATTTAATCCGGATGTCGGATTTTAACTCCATGTGATAGAGAATTAATTTACGATCACATAGGAAAAAGAATCGTGTAAATCGGATCAATAACGAAGGAGTTATGCTCGTTTTCGTGAAATCAAGCTTGGCTGGGAATATGCAGCAACTGATGCGAACATTCTGTCAAAATGAGGTCGTGGCGTCGCGCCACGGCCAAAGGCATTTTCCGTGGCGCGCGGCGACGGGCTAAAATATTGAAAATTTTGTTTATTTTGATTATTTGACCCAATTACCTTGTTGTACTTGTTATTTAACTATCAAACTGACTTCTAAGTTGGTTTTGATCATAGGTGAATGTCGAAGAGTCCCGGATGAAGATCAAGCATCGAGCAAGAACCGAACACACGTTAAATGAAGCTTCCGCGTCAAATCTGGATTTGTTTTGTTATAAGTGAATTATGTAAACACTTACAAATATGTTTTGAAATATTGTAAACATATGGGAATGTAAGTATGACAAGTTTTTGTAAAGTCACATTTTAGCATTAAAATGTGTATCTTAATTATTAAAATCTTGATTTATTAATACGGGCGTTACAAGTTGGTAATCAGAGCTCAAGTTTAAAAGAATAAAGTGTTCGGTTCGAGGCTTGATCGCAAATCCGGTAAGTACATGTATATTAATGGTTTAGTATGAGTTAAAGTGTTATAAACGACACATAGAGTTATCGTGTAATACATGCTACTCCAATCAAATCGGTAAAGGATTGATATAGTCAACGAAATTACGCGCGTTGACGCATATAGTAGAAAAGCCTTGTATTATAATACGAGCGATTATTGAAGTTGATGTTACTAACTCTTGTAAATGTTTTAGTTGAAGGACACTCGCATCTGAAGATAGCGGGAGTCTCACAAATTGCGGATTTGACAAAGGAACGGTCCAAAGTATAACAAGTTGATGTTACTAACTCTTTAACTTAAGTACGTCATTCATTCTAGATTAAGATAACTACGTTAACATATGATTACAACTGCGTGACCACTTCTCCGTACAATCCATGATCTTCAACTCGATCTTCATCCACTTATCTCCCATGATGATAATGATGATCTGACTAACTTGCGGTCACCATATACATAACCAACACGTTAGTAAAAGGTGACATCATATATAATTAAATGAATATATGAATAATCAATAACTGCATAGCGATCTAACTATGTTTACTACTCCATAATTATATCCTTCTAAATTTGTTCTTTACACCGGACCTCGCTCCTTTGAAAGCCCAACACTTACATACCTGCATTCCTGCTTCATTCTCAATAGTAATACGGTTAGTAAGACATAAACTCAACGTATTGAAGACCTACAACTTCGCATAAGCACATACCATTGATCTACATTCAATAAGTTACAAGCCGTGTATACACTTGCATGTATCCATATACATACATACCTATAGCATACAAACGCCTCACATACAAATACGCATAACAAGTACCCACTACGACTCTATACCTAAATACATACATGCAAGTCACGTTCACTTGTTCACATTCAATTACTGTACTTCAATCATACACTCACTATTCATCAATAATCACACATGTAAATAAGTTAATCCTTTCATGCCTATAACACATGTGCTCAATCTGAGTTTTAATAATACAATTACATAATTATGTATATGGCACCCACATACGAAACCACGATCATTATTCATATTTCAAGACTCATACTTTCACGTGTACATAAGTTTTACAGGTCTAACATCACCTAAGAGCCTAAAAAACATCTTACGGGATACCGGGACGGAACCAGGATCGGTCAGATGCATAACGTTCAATCATCAGCAAGAATGTTCACTCAACAGTTGTAAGAATCTGCAAAAATGTCCCAAAACGACCCGTAAGTAGATACCCGGACCCCTAAAACCCTAATCCTTGTTGAAAATCAAGAAAATAAAAAATTTAAGGGTCTCTCGCAGGCCGCGTAAGATTTAAGGGAAGCTTACACGGGCCGCATAAGACTTAAGGGAAGCTTACGCGGGCCACGACAGCTAGGTGATTCGACTGGATAAGCTTTAGGCCATGTGTCGCACACGTGGCGGGCCTACGCGTGACACGCTAGCCCTAATCGTAGCCTAGGTGGCCCTTGCAGGCCACGTAAGATGTTGTGAGGGTGTACGCGGGCCGCGTAAAACCCAAATTTTGGCTATAAATGGGACGATGCCTTGCATTGCTTCTGTGTTCGAAAATTTTACTCAAAAACGAAGTATACTGCTCAAATTCGAAATTTTAAATAGGGAAACGCTGCTATGAGTACAGGGTACTAACTCGATCACTGCTACGATACAATGTCCGATCGATTGAAACCGATCCAATGGATGTTTAAGTGCTGCCCGAATTCGGGCTATACTTTGTCATTCGTCGTGAGGGTTTTGATTTCGTGAGTTTATCGTAAATGTTGTATTAAGTTACTGACCTAGTTTCGTGTGCATTATTATTTAACTAGGTTACAAGGCTAAATCAGTAGGCAAGGTTCTGTCCAATTAAACTTGCAATGTGAGTCATTCTCTTTTTTGTCAAATTGCTTTGTAAAACCCTAAATGTTTTCCAGTTATACTTTGCAGTGATTAAGTCTTTGCCAAATCTTTAATTACTGGCAGTATGTGGGGGTTTTGTGCACATTACTACTAACGATTTATCACTTTAGGTGGGCGAGCCTAATTAGTGATATGTCCACAGTCATAGATTCGGTCGAGTGACAGCTGAACCAGCTAATTATAAGATAGGGGCAAATATAAAAACCCTTAATGCTGTAAATTGTAACAATGTGTCATTTTGTGCAAATTGAATGACTCGCCAGTATTTCCCCGCTGATAAAATCTTTTTAAACATGTTTCAGGTGACTTACTGTGAATCAGGAAAAGTGTCGCGTGGCACTACCAGCTTGGATAAAGTGGCTCAGTAAAATAAATAAACATGTTTTGTATAAACAAGGAATTTCCCTATGAAATTTCCTTTATTGTAAAATATGAGGTTGTCCCAAAATGTGAAATAAAACAATTGGGCATTTTCAGTCTTAAAAGATCCTGTTAAATTTCCGCTGCCAAAATAAATAATACCACGGGTTTCTGTCCCGCGGCTCCTGAAACGAGTAAAACCGGGCCAGGGGTCGTGACAGAAAAAGGTGGTATCAGAGCCACTGATTTAAGCCAACTAAGTATTTAGAAATACTTAATTTATCTGATTGCCATTCTGTGATTCTGTGAAAATTTAATTTACAATAAATGAAATTTTTTTACTTAAAATTGTGTGTGTTTCTTCATGTGTGCTAACAACATGAACGAACTGTCAGAGGCACTCTGAAACTTTACTATCCATACCACCGATATGGATACCACAGGAAACCCATCTGGCTTCGTGGTAGATACGGAGAAACCCCTAACATTCCAGGCCCAGGCCCAGGAGAAACCAAAGCCGAAAAAGAGGAGAAGAATCTTGGACTGGAAACGTGGGCGTAGGAAGAAGCCAGCTGTACAGAAGGTTTAAAAGACTGAGGACCAGATAGATAAAGGGAAAGGAAAGGAGATCGGGGAATGTTCCGGGCAAGCCCAGGAAATGCCACCATGGGAGGAGCTAGATCGCAAACTGGCGAATTGTGACCTCATCGGACCTGCCGATGAAAACCTCTTCAATTACCCCGCTGAATCACAACTTCCAGTTAATTTGGAACCTGCTATCCCAGATCCTATTGTCAACCACCGACTTCTACCCGGAGAATTGGAGGACTGGTGGACAAATGAATGGTAGTTTCAGAATTTCATGAATAACCCCAACGTCTATTTTCCCCAATTTGACCCTGAGCCTGCACCAAACCCACCTATGAGCACAGAAAACTTAGCTGAACTCCGCCACTATGGCGAGGAACTGGTGGAGGCAGGAAATAGAATTCGGGATGTGGGGGAGAAAATCACGTGGAAATACGACGAGAGGGAGCGTCGTTTCTGAAGGGCCGGTTATCTGTGGTTGTGTGTTTAATAATAATAAAATAATAAAAATAAATAATAAAAATATAATCATGTAAAATAACTCGAATAAAACTTTTGTAATATAACGGGTGTGTATCGATGCATATTAATATATATAAAAATATGAAAGTCGCAAAGTCGACAATTTTGGTTATACGTGTTAACGTGATTATGTGTGATTGCTTTATTGTGTTTGGTTGTTATCTATTTTGTGGTAATATTTTGCATATATTGTTAATTATTCAAATGGAACACATGGAAAACCAACCAGTCAACGAAGTTAATCAATCTGAACAAAACAATGAGGATCATTTCCTTAATAGGCAAGATATAGAAAATATCGTTCCCCAGGGAATAGCCAATACTATCCCGGCAATCGTTGCAGCTGTTAAAAGCCCTGTTGAGCCTTCGCAAGCCAACCATAGTAAACGAACGCGCGACGATAATAACAGTAACAGTGTTAACGGAGGCGGCAACAATGATAATAATGTGGTTCAAGCTCCAATACTTAAGAAAATGAAAGTTGCAACACCTGGTTGCACTTATAAAGAATTTCTTGCCTGTAAACCTGTTGAATTTGCAGTCAACGAAGGGGTGACTGCTGCACTACGTTGGTTAGAGAAAACTGAAGCAGTAATTAAAATAAGTAAATGTGTCGAGGAGGATAAGGTCATGTATGCTTCTCACCTTTTCAAAGAAGAGGCATTAGAATGGTGGAATACGGTATTGCAAGCCAAGGGAAGTGACGAGGCTTATGCCATGAATTGGGAATAATTTAAGCAATTGGTGGAAAGGAAACTCTGCCCCGAATATTGTAAGACCCGTCTAGTTACTACTTAAATTTAATAATAATTCATACAATTTTATATAAAAGATGTCCAAACTAAAACATTAGTTCCATAGATAAAGTTCCAAAGTAGCAAAACATTAATCGACTAACGACTAATTCAAACCTTCATAAGTTGTTTAACAAATTGTTTACATTCCAAAAACATTGTCTATTAAAGTTAGATATCGCGGAAGCTTCTAAAGTGTGTTCGGTCCTTCAAAACTTGATTTATCATTGTCCACGTCCTTGCCATACCTAAAAGCTGGAGATTTTTAACAAAAATTAGTATCTAAGTTTCTAGAAATATTACATAATCGAAAATACGCTCAAAAACGAATTCGATTAACGAGGATATACAAAATTCGACAAATGTTACAGGACTCTACCGTAACTTACGATAGATACCGTAAGTTACGGTAGATCCTGGGAATTATTGGTCTACCGTAAAACAGTAGAATCCTACCGTAACCTTTTGGCCTCTACCGTAAATTACGGTTCTACCGTAATTTACGGTAGTCCCTGAAAGTTTATATTTTGTCTTCTTTATTTATTTCAGCCAAACCCAACTTCTTGGATCTTTCATTCTAACAAACTAACATACTAAATTATTGTATTTTGATGTGTCAATTATTAATCGATAACAAAAGACCAATCAATCATATTACGAAGCAATATCCATGCTCTAATTGATTATTCGACCCGTTTGGCTCATCTACGGAATCCTCCAATATGATGACTACCAACGAGATCTTATCAATCCTTGACCTATTATTCAATTTAGCGAACATCATCGCTTTTAAATATCTACACAACTTCTATTCTACAATACGACTATACATAACTTAACAAAATTTCACTTAACGTAACGGGACAAGTCGCCACCGGCTTGTCCGCTTGGAGCTCCGGTATCTTTTCCTATAGAGTTCAACCAATACATGTTTAGAACTCTTTTAAATTCATAGTTCGCATATATTTCCGAAACATCATAAGCATTCGGTTTAACTCAAATTTTCAGATTTAAGCTTTCATTGAGGCATTTTTACGAACACTTTAAGGGCAGAAATTTACACTATATATTATCAAGTTCGCAACTTGTCGTGTAGCCCTAAATTTTCATCAATCAACTACCATACATGAACTTTGACCTCTAAAATTCTGAAATCACTTCACATGTGTCGAATATTACTAGAACAACCACTATAATCCTAGTGTTTATCATAATCTCACGAAACCCATGATTCACCTTCAATGTGTTCTTGAAATTTTCAGAATTTAGGCATGATTTCTCATATTGTTGTCTAGGTTTTACTTCTAGACACTATATCAATCCTATTCTACTCAAATAATAAACATGCATCATCAAATTTCAGATTTCCCAAGTTCATGAGAATTTCGGGTAGAGAATTTTCATCAGATTTTACATACCTTGTAACCCTCTTGTGATGAGGATCAGTAATCTATGCTCGATTTTTGTTTTGAAACAGATCTTGACCTTCAATTTGTAGGATTTAAGATAGTCTAGGGTTTTGAGGAGGAGCTTGGGTCGCCCCTGTCTCCTGGTCGATCTCCACAAAACACAGACAAGGGTGTTTATGTTTTATTTGTTTTATTTTACTAATATTAGTTTTCATTTTAACACTTTTGGCCCTCCAACTTCCATTCTTTATTTGTTTTAACCCTTAACTACTCTTAAGTCTTTAACTAACTAGGTTAGTGTCATTCCTAGTTAGTTTATCTTATTAATTTATTTGCAAACTAATTGCAATTTAAGAAATTTGTATTTTCGGGATGTTATAAGTCCACCCCCCTTAAAAGGGTTTCGTCCCTGAAACCAAAGTACGTACCAAATAATGTAGGGTAAAGACGTCGCATCTCCTCTTCGGACTCCCACGTAGTGTCCGAACCTTTCCGATGCTCCCACTTGATCTTGACTTGCTCGATTTGTTTGTTTCGTAAGTGCTTGACCTTTCGATCTAGAATCTCCAATGGTCTTACCGCATAATTCAGGCTAATATCCACCTCGATATCGTCGTAATGGACATAGGCTGTCTCCTCCGCCAAACATTTCCGTAATTGCGACACGTGAAACGTGCCATGTATTCCACTCAACTCTACCGGTAGCTCGAGGCGATAAGCCACTTTGTCAAACCGCTCGATGATTTTAAATGGCCCGATAAACCTCGGGCTTAGTTTCCCCCTTTTTCTGAATCTGATAATGCCCTTCCATGGGGAAACTTTTAGCATAACCATATCACTTATCTGAAATTCAATCGGTCTTCGTCTTTTGTCTGCATAAGACTTCTGTCTATCTTGGGCCGCTTTCAAATGGGCCCGCACCACTTCAATTTTCTCATTAGTGGCTTGAATTATGTCTGTATGTGCCAATTCGCGTGGTCCCACTTCACCCCAACACACCGGGGTTCTGCATTTTCTACCATATAGCATCTCATAAGGTGCCATGCCTATACTCGAATGGTAACTATTGTTATACGAAAATTCGACCAAAGGTAGATAAACATCCCAACTTCCACCGAAGTCGATGATACATGCCCGTAACATATCTTCTAGCGTCTGTATCGTCCTTTCACTCTGCCCATCCGTCTGGGGATGGTAGGCGGTGCTAATGAAAAGTTTCGTTCCCATTTGTTCTTGAAAATCTCGCCAAAAGTTTGAAGAAAACCGGGTATCTCTATCTGATACAATAGATACCGGTACTCCGTGACGTGCCACTATTTCGTTTGTATATACCTCGGACATCTTTTCCGAAGTATATGTCTCGCGTATGGGAATAAAATGAGCACTCTTCGTCAATCTATCTACAATCACCCATATAGCATCAAATCCCCGAATCATTTTAGGTAGTTTGGTCAATAGGTCCATAGTGATATGTTCCCATTTCCAAACCGGAATCTCCAAAGGTTGCAGTTTTCCATATGGTTTCTGATGCTCCGCCTTGACTAGTAAGCAAGTCAAGCACTTCTCTACGTATTTTACCACATCTCTTTTCATTCCGGGCCACCAATAGTTTTGTTTCAGATCATTGTACATCTTGGTCGCTCCCGGATGGATGGAATAACGGGACTTATGAGCTTCATCGAGTAGAAGTTTTTTAACTCCACATGTGTTAGGAACCCAAATTCTATTGAAGCGTGTTTTCAAACCATGGTTGCCTACTTCGAGATCTTTAACTTGGCCAACAATCCTTTCCTTTCTCCAGTTTTCCGTCTTTACTGCTTCATCTTGTGCTCCTCGGATTCGTTCAAGTAAGCCCGGGGTCACAATGAGCTGCAATGATTGTACTCGTATCGGGGCAAAATTTGCCTTTCGGCTCAACGCATCGGCCACTACATTGGCCTTCCCGGGGTGGTAGTGTATTTCACAATCGAAATCCTTGACCGTTTCTAACCATCGTCTCTGGTGCATATTTAACTCCTTCTGATCGAAGAAGTATTTTAGGCTTTTGTGGTCGGTGAATATGGTGCACTTTACCCCATATAAATAGTGTCTCCATAATTTTAACGCAAATACCACCGCAGCCAATTCGAGATCGTGCGTGGGATACTTCCTTTCATGTATCTTCAATTGCCTCGAGGCATAAGTGTTGGTGCACCTAGTGTCTGTTAACTTCGTCTTAATTGAGTCTTATGTCTAGATTAGATAAACGAATGCACAACAGAGTGGAAATTAGGGTTTGTACATGTGTTAGAAGGTAATTTCGCTTGAGAGTGACATGGACATGTTCAAGCGAAATCAACACATGTGATTTCGCTTGAACAGGGCTGTGACATCCTCAAGCGAAATCATGTTGCCTATATATAGGGTTGTGCTGGTTTCATTTCAAGCGGAACCTAGTCATTGTGTCTGAGCCGAGGTGCTGTCCGTGTGTCATCTGAATTGTGTAAAAGCTCAGGATTGATTAATAGAAGGATAATTAGAAAGGAACAAGCTGTTTTGACATCGTTTACATTGATTCCGCCTTTGCAAATGATGATGAACTACTTAAACTGACTGTTTAGGGTCACGGATCGATCCAACAAGTGGTATCAGAGCTCAGGACGAGGAGTTCATACCGTTGGAGCTTGAAATCATCGGATTTTCTTACTTCTACTCATTCTTTTCTGATTTGGACATAATTTTACGGTTGAAATGGCCTGAATTTGACATATATCAAGCGAAACATAGTGTTAACTAATCCTTGAAAGTTTTGAATTAAAATTCAGCTTAAAACTTGATCTAAAACATATTTTCGCTTGAAAATGTTCGTAAAATGATGACATCATACAGGTTTCGCTTGAAAATTCAAGCGAAATAAGAGATTTCGCTTCAAGTATCTTGATTTCGCTTGAGTTTGAATTGCTATTTCGCTTGAAAAGCAATTTTGATTGTAGACCTGATTTCGCTTGAAAAGCTATCTTGCTTAAAGCTGATTTCACTTGAACAGATTCCACTTGAATCTGTATTTTTCAAAAACCAAGAATTTTCTAAGTGTTTGTTGATCATTTCAGGTACGTGAAGATGGATGATTTCAATCCATTCTATGATGTTTTTGCCTTTGCTGGAAATGGTGGAGATGATATTTCAAATGACACATCAAACAATACGAATGAGAAAGCTCCGATTGCAAAGAAGATTATTTCCGACACGATGAGTGTAGAGAGTGCGTATGGAACGTATAACAAACCTCCAAAGTTGTTGGCAATAGAAGATTATAATAGGTGGGCTACAAGATTTGATGAGTGGCTTCAAGCTTTTGCATATCAAAGCTGGAAGAGTTTAAAGATTGGTTACACTAGAGGAGAAAGGTTTGGTGAAAGTTTGACAGATCCTGATGACATTGAAAGATATATTGCTGAACAAAAGTGCATCGCGTTGATTCATCAGTCTGTGAGAGATGATATAATTTCATTGATTGAATATGTAAATTCAAAAGATCTTTGGGAAAAACTGAGGGTAAAATGCATAGGTAGTGCTGAAATAGTCAAAAACAAAAAGAAACTGTTACGAAAAGAGTTTGATTTGTTTGGTTGTTTAAAGAACGAGTCAGTTTCCAAGATGATTGAGAGATTTGGGCATCTGAAGTTGGAGCTTGCTAGACATGAAATTATTTACACTCAAGAAGAGATGGTAGACAAGTTGTTCGACTCACTGCCGAATGAACAAGATTGGCAGTACTTTGCATTAATGCTGAAGAATACAATCAAGTCTGAAGAGTTGACAGTGGATCGGCTCATCAAAAGACTGGAGAGTCACGAGTTAGAGATTAAGAAATCTAGCAAAGTCAACAACACATCTTATCAGCAGAATGTGGAGTTGTACTACAGAGGAAATCTACCAAAGACTGGTTCTCCAAGAACAGCATTTTCTGCAGAGAGTTCAAATTCTGTGAATCGAGAAACTCCTCACAGTGGTTTTCATAGTGGATCTTCTTCAACAACTTCAAGCCAATCTGCATCAAAGAATCTATTTCAATGCAACATTGCTGTAGATCTGAAGAACGCTCAAAATTTCAGTGAAGAATCAGCAAAACAACAGATGGTGTTCTTAGCATCTGTGTTAGAATCATACGAGAGCCTCGTGGCGGGCAAGATTGGAAATACTAACCAGACTAAAGAGGACTATGATCAAATAGATCCTGAAGAGATGGAACTGATCGATATCAGGTGGTGTATGGTCAGTGCAGTCCGGAGAGCTCAAAGGTTTATGGAGATTACGAGCAGACATTCAATTGGTGGACCATCCACAAAACTTGGCTTTGACAAATCAAAAGTCACATGTTTCAAGTGTAAACAGAAAGGTCACTTTAAGCGTGAGTGCAGAAATGCTTACACTGATGATACTGCAAATCCATTCCGCGGGGATTACTACAAAAGAGCGATCTATCATCAGAATAAATCAGAACCGCCCAGAATGAAGCAGCTTGAGGATGCCTCCAAAGAAAAATCAAGAGCTCTTGATGTTATTCATGATGATGAAGGTTTTGATTGGAGTGAACTGCTACCAGAGGAAGATGCAGTAGGGTATGCGTTTGTAGCAAAAGAAGATGAAATTCCTGTCCCTAAAGACACCAAAACTGAAGAACAAAAATATCAAGCAAGAAAGCAGAAAGCAGAATACAAGATGCTCAGATTATCTAAGGTGTTCAACGAAGCCAAGACAGCAAAGAGATGGGATGCTGATAGAGAATGTTACCTTGATCCTCAAGGAAACATTGCTTTTGATGTGAAAACTCTTAGTATTGAAGCTTTCATTGAGGAATTCAAAGCTGAAGAAGATGCCAGACAGAGAAAATGGTGGGGAGGAGGAGAATCTGATGAGAAAGAGAAAGAGACAGCAAAAGAACCGCAGTCAAAGAAAGTGGATGATGGAATTATAGATACTTCAAAAGAATTTACTGCTGAAAACTTGGGGAAGATGGCTGACAAAGTGCTTACTGCAAAAGAACTTGAGGTAGACTCTAAGTCTGAATCTGAGTCTAAAAGCAAGGTCAGTCCAAATGTTTCAACAAGTGAGACAGGTAAGAAATTCAAAGGTGATAGTGACTACAAAAGTTGCATGAAAAACTGCAAGTTTTGTAGTACAATTGCTTACTCTAGTAATGCAAAGGTTGAAGAACTGACAAGAAAAGTCAGAAAGGTTGAAGATCAGATTTTAGATCGTGATAAAATGCTCAAAGCTTCAAATGATCGAGCTAACAAGTTAAATGATAAAATTGAAAATGATAAAATTGTAGAAAGAATTAAGAAAGAAAATGAAAAATTGGTTCTTGAAAATCGTAAAATTTCAGAAAATTTTGAAAAACTAAAACGAACGGTAAAGGATTCTGATGAAAGAAACGGTAAAACCAATAAAGAAAATGAGCATTTAACTGTAGTTCTCAGACACAAAGAAGAGCAAATCAACCAACAACTGGATGAGATTGCTAAATTGAAGCTTCAATTTGAAGAAGCTAAGATTGAGAATGAGCGCATCAATCTGAAATTAACCAGTTACAGCTCCGCAAGCTTTGTTTTGCAACACATTGTTCCCAAACCAATCGGGAAAAACAAAGCAGGCGAAGATGTTTACTCGGATGGAACTGGGGTTGGGTTTCATCAAGTTCCACCGCCAGTGCTCAACAATTTTTCAAAGAAAAAGTCCGGGTTGGTTAATGATGAAGATGAAACGAATGAAATAAAACTTCCAGAGTCAATTGATGTGACATTTTCTTCATCATCATCTGATGATAGTGTTCAAACTAAGACTGTTAAAGGCATGGCTGAAAGTGTTTTGGATAGTGATTCAGCTGAGGATGAAGAGTGTTTTCTGGACAATTACATTCCGAAACCAAAATCCAAAAACAACTTAGGTGATGAACCGAGTCTTGTGATGTACAAGATGGCTGGATCTGATAAGTTGTATTCGTATTCTGAGTTTCCTCTGGAGAATGTTAATGTTGCTAAGTTGAAAAACGTTTTCAAACTGGTTGAAATTGATTTGTCTGAAGTAGAAGGTTTGAATCAGACAAAGAGGCAAATGAATTTTGAAAAAGATAAAGCTTACTACAAGAAACATGTTGTTCCACCACGTTTTTATAACAACAATAGAAACAGATGGTCGGGTGGATATCAGGGTGGTAAGAACTATCAAAGATTAAATATTCAAAACAAGAAGTTTGCTGATAAAAGGGTGTTTGTGAACGGTTCAAGTTCACTTTCTGACGAAGAATCTGAGATTTTTTTGAAATCAAATGAAGAATTTTTTGCAAAGAAGGCCTCACAATCTCAGACTGAAGGCACAAGTCGAGTTGTTGATACTCGTATATGCTTCAGATGCAACAAAGTTGGACATATTCCACGAAAGTGTACCAACTTCAAGTCTAAGTCTGAAATTGTTGAGAGTCAAAAGAAGAAAGTTGATGTGAAGGGAAAAGCTCCATTGGTTGTTGAGAAAAAGATTTTGAAAAATAACAACACCAAGATCAAAACTGAACCTGTTAAAAATGTGGTAACTAAAAATGATAAGTTTTACAAACGGGTTGCGTCATCTCAACAAACATGGAAGCCAAAAGTGGTTGAAAAGAAATCAAGTGTTCAAAAACCAAAGGTTTCAGAGTCAGAAAAACAATCATCTTCTACCACACCGGTAAAGATGGATGTTCCTTTGGAATATTATGAGAAATTTGATCCAAAAGAGGCTATTACTTCTGAGAAGAAAGTTGTTTCGAAGAAAGACCAACCATTTGGTCAACCTCAAAAAGACGAATTTTTCTTATATAAAGAGGTTGAGGTTGGGTCTGCAGAGAGCTTAAAGATGAATGATAAAAACTTTCCTCCACATTATATTACAAAATCTCACATTAAAGTTCAGTTACCTGAGTCGAAAGAGGCTTGGGTAGCATCCAAATCTAACTAAGTGTTTGTGATATGTGCAGGAGCTTCCAAGATCCGTTTCACGATGGATTATGGATAGTGGAGCTTCTCGGCACATGACGGGGAAGACAGCATTGCTGTACGATGTTAGAAATTTCAATGGTGGTTATGTGGGATTCGCAGGAAATCAAGGTGGTAGAATAGTTGGTGAAGGAACGTTATCCAATGGGATTGTTACGTTTGAAAGGGTTAACTACATCGCCGAGCTTGAAAACAATCTTCTAAGCATATCTCAGATCTGTGATAGGATGTATACAACTCACTTTACAGACAAAGAATGTTTGATTTTGAAACCAGGATTTGTTATCCCTGAAGAATGGATTATCATGAGAGCACCTAGAGTGAATGATCTGTATGTATTGGACATGAGTGTAGCAACTACAACAACGGGTCAAGCTCATTGTTTTGTTTCAAAAGCAACTGAGAAGGAATCGCAATTGTGGCACCAGAAGATGGGTCATATACATCTTAGAAAAATGAATCACTTGGTGCACAATGATTTGGTTTTGGGTGTTCATGTCAAAGGTTTTCATCTTGAGGGGGAGTGCATTAGCTGCATCAAAGGCAAGCAAAAGAAGAAATCACATCCTCAAAAGAAAGTCAACTCAGTATTGAAACCTTTAGAAAGACTTCATATGGATCTTTTTGGTCCAGTGAACGTTAAAAGCATAACTGGTGATTACTATTGTTTGGTTGTCACGGATGATTTTTCAAGGTTTTCATGGGTTTCATTTCTGAAGACGAAAGATGAGACGTTTGATAGTTTGATGGCGTTGTTCAGGAAAATTGAAAACTTGTACCAAAGGCGTATCAAAAGAATCAGAAGTGATAATGGTACAGAGTTCAAGAACAACAAGATGGAAGAATATTGTGATGAAAGAGGTATATTGCATGAATTTAGTGCTCCTTACATTCCGCAGCAGAATGGAGTAGCTGAAAGAAAGAACAGGACGCTAATCAAAATGGCTAGGACGATGCTTGCTGATTCAAAGCTACCAGTAAATTTTTGGGCAGAAGCAGTATCCGCCGCATGCTATACACTCAATCGGGTTCTCACTGTAAAGAAATTCAATAAGACATGTTTCGAGCTGATCAATAACCGCAAACCGAACCTGAAGTATTTAGAACCGTTTGGGTCTCCCTGCACAGTTCTAGAGCCTTTTGGTAAATTTGGTCCAAAGAGCATCGAAGGAATTTTTGTAGGTTATCAAAGTCCATTGAAAAGAGTCTTTGTTCCAAGCTTGAAGCGGATTATTGAAGTACACAATGTTGAGTGTCAAGGTTACACAATGCCACCGCAGAATCCTGGAGATTCATGGCGTTTTCATTATGACACTTTGTAGGATTCGTTTGACATGGAAGAAGAAAAGGAAGAAGAAGAAGAAGAAGACTTCTTTGACAAGTTGGATATTCTAAGAGAGTATGAAGATTCGCAGGAAAGGTTCCCAGCTGAGTATTCAAGACGAGCGCAACAAACTTCAAATGATCATGAAGCAGGTCCAAGTAATGCTGGAGAACATGATGATATTCAACAAAATGAAGTTGCTCATGATAATCAGACGGCACAGAATGGTAATTAAGAATCTGAGAACATGCCAGTATTTGATCGTGGTGATTCAGATTCTGAGGGGGAGCAAATTTAGATTTCAGGTCAAACAAACCCAGTCAGTGAACAAGGTGCAAATCAAAATATTACTAATCTGGAAGGTGAGGTAGATGTTTCAGGCGAGGTGATGCCAAGAACTCTTTCATACCATCCAGAGGAGCTGATCATTGGAGAATTGCAAACAGGCGTTCGCACTAGACGTCAAATTGACCAAGGCCTTACTTGTTTTTATTCTATAGTAGCATCTTTACAAACTGAGTTTTCACTTAGTTGTTTCATTTCGTAGATTGAACCGCGTATATAAAGAGGCACTAACTGAAGATTCTTGGGTCAATGCTATGCAAGAAGAGTTGAGTCAGTTTGAGAAGTTAGGAGTGTGGAAGTTAGTAGACTTGCCTGATGGTCAGAGGAAGATAAACACCAAGTGGGTGTTCAAGTGTAAGAGAGACGATAGAGGGGTTGTTGTTCGTAACAAAGCTTGACTCGTAGTCTAGGGTTTCAGTCAGCAGGAGGGGATAGATTTCACTGAAGTATATGCTCCGGTTGCTAGACTAGAAGCGATCAGAATCTTCCTGGCATTTGCATCTTGGAAAAATTTCAAAGTATATCAGTTAGATGTTAAATATGCGTTTCTCTATGTGAAGGTAAAAGAGGAGGTATATGTCGGACAGCCACCGGGCTTCACCGATCCAATCCACAAAGACAAGGTCTATTTGCTAGACAAAGCGATGTATGGTTTACACCAGGCCCCGAGAGCTTGGTACGAGACATTGTCTCAACACCTGCTAGCCAACAGCTTCATCCGAGGAAAAGTGGATGCCACTCTCTTCACCAAAGAGGTCGACGGTCATCTTCTGATTGTTCAGATATATGTGGACGACATCATATTTGGGTCAACAAATGAAAATTTGTGCAAAGATTTTGAACAAGTTATGAAGCAGAAATTTGAAATGTTATCGATGGGTGAGATGAAATTTTTCTTGGGACTGCAGGTTGATCAACTACCCAAAGGAATTTTCATACATCAAATGAAGTATGTTCATGATATCTTGGAGAAATTCGGGATGTCAGGTTCTACTCCAGCTACCAACCCATTAGCAACAAATCATGGGATAAACCCTGATCTCACCGGAGAGAAGGTAGATGAAACGATGTATCGTTCCATGATTGGATCGCTGATGTATTTGACAGCTTCAAGAACCGGTATTATGTATCCAACCTGCCTCGCAGCAAGATTTCAATCTAATCCGAGAGCTTCGCACATGGTAATAGTCAAAAGGATATTACGCTACCTTAAAGGAACTCCATCGTTGGGGTTGTGGTATCCAAAAGATGGCGAATTTATGCTCGAAGGTTATTCCGATTCAGATTTCGGAAGCTGCAAAGTTAACGCTAAATCAACAACAGCGGGGTGCCAGTTCTTTGGATCACGATTGGTCACCTGGCAATGCAAAAAGCAGACCTCTGTGGCTTTATCCACATGTGAAGAGGAGTATGTATCTGCTAGCAGCTGCTGCTCTCAGATCTTGTGGATCCAGCAACAGATGCGCGACTACGGTTTGCAATTTCTAAACACCCCTATCTTTGTTGATAATGAGGCAGCGATTAACATTACTAAAAATCCTGTTCATCACGCTAAAACCAAACACATTGAAATTTGTCATCACTTCATTCGAGATTGTTTCGAGAAGAAGTTGATACGAATTGAGAAAATCCACACTAACGAGCAAAAAGCTGATTTACATACCAAAGCATTTGACAAAACTCGTTTTCAATATTTGCTAAAATTGAACGGTATGAAGCTTTTATCGGTGTTGGAAGAGATTCTTGGAGTTGATGAAGGTACCACTGTAGATGATGATGTTGAGAAGCAATCTGCAATGGTTTGTCATTTTTTTACTTGTTTTGGTATTTAGGGGGAGTAGGGTAATATTTTCAGAAAATACAAAAACGGTAAAAAATTTCAAAAATCCAAAAACAAATAGAAAATTGAAAAAGAGCTTGTGTAAAAAGGGAAAATGATAGTACATCAGCTTGACAGTTACAGTATGCTAAAGATATGTGATGTTTATAACGCATTAAACAGTCTCGCTGATGATGTGCCGATAGGTTTTTGCACATTTAGTAGGTTTGTTCGGGATATAAACTTAAAATCCTTACTTGCTTATTTCGTGGGGAACACTACTTGGATATATAGGTAACCCCTGAAATCTTGTTTGAAAGATCCCTTTTTCTGAGATACTAGGTCTTTATACTCAGTGATATCTGGGGTATTATTCTGGGACTTCTGATAATGCGGAAGCAATGGCCTAGTCCCCGAATAATACTTTCTGCATTGCTTGAAAAATAGCACCGCCCTCAGCTAAAAAATGATAAAACATTGAAAAATGCTAATCATGGTTGTTGTAAAAAAGATCCTCTAAAGGGGACACACCAAAGTCGAAGCCGTCATCTCTCTGCTGAACGGAAGTTCTGACCTGAGCTCTCACGGTTCTTCGCAATTTAACCCCTTACAGATATCATCTGTGGTATACTCACCTGTAAGACTGAATATTGGGATTTGGATACGGGAGTATATTCAAGAGGTGGGACACATGTATAAGTTTAAGTATTTAAAACACTAAATTCGTATCCTGGACTGATTGAAAATTGTGTGAGAATTTAAGTGGATCAGTATATCGACAATCTAAGCGAATTGTTTAATTCTGAGTATGTAATTGAAGCTTAACGGTACTTGTGACTTGTCGAATAGCTGATATGATTCCCTAACACGCTTACCAAAAATATGTTTGTAAATAGTTTACATTTATTGCATTTTATTTCTGTATTTCATTTCTAGTTTAGAAGCTTTATTAAAAATCCAAAAAGATTTTACATTTCTGCTTTATTTTCTGACAAACCAAAGTGGAGAGTTGATCTTCAGATTCGAATTGAAGCAGATGCAGGAAGTTTCTGGACTGGAGGATGAGTCGTGAGCTTAACATGATAAGTTTGTGAAAGTTGGAAAGTTAAAGCAAGTTCATTAATTTGAAACTTGTATATTTTCAGGAAATGTTTGAACAAAATGTCAGTGTGAATTATCTCTAATCAACCAAGGTCATTAAGTTGGACTTGGTAGATTAATTGAGTAATCAGGGTCATTAACTTGGACCTGAATACTTAAGTGGATTTCTAATTCTGACAAGTTTATTAACTGAGGTTGAATGGTAAGTTTAGATTGAAATTGTTATTGTCATATATCTTATATTTAGGTAGAGATTATGCAGGAAACAGGTTTAAGTTTAAGAAAGCAGCTAAGCAAAATCCCAGCCTACTGATAGGGGGAGTCTGAAGACTTAAAGTCAGAAGCAGTTCCTGAATCTACATTCAAGGGGGAGTTTAAAGATTGTTAAAGATTCAGAGTCTGTGCTTTATGCTAGCTGTTGATGGAAGATAAAAGATTGGAAAGAGCTTTTACAATGTCAAGACAATTTGGAGAAAGACTAGGACTAAAGACTCGACGCCGAAGACTTCATCAACATCCAAGGGGGAGTCTGTTGGTGCACCTAGTGTCTGTTAACTTCGTCTTAATTGAGTCTTATGTCTAGATTAGATAAACGAATGCACAACAGAGTGGAAATTAGGGTTTGTACATGTGTTAAAAGGTAATTTCGCTTGAGAGTGACATGGACATGTTCAAGCGAAATCAACACATGTGATTTTGCTTGAACAGGGCTGTGACATCCTCAAGCGAAATCATGTTGCCTATATATAGGGTTGTGCTGGTTTCATTTCAAGCGGAACCTAGTCATTATGTCTGAGCCGAGGTGTTGTCCGTGTGTCATCTGAATTGTGTAAAAGCTCAGGATTGATTAATAGAAGGATAATTAGAAAGGAACAAGCTGTTTTGACATCGTTTACATTGATTCCGCCTTTGCAAATGATGATGAACTACTTAAACTGACTGTTTAGGGTCACGGATCGATCCAACAATAAGCTATAACCTTGCCCCGTTGCATCAAAATGCATCCGAGCCCTGATAATGAGGCATCCGAATAAACCACTAAGTCTTCGACTCCGTCCGGCAATGTTAATACTGGAGCTTGAGTTAATTTCTCTTTTAGTGTCTGAAACGCCCTTTCTTGTTCAACATCCCAAATGAACTTTTCCTCCTTCCGGGTTAACTTTGTTAGTGGCGACGCAATCTTGGAGAAATCTTGAATAAATCTCCTATAATATCCCGCAAGCCCTAAGAAGCTTCTAATTTCCGAAGGGTTCTTCGGGGAATTCCAATTCGACACTGCCTCGATCTTTGACGGATCTACCAACACTCCATCTGCACTTATGATGTGGCCGAGAAATTGCACCTCTCGTAACCAAAAGGCGCACTTAGTAAATTTCGCATACAACCTTTCTCGTCTAAGTGTCTCTAACACCTCTTGTAAGTGATGTGCATGCTCAGCTTCACTTTTTTAATACACCAAAATATCATCTATGAACACGATGACCGATTTATCTAGCATTGGCTTGCAAACCCGGTTCATGAGGTCCATGAAAGCCGCGGGTGCATTTGTTAGCCCAAATGACATCACGAGGAACTCGTAATGTCCGTATCATGTGCGGAAAGCCGTCTTCGGCACATCTTCCTCCTTGACCTTTAGTTGGTGATACCCTGATCTAAGGTCAATTTTTGAGAACCAGTTCGCACCTTGTAATTGGTCGAATAGATCATCTATTCTCGGAAGCGGGTATCGATTCTTTACCGTGAGTTTGTTTAACTCCCGGTAATCGATACACATGCGCATGCTTCCGTCTTTCTTTTTCACGAACAGTACCGGTGCGCCCCAAGGAGACACACTCGGCCTTATGAATCCTTTGTCAAGCAGGTCTTGAATCTGGGACATCAACTCTTGTAATTCTGACGGCGCGAGTCGGTATGGTGCTTTAGCTACGGGTTTTGCGCCCGGAACCAATTCGATTCCGAACTCTACTTCTCGTTCTTGCGGTATCCCCGGCAAATCTTCCGGAAACACATCTTCGTAATCCCGTACTACCGGTACGTTTTCAATCTTCAGTGATTCCTTCTTGGGCTCATTCGCGTATATCATAAACGCCTTGCATCCTCGCTTCATAAGCTTGTAAGCTTTCAACATCGAGCATATTATGGGGTTGCCTCCTTTTTCGCCATAAATAGTGACTTGTTTTCCGCTCAGAGATGTTAGCTTTATCTCCTTACGAAAACAGACGACCTTTGCATGGTGCTGAGATAGCCAATCCATCCCAACGACTACTTGAAACTCCCCCATTGACATCGGGATTAGGTCTATCAAGTATTCTTCATCATCGATGCTTAATTTGCAGCCTCGACAAACATCACAAACTATAAAACTTTTGTTGTCCCCTATTTCAACTTCTAAGGGCACAGATAATTTCGTCAATACAAATGAAGGATGTCGAATAAATCCATGTGAAATGAAGGATTTATTCGCACCCGTATCAAACAATACACGTGCTGGAATTGAGTTAATTGTGAATATACCTGAGACCACATCGGGTTCTGTTTTTGCTTCAGCCGCGGTAAGTTGGAAGGATCTAGCCTTCGCCTTAGGAGCTTCTGCTGGAGATTCTTTAATGTCTCTCTTTCCAACTAAGTCCGGGCATTCGGACTTTTTGTGGCCGGGTTGATAACATTTGTAGCAAACTGAGACTTTACCCGGGCATAGCGACGCCGTGTGCCCCGTCTTACTACATATGGGGCATGGTTTGTCTTGGAACCGACATTCTCCCTTGTGTCCTTTCCCGCACACTTTACAACTTGGCGACCCACCTTTAGCATCCACCTTCTTTCCCGATTCTCCGGTTCGAGCTTTCTTTGTAGGGCTTGGATTCACATCATGTGCCCTTCTCTCACCCCTTTCAACTTGTTTCTTCAACTCGATTTCCCGTTCCCGAGCAACGTTTATGATCTCGGTAAGGGTCTCATATTTTGAAGGAGTCATAAACTCCCTATACTCGGCGCTCAACATGTTGTAGTAGTAGTATATCTTCTGTTCTTCGTTCGTCACCAATTCACTACAAAACTTCATCTTATCCATAAACGTTGCCGTAATCTTGTCTATGGTCTCGCCCTTGTGCCTAAGTTGCATGAACTCTTCCTTGATTCTATTAATGACCGCCTTGGGACTGTGATGTTTAAGAAACGGCGTCTTAAACTCCTCCCATGTCATGGCCCTCGCCGCTTCGGCCCCTATTTCATTCTTTTTATTATCCCACCAATCTTTGGCTTGACCTCTCAATTGACCCGTTCCGTAAGCAACAAAGTCACTTTCATCACAATAGGTCCTTTCAAATACTCCTTCAACGTCGCTCAACCATCTTTGGCATATTATCGGGTCAACCTTCCCGTTATAGATTGGCGGTTTACACGCCATAAACTCTTTGTACGAGCATCTCTTACGTTCTCCCGATTTATCCTTTATAAAGTTGACACTATCTTCCAACCTTTTGACTCGTTCTTCGACAAGCGACAACACCGTGTTTTGAATTTTGTCTATAAACCCGGATAGACTACCTTCAATTGCCTTTCCCACTTCTTCGGCAATTATCTCTGTCATTTGTTCGGTGCTTGTCGGCACCGGATCGTTATTGTTTCCTTTCGACATCTTGAAACTGAAATGTTTACATTAAACATTAAACATTTCATTTATAACATTGTTTCATTTGTTTCGATTTAGCCAAGTTCCTCACTTGCTTTAACCGTTCACATTTGGTGCACTTTTCGGGTTTGAGTGAATTAACACACTCTTCCCATGCACGTCAATTCACATCTCATTTCTTACATAAGATAGGATCTACTAAAATAATAGATTAATTCTTACCGGACGATCGATCAAGCTTGAACCGAACACTTGTTGACAACCTTAAGCTCTGATTACCAACTTGTAAGACCCGTCTAGTTACTACTTGAATTTAATAATAATTCATACCATTTTATATAAAAGATGTCCAAACTAAAACATTAGTTCCATAGATAAAGTTCCAAAGTAGCAAAACATTAGTCGACTAACGACTAATTCAAACCTTCATAAGTTGTTTAACAAATTGTTTACATTCCAAAAACATTGTCTATTAAAGTTAGATATCGCGGAAGCTTCTAAAGTGTGTTCGGTCCTTCAAAACTTGATTTATCATCGTCCACGTCCTTGCCATACCTAAAAGCTGGATATTTTTAACAAAAATTAGTATCTAAGTTTCTAGAAATATTACATAATCGAAAATACGCTCAAAAACGAATTCGATTAACGAGGATATACAAAATTCGACAAATGTTACAGGACTCTACCGTAACTTACGATAGATACCGTAAGTTACGGTAGATCCTGGGAATTATTGGTCTACCGTAAAACAGTAGAATCCTACCGTAACCTTTTGGCCTCTACCGTAAATTACGGTTCTACCGTAATTTACGGTAGTCCCTGAAAGTTTATATTTTGTCTTCTTTATTTATTTCAGCCAAACCCAACTTCTTGGATCTTTCATTCTAACAAACTAACATACTAAATTATTGTATTTTGATGTGTCAATTATTAATCGATAACAAAAGACCAATCAATCATATTACGAAGCAATATCCATGCTCTAATTGATTATTCGACCCGTTTGGCTCATCTACGGAATCCTCCAATATGATGACTACCAACGAGATCTTATCAATCCTTGACCTATTATTCAATTTAGCGAACATCATCGCTTTCTAAAAATTTACACAACTTCTATTCTACAATACGACTATACATAACTTAACAAAATTTCACTTAACGTCACGGGTCAAGTTACATACCTTTAGTGCACGCCCTTCAAACGCAAGTCGCCACCGGCTTGTCCGCTTGGAGCTCCGGTATCTTTTCCTATAGAGTTCAACCAATACATGTTTAGAACTCTTTTAAATTCATAGTTCGCATATTTTGCCGAAACATCATAATCATTCGATTTAACTCAAATTTTCAGATTTAAGCTTTCATTGAGGCATTTTTACGAACACTTTAAGGGCAGAAATTTACACTATATATTATCAAGTTCGCAACTTGTCGTGTAGCCCTAAATTTTCATCAATCAACTACCATACATGAACTTTGACCTCTAAAATTCTGAAATCACTTCACATGTGTCAAATATTACTAGAACAACCACTATAATCCTAGTGTTTATCATAATCTCACGAAACCCATGAATCACCTTCAATGTGTTCTTGATATTTTCAGAATTTAGGCATGATTTCTCATATTGTTGTCTAGGTTTTACTCCTAGACACTATATCAATCCTATTCTACTCAAATAACAAACATGCATCATCAAATTTCAGATTTCCCAAGTTCATGAGAATTTCGAGTAGAGAATTTTCATTAGATTTTACATACCTTGTAACCCTCTTGTGATGAGGATCAGTAATCTATGCTCGATTTTCGTTTTGAAACAGATCTTGACCTTCAATTTGTAGGATTTAAGATAGTCTAGGGTTTTGAGGAGGAGCTTGGGTCGCCCCTGTCTCCTGGTCGATCTCCACAAAACACAGACAAGGGTGTTTATGTTTTATTTGTTTTATTTTACTAATATTAGTTTTCATTTTAACACTTTTGGCCCTCCAACTTCCATTCTTTATTTGTTTTAACCCTTAACTACTCTTAAGACTTTAACTAACTAGGTTAGTGTCATTCCTAG
Organism: Helianthus tuberosus; assembly: GCA_030545235.1. Lineage (NCBI taxonomy): Eukaryota > Viridiplantae > Streptophyta > Magnoliopsida > Asterales > Asteraceae > Helianthus > Helianthus tuberosus. The sequence goes on along the minus strand of CM060449.1, from coordinate 59,595,690 downwards.
TTAGTTTATCTTATTAATTTATTTGCAAACTAATTGCAATTTAAGAAATTTGTATTTTCGGGATGTTACAAATATGAGAAGGAACAAATGGCGAATAAGTTCCTGAGCCATCGAATGGTGGATGTTGACTGCCGAGGGTATACTTTTAAATTCTTCGAATATGCCAGAATTGTACCAACTCTGGCCTCGCCAGAACCGGTACTTATTTCTAGCTATATTTGGGGTTTAGTTAGCGAGATTCGTGATATCTTCTAAGCTGCGAGACCCCGCACAATTGACGATGCTGTAGAATTAGCCATCACCCTGACAGACGGGCTGGTACGTACGCGGGAAGAAAACAGGAAAAATGAATTGGCTCAAAAGATTACCCAAGGATTTTGTGTGGGTAATAATAGAAATTTCAAGAGAAAGGGAACTGGGTCATCTTCCACCCCGCCATTTTGCGGAATTTGTAAAAAGAAACATTTTGGAAAATGTAAGGAAAATTGTAATTTCTGCAAAATTCCGGGCCACCGGGTGGAGGAATGCAAGAAGAAATCAAAGATCTGCTACAATTGCAGAGAAGCCGGGCATTTCAGACCAGAATGCCCTAAACTGGTCAAGCCAGCCGATAACAAGGCCAAACCTGCTGAAGGAACTAATAAGAAGAACGCAAGAGCCTTCCAGCTGACTACCCAGGAAGCAGATCTGATTCCCGATGTAATAGCTGGTACGTTTCTGGTACACGACATTTACGCGAAAGTATTATTTGACTCTGGTGCAAACCAAAGTTTTATAAATACTTCATTTTGCCAAGCTCTTAACCTACCTTTAACCAAACTTAAGCAGAATTATACGGTAGAAACAGCAGATGGTAATTCTGTTAACATAGATAAGGTTCTTCAAGAAGGAAAGATAGAACTTTCAGGCCACAAATTTTCTGCAAACCTGCTACCTATGAATTTAGCCGGATTCAATGTCGTGTCAGGAATGGATTGGTTGGTAGCCAACCATGCTCGAATCCTCTATGATAAGAATTCCATAGAAATTCATACACCCGCAGGAGAAACAATTGTGATTACAGGAGATAAGCCACGTAAACCATTAAAGTTCATTTCAGTAATGAAAGTTGCTAGTTATGAACGAAAGCAAGGAATAATGTATATGATTTCAGTAATCATTAACGCTAAAGGTAAGGAACTTAAGGAAATTCCTGTAGTATCAAAATACCCGGAAGTATTTCCAGAAGAACTACCAAGATTACCACCAGATAGGGAAGTAGAATTTAGAATTCATCTAATTCCTGGAACTACACCAATAGCTAAGGCACCCTATCGTTTAGCACCCACAGAAATGTTAGAACTGAAGAAGCAGTTAGATGAATTGCTAAGTAAAGGATTCATGCAACCTAGTTCATCCCCTTGGGGAGCACCTGTGTTGTTTGTAAAAAAGAAAGATGGTTCAATGCGAATGTGTATCGATTATAGGGAATTGAATAAGGTTACAATTAAGAATCGATACCCATTACCTAGGATTGATGATCTTTTCGATCAACTTCAGGGAGCTAGATATTTTTCTAAGATAGATTTACGCTCCGGATATCATCAGTTGAAGGTACAAGAAGAAGACATACCTAAAACCGCTTTCAGAAGTAGATATGGTCATTACGAGTTTACAGTCATGCCTTTTGGACTAACAAATGCTCCTGCATCATTTATGGACATGATGAATAGAATCTGTAAACCGTATTTGGATAAATTTGTAATTGTCTTCATCGACGATATACTTATTTATTCCAAAAGCTAGGACGAGCATTGTGAGCACCTACATGCACTTTTAACTTTGTTAAGAAAAGAGAAGTTTTACGCCAAATTCTCGAAGTGTGAATTTTGGCTACAGGAAGTGCAATTCTTAGGACACATGGTGAATCAGGAAGGAATTCACGTAGATCCCTCAAAAATAGAAGCGATCACCAAATGGAAGGTCCCGCAATCAGCTACGGAAGTTAGAAGTTTTCTAGGATTAGCCGGGTATTATAGGCGCTTCATAAGAGACTTTTCTAAGATAGTTGTACCATTAACTAAGCTAACCTGTAAAACAGTTAAGTTTGAATGGGGGCCTAGGCAAGAAGAGGTCTTTAAGATTTTAAAGCAATGGTTGACAAACGCCCCAATTCTTGCCTTACCAAAAGGGACAGAAGATTTTGAAGTTTACTGTGACGCTTCTAAGCTAGGGTTAGGATGTGTGCTAATCCAACGCAAAAAGGTAATTGTGTATGCCTCAAGGCAATTGAAAAAGCACGAGGAAAGTTATACGACCCATGATTTATAATTAGGAGCAATAATTTTTGCCCTTAAAATTTGGAGACACTATCTGTACGGAAGTAAGTTTACAGTCAATACAGATCATAAGAGTTTAAGGTACATATTTGGGCAAAAAGAATTAAACATGAGACAAAGAAGATGGATGGAAATTCTAAGTGACTACGACAAGGCAAATGTAGTCGCAGATGCCTTAAGTCGTAAGTATCATGAAAAACAAAGACGAATTCGTGCTCTTAGATTAAATCTTCAAGTAGATTTAATGGAACAACTGAAGAACGTTCAAGAAACAGCAATCGAGGATGATGCTGAAGGAATGAAAGGAAGAATAAAAGAATTAGAGCAAGGGACGGATGGAATTTGGAGATTCCACCAGAAAAGAATTTGGGTACCTAAGCAAGGGAATTTAAGAGATAAAATTTTAGAGGAAGCCCATAAATCTAGATATACCATGCACCCTGGTAATAATAAGATGTACCAAGATTTAAGGAATAATTTCTGGTGGATAGGAATGAAAAAGGACATTGCTAAATATGTATCTAAATGTCTAACTTGTTCACAGGTTAAGGAAGAACACCAGAAACCTTCAGGGTTACTTCAACAATTAGAAATGCCTGTATGGAAATGGGAACTCATAACAATGGATTTTGTTACTAAGTTGCCCAAAACCAGAAAAGGGAACGACGCGATTTGGGTAATTGTGGATCGATTAACCAAATCAGCTCATTTTTTGCCCATTAAGGAGACCTTTAGCCTGGAAAGATTAGCAAAGTTGTACGTAGACGAAGTAGTATCCTTACATGGAGTCCCACTCTCCATTGTATCGGATAGGGATAGTCATTTCACTTCACATTTCTGGACAAGTTTCCAAGAAGCAATGGGGACCCGACTGAACTTAAGTACTGCATACCATCCCCAAACAGACGGAAAAAGTGAAACGACGATCCAAACCCTGGAAGACATGCTCAGGGCATGTGTAATAGATTTTTGTGGAAACTGGGACGACCACCTACCCTTAATTGAATTCTCCTATAACAATAGTTACCATGCAAGCATCGAAGCTGCCCCATTCGAAGCACCGTATGGACGAAAGTGCAGAACTCCAGTTTGCTGGGCAGAAATAGGAGAAAGTCAATTATCAGGTCCTGAAATTGTACAGGAAACCACCGACAAGATAACTCAAATAAAAGAAAGACTAAAGACGGCTCGAGATCGCCAGAAAAGTTATGCCGACAATCGACGCAAGCCGCTGGAATTTCAAGTTGGAGACAAGATACTTTTGAAAGTTTCTCCTTGGAAAGGAGTAGTTCGGTTCGGTAAGAAAGGAAAGCTAAGTCCAAGGTACATAGGACCATTCTCAGTGATCCAGCGAATAGGACCAGTTGCCTATCGCTTACAACTACCAGAAGAGCTGGCTGGAGTACATAACGTGTTTCACGTATCCAACCTCAAGAAATGTTTATCTGACGAGTCCCTGGTAGTACCTCTTCAAGATATAGAGGTAAATGAAAAGTTGAAATTTGTAGAGAAACCGCTTCAAATAGAAGACAGAAAGATCAAGTTTCTCAAGCACAAAAGACTAGTACTAGTCAAAGTCAAGTGGGATTCGAAAAGAGGACCTAGGTAGACTTGGGAACTGGAATCGAAAATGAAACGAAAGTATCCTCGCCTATTTTAGTAAATCTCGAGGACGAGATTTTAAATAAGGTGGGGAGGATGTAAGGACCTGCAAAAATGTCCCAAAATGACCCGTAAGTAGATACCCGAACCCCTAAAACCCTAATCCTTGTTGAAAATCAAGAAAATCAAAAATTTAAGGGTCTCTCGCGGGCCGCGTAACACTTAAGGGAAGCTTACGCGGGCCGCGACAGCTAGGTGATTCGACCGGATAAGCTTTAGGCCATGTGTCGCACACGTGGCGGGCCTACGCGTGACACGCTAGCCCTAATCGTAGCCTAGGTGGCCCTCGCGGGCCGCGTAAGATGTTGTGAGGGTTTACGCGGGCCGTGTAAAACCCAAATTTTTGCTATAAATGGGACGATGCCTGGCATTGCTTCTGTGTTCGAAAATTTTACTCAAAAACGAAGTATACTGCTCAAATTCGAAATTTTAAGTAGGGAAACGCTGCTACGAGTACAGGGTACTAACTCGATCACTGCTACGATACAATGTCCGATCGATTGAAACCGATCCGATGGATGTTTAAGTGCTGCCAGAATTCGGGCTATACTTTGTCATTCGTCGTGAGGGTTTTGATTTCGTGAGTTTATCGTAAATGATGTATTAAGTTACTGACCTAGTTTCGTGTTCATTATTATTTAACTAGGTTACAAGGCTAAATTAGTAGGCAAGGTTCTGTCCAATTAAACTTGCAATGTGAGCCATTCTCTTTTTTATCAAATTGCTTTGTAAAACCCTAAATGTTTTTCAGTTATACTTTGCAGTGATTAAGTCTTTGCCAAATCTTTAATTACTGGCAGTATGTGGGGGTTTTGTGCACATTACTACTAACGATTTATCACTTTAGGTGGGCGAGCCTAATTAGTGATATGTCCACAGTCATAGATTCGGTCGAGTGACAGCTGAACCAGCTAATTATAAGATAGGGGCAAATATAAAAACCCTTAATGCTGTAAATTGTAACAATGTGTCATTTTGTGCAAATTGAATGACTCGCCAGTATTTTCCCGCTGATAAAATCTTTTTAAACATGTTTCAGGTGACTTACTGTGAATCAGGAAAAGTGCCGCGTAGCACTACCAGCTTGGATAAAGTGGCTCAGTAAAATAAATAAACATGTTTTGTATAAACAAGGAATTTCCCTGTGAAATTTCCTTTATTGTAAAATATGGGGTTGTCCCAAAATGTGAAATAAAACAATTGGGCATTTTCAGTCTTAAAAGATCCTGTTAAAATTTCTGCTGCCAAAATAAACAATACCACGGGTTTCTGTCCCGCGGCTCCTGAAACGGGTAAAACCGGGTCGGGGGCCGTGACAACAGTTGAAATGTTCACTCGAGAAAATGTTCACCCATCCGTAGGAATGTTCACTCAAGAGTTAAACTCATCCAACCACCCATTTTAAAGAATGTTCACCCATTAGTAGAAATGTTCACTGAAGAGTTGAACCCATCCAAATACCCATTTTAGAGAAGTTCACCCATTAGTAGAAATATTCAACACATTAAATTACCTTGTTCTACACTACAACTTTCAAACTAGAATTAGCATAATGAGACTATTATCTTAATTTACATTAAGGATAGACGAAGTTCATATGAACTTACATTCCTACATGCCTCTCAACAATTAACATATAACAATTCCCTTTAAATACTAAAGAGTGATTCCGAAAATCACTTACCTTAAGCGTATGTATTAGAGCTTACTTCCTTGCCTCATATCGACCCGTTAGCCCTCTGTGCTTGAGTCAATTGATACGATTCCCTTCCTTACATGTCATCACGTTCGTATCAAGGTTGGCATATATGATCATACATACATACAAACATTCATTTCTTTTCATTTACACATTATTTGGTGTGCATCACACCTTCAAAGCATGTAATACAACCTTCTAATGCATGTTTCTTACTAAATCATTTTATCAAACTAATTTCTCACTTGTATTCCATTTAAAACACATTCCTTATGCTAATATATTATCAGTTACATCATTGTCACATTCTACATATATTATCCATTATATGCATACAATTCCTCCTATTTTTGTCACTTAGACATTTCATCAAATACTTGGTGTGCATACAACATACAACGCACAATGTACAAGTATTTTATTGGATAATCTTCCTAGTTCATAACATAGATCATCAAATTCAACTAGAATCATATAATTTTCATACTATATCCAAATTAACTAATAATTACTCATTACATACAACATCACACATCAACATTACACCTATTGAACATGTATGATCATCCTTATCATCATCTTCACTACTACAAATGAGTTTCTCCCCAAAACATCAAATTACTCATAATCTTGCATAACTCGTGTTCTATATGGTGATTCTAATACATATTCATACTAAATTTCATACTAATTCGTGGATTAATCATAAACCCACTTATTTCAAAATCACCAAATTAAAATCTACAACTTACCACATGTTTATATGAGCTAGAGGGTGAGAAATCTCCATTCATGCAATGTTTTTCCTTCAGTTTTGGTCTTGATTTGGCTGAATTGTATACATGTTCTTAAGAGAGGATTTCTCCTCTATCTCTTTCTCCATACACGACACACATATCACCCACACACTAAACATCCTACACTTTCTATTTAATTGAAAGTTTAACCCAGTTTTTCACTTCTAGTCTCTCAACTTTGCCATTCTTTCCTATTTGTCACAAAACTTTACTCCCCCACTATTTACTTATGATTAACTAAATTATTTATAACTAGTTAATCCACTTCATGCCATAAAACAAGAAAATATATTCGTGAGTTAAACATTCGAGTTTTTGGGGCGTTACATGTGATGTGCTCAATAGGATACCGACATGTGTTTAATGATGCCGATAATGATTTGGATAATACTGAAATCGGTTATGGTACTGACATTTGATACGGTTTGGAATACCAAAGAAATTCTTTATTTTGAATACAACTATATTTTTAATAAAAATTTATATTGATATGTCAAGAAATAAATAAAAAATTAAACACCACTACATATTTAGTTTTTTTTTTTTTTTTTAAACAGCACTACGTATTTAGTTTTTTTTAAATTTAAACACCGCTACCTATTTAGTTTTTTTTTTTTTTTTTTTTTTGAATATTTAGTTTTTTTTTTTTTAATTTAAACACTTTATAATATTATCTTTGACAGCAATTTGTTTGCTTTCTTACAACCAATTAACCCAACTTGTCTATCTTACAAGTTGACCCCATTGGAAACTTAATTTTTGTAATCTTCTACCCACCTAAACCTTAGGATACATAACTATGATCCAGTATTGCCTGAATATTTAAAAAACGGTATCAGAGCCACTTGTGATTGCTAAAAAACTTTATGCATGGTATGTTGTTTTGATCAAGCAACCACAAGGATCCTGACTTTGGGATTTTTTTACATAGGTATAAACCTATTTTGTTATTTATTTTGCAATGTTATTTGATGTTTAAAGTCCTAATTTCCATCTAAAATCCATGTTTTGTATCAAAACCACTTGTGATTGCTAAAGAAACATAGATTGAATCAAGGCATTTGATTTCCTTAAGTGAAAAGTATTGGATACATATTTAATCTATTAACTCAATCTTTTGAAAAAAAAAGTACTTTTTGAAATCTATAAATTTAAACATATTTTCAAGACTTTAATGATATATATGTATTTTAGAGTTACATTGTATCTGGATATATTATAGGGGTGTGGTCATGACCCTGATGACCCTCCACGTCAGCGTCATGTCACTCACCTTTAATCCATCTTCCAAAACCATTACCCTAAGGGTATAGTGATCACCCAAACCACTATCTCTTATTTATTTTATTCTATTTTTGTCTAAAGAAAAAAAGAAAGGAAATCTTGAAAAATGGAAAAAAGGATCATGGTTGCCATGGTTTAATCCATGCAAACCATAGTATATCATAAAAAGGGATGGTGTAACTTTCCATTTATGTTTTTACGTGACGAATAATGTGCCAACTATGACCCCCACACCCTTCGGCATAACTAAGTAATTGGGAAATTTTGCAAATAAATATGGAAGGGTAAAACAAGCTTTAGAAGTGAGTTTCACTTTCACACCCTACACCTTAAATCTAGTACATAAAAAGTTGATCACATGTATTGTCGATTGACGGCAATGTCCATAAAAGTTGATGATATATTTTGCTTAGTCTATTGTTTCACATCGGAAATTCACCAAAATATACATTTGATTCGTGAATCTAAAAGAATTTATATTGACTTTTTTTATATTCATTTATATAAACATTAACCGGACATCTTATTACGACAATGGTCCGTGGTTTTTCATCTTTATGTGAAATTTGTTTGTTGTTTTTTATATATATGCAAAATTAGTATTTTGACCCATCGGGTATTTGGCGACGTCGAAACTTAAAATAACTCGAATTTGTACCGTTAAATATCTTACCTGACTTGTTTCCAAACAAAACTTACGTCAAAACATAGACCAATTGAATACATACATAATTTAAGCACGAAGACATATTATATTTTACCTCGCTCATTAACGAGAAAAAGTTACGTCAAAACGTAAATCAACTTTGATTTATACCAAAATGTACTTAAATAAAGCACGTAAAAATAGTTTTTTTAAGTTTAAAAATGGTATTGCGCGTTACGGCTGCGTTGAAACGTAAAGTAACTCGAATTTATGTCGTCTAGTGAAAACCTATCATATAAAACAACTGAAAACATACATAAAAATAAGCACGAAAACGTATTGCCAAAAGGTAGACCAACCGAAAACATACATAATAATAAGCACGGAAACGTTTTATATTTGACCCACGCATACAAAAATAAGAACGTAAAACTCGAGTGGGATCAAAATTACATTTTACAAAGCATTTATAAAGCTAAGGGGTGTAAATGACAATATTGATAGCTAAGGGGAAAAAAACAAAACCAAGAAAAAAAAAATGTAAATCACTGTCTCTTAAAGGTGACCTTCGCTACAGTTAAAAACCATACTTATAATTTGCATGCGGATTTTCATCTCTGCGCGAAATTCTCCCGTAGACTTTTATCTTAGTGCGAATTTCGCTCATGTGTTTCATCTCAAATGCCAACGTAATTGCTTACGTGGAGATGTTTTCTTAATACTTTTTAAATTTACGTCGCTAGCGAATTTCACAATTATTGCTCATTCGTGTCAAAAACTCCGACTTAGTATGGCACATCAGATTTTAAACAAACGTTCACTTTTCCTTCAACAACAAACCTCCACCTCACAACCTATTTTTATATGAAAATTATACATATAATATTGTTTGTATGTGGGGCCTCTCTCCTTGGTCCGTTTGAAGTCGGCAAGCAAGGACGAAACAACCGGATGATGACTTAGAAGAACTTGAAATACAATCTAGTTAAAAAAACCTTTCCCTTGCAAACTACCAAGTCTTGGTTTAAAATTGCCTTTACTTTATACAATAAGACACCATAACGAAGCTAATTGCTCTAATTTGGAAAAATCCAATGAATATAATTGAAAGCATAAGCCTTAAATATACAAGATTACAATGGATAAAACTAAGAAACTAGATCTCCTAAACTAGAGAAGATATACAAAATTTAATACAATATATAATACATATATAGGGTCACGATATACTAAAAAGTTTGTTTGAATAAAAAATAATCTTGACCATCAATTGAGTAATTAAGGGTTTGGATTAAATTCAATTGAGTAATCAAGGGCTTGGATTAAATGAATATAATTGAACAAAAACAAGGAGGCGCGTGAGATTTCCAAGGGTATTCTAGTTCATCCAAGTCAATAGTTTTTCTCTCCTCTAATTTCCCATCGTTTTTAAAACGTTAATAACTTTTTCATACGAAATTATTTTTTTTATAAAAATTGCACCATTAAAACGAGCGTTTTTTATCATTAAAACGAGCACACTATTTTTATACTTTTGAAAAAAAAAAGTTTTGGATAACCCCAGGTGCGTAAAACGCGATGGACAAAAAACACAAAAAAATAAGTTTTTTTTTCTAATACGGAATGGACAAAAATACAAAAGAAGGTGTTTTTTTTTCTAAAACACAATGGATCAAACACAAAATAAAATGTTCTTTCTAAAATGCAACGGATTAAAAAACATAAAAGAAAGTGTTCTTTCTAAAATGCGATGGACAAAAAACACAAAAAAAAATTGTCATTTCTAAAGAGCAATGGATCAAACACAAAACATATTGCTCTTTGTAAAACGCAATGAACTAAAAAGACAAAAGAAAGTGTTTATTCTAAAAAGCAATCGACTAAAAACTCTAAAGAAAGTTTTTTTTTTTTCTAAAACGCAATAGACAAAAAACACACAAAAAATGTGTGTTTTTATTCTTTTGAAAAACACAATGGAAAAAAAAATGTTGTTTTTTCATTCTTTTGTAAAATGCAATTGACAAAAATCCATACAAAAAATATTTTTTCATTCTTTTGTAAAACACAATTCTAAATGAAAGTTTAAACTGAAAACAGCTTGGTAATTTTCTCTGAGACATTTTGTCAAACACATGGTGTGTAACTTTTTACCACTGATTTCTTAATAGAATTGAAACCAATAATGTTGCCCAGACGCATGAATACATCAAGAGAAAGTTAGAATCATAGATTTCTTCACTTTGCCTAGAAAATGTTTGAGAAATTTGAGAAGAAAAGTACATGTTTCAATCGATTTCTCATGTTCCATCGCATTATGTTAAATTGAAAAAATGAGAAATTGTATAAAAATAAATTGGGTTTCTTCAAACAAATTGAAGAACACGTTGATTGAGTGTTTAAACCATTCATTGATGAAGAAAATCATACTATGATGTAATAATTTTAGAGAGAGAAAGTGAAGAAAAAGTTGAAAATGGTGGGTTTTAAAAATGGTTGGTTTTGAAGATGCAGAGAAAGATAAATAGAATAGATGAAATGATATCGACTAAAATGTGTCTCCTTATGTTTTTTGTTATTTACCACGTGTCCTCTTATTAATGCTTCCTACACTTCGACCTAAACTAAACTTCATTATTGATCTTTTCCCTACATATATATATTTTGCTTTGTATAGGTGATGTCCAAATGTCACAATGCACAAAATCATAAATGACACAACATGCAAGAGTTAGATAAAATAAATGGCAAACACTTATGTTTAGCAATCTGAGATGAATTACAAAACGAGAAACTAGAATGTTTCGTACATAAAATAAATGTATTAGAACGCAAAAAATATAGGACATGAACACCAAGATGCCCTAAACGGTTGTGCCATGATTCAAGTACAATTGAGGAGACAAAAGCAATTGCATTGCTTGGTGTTGAAGCAATGAATGGGTAGAAATTACTGGAACTATTGTGGCGGTTCAAGATCGTCCCACTCGGATAATCCTTCACAGAAATTCCAAATGAGTCAAAATCTATAGAAACCCAATGATTGGTTATAAATTTGTGAACGGAGATAAGGTTTTTGATTATGTTAGGTGTGTGAAGGATGTTTCTAAGTTGGAGTGGTTTCGAGGAGGTGGGAAGGGTAGAGTGACCTGATCTAGTGACCGGTACTCTATGACCATTACCTACAAAAACATTTTAATATATGTTTTACACGGGTGGGAAATCGTAGTTGAAGCTAAAACAAGGTGATCAGAGGCACCAATATCCATGACCCAATTGTGTTTACCAGGGTCTAGTGCCATTGACTGAAACACAACCCAAGTTCACTTGGTTCGAGTGGGTTCACATTTGTGATGTGCGCCTGAGCAGATGGGGTGCTAGGTTGAGAGGTGTTGGGCCTTGGTTGTGCAGATCTATGAAAAATGGATTAGGTTAGCTCATAAAATATATAGGTACGGTAGATAGGATTAGGTAAAGTTAATAATTTAGATCTTCTAAGTATGGATCCATGCTAAGTTAAACTCAATGTAGAGGATCAAAATTTGAATAAGATTGCATAATTAAGCCCCTTCTATCTTAGACATTTGGATCTATCATACAATTCATGTTGTACTAAAACTTAAGGGTTCTTATGCTTAGCGCGAAGCAAATAACAAACCAAGTACATCCCCATGATAGTCACCAACACTAGTGTGGAATATTCATAAATGTATTACAAACTCAAGCATGTGTACTTGATGGTTTATAATTGGAAGTTACAAAGGGTCAAACGTACAACATGGATATAATACGAAGTATGATAGATACATTAGTGGTCAATATATAAAAACAATTTCAAAAGCACAATAAGAATAAGTGTTACGTATTGAACGAGTTCAAATATAAAACAACTTTTTAGGTCTACTATAGAGATTTGAGATTTAGTAGCATTGGATGCAGGTTCATGGAATTAAGCCAATACCACAAATCGGGGCGGACCCACCCTATTAAGTTGATGGTATAGATTTTATGTCGGGTTGATCCATTGACGGGTTAATAGGTGAATTGAATACAATCCACGTGTTCATTCGTGTACATCAATATTAACCCATACACATTTAATATCGTGTCATGTCTATGTTTATGTTTCACTTGACCAAGACATCTTTATATACCTTACTCAAGTGACACATTAATATAAATAGTTAGATAAGAGTTTAGGATTTATTTGAGATATAGTTTGCCACAAAGACATGCGTGTCAATTATCATTTAGAGTTAATTACGTTTTTCGTCCCTGTGGTTTGTCAAAAATCACTATTTCAGTTAGTTTAAAAATTTGCAAAACAGTCCCTGTAGTTTCATTTTCGTAACTATTACAGTCCACCTACACTAACACCGTCCAGTTATCTTGCTAGTTTATTTGAAATGACCATAATGCCCGCTTTCATTTTAATTAAAATTAAAATAAATAAAGAGTTAGTTACTTTTTTCATCCCTGTGGTTTGTTAAAAATAACCATTACAGTCCATTAGTTCTAGAAATTGCCAAAACAGTACAATGGAGCGTTTTGGCCATTTTTAAAACTAATGGACTGTAACTGTTATTTTTAACAAACCACAGGGACGAAAAACGTAACTAACTCTTTATTTAATTTAATTTTAATAAAAGGAGCATTATGGTCATTTCAAATAAACTAACAAAATAACTAGATGGCGTTAGTGAGGGTGGATTGTAATAGTTACGAAAGTGAAACCACAGGGACGTTTTTAGCAATTTTTAAACTAATGGACTGAAATAGTGATTTTGACAAACACGGGGACGAAAAACGTAATTTATGAAATAAAATACATACAACGAAACTAATATATTTTTTCTTAAAATTAAAATGATTACATATCCTTAAAATCACATACATACAATATCTTTCATCCACTATTACACTATAGTGTTAGCCCAAATGCACATGCACTATTGGTAAATCAGTGTACTAGAAAAACCAACTTACAAAATTACTTCCATTTGAATGTCCAATATTAAAAATTATAGGGAGTAAAAATGCAAACAAATAAAAGTAGAAGGTGTTTCCTGCAAATATTTACATTAACTCCCTCCTTCTTTACAAAATTCTTATTACATAACACTATGCAAGAATGCTTAAAACAACTTTCAGTAACAACAATCACCAGCAGCACTACTACTAACTCAACTTCATTGCAATCTTTTTATACACACTTTTCAGCTTCAAACCGAGTTTCCCGCCAAAAATCTTGACGGATTTCACATTCTCCAGTATTTTCTCTCGTACGGTTAAATTTCAAGAAAGTCGACCTTTCAACTTTAAGTAAGCCAGGACTCGATCCGTTAAACAGTTAAAGAATTGTCACAAGAACGAATGTCATCACGCACAGAAGAAGAAACATAACATCCTCGTTGTATAACCCTGTTAGTATAATGACAAAACAAAGATATTATAAACTTAAACCTTTCCAAAAAGGGTATATATATGAACTTTAATTTACCTCTTTGCCCAGAAGCTGCTGCAGGAAGTGCAGGAATCTTAATAGCTGCAGGATTAAAAAGGGGTTGAAAAAGATGAGTTTGATATGAAGATATTGAAGTTATTATTATAAGGGTGAGTTTGGGGCGCAAACGTACTTTTGTTGCAAGATGACGGGGGTAAATGTGACAGTGAAGGCCACGGTGCAGGTATGTGGTCATTAAGATCACAAAGGAAGCTCACTCCTGAATATCTGTCGAATGTTGCGTCTGAAGGCAAGCTAGGAAGAAGACATCCGGACTCTATTCCATACACACAAGTAAGTATCACAAGTAAAATATTTGACTAATGGTCAAACACTTCTATCAAGCCATGTGTCTAGTCAAGTATTGTTTGAATAGTTGCTTACCAATGGTCAAACACTTGCATTAAACGTGCATAGTTAGACCGCAGACATTAGTTAAAAGAGTCGAGAATACTTTTATGTTTTATCATCACATTACAATAACTTTATGTTCACCTGTTCATTACTAAACCATTTTAACTAGAGCGCTACTAAGCCCGCATAAACATTGGTTTAACTGTGCTGCATAGGCGGTTATGTATAACTATAAACTGAAAGTATTGATTTAGGTACATAAGATTCTTGTGCATCTAAATCAATATTATCAATGTATATAGTGTAATAACCTTGATTTTAAATTGCATGATGCGCTCCGATGCGTTTGGTCCAAAAATATGATGCGCGACGCGAGCGCATCAAGTATCCGATGCGCTCTTTATAAAAAACACTAAAAAATTATTTATACATAACTTATAAAAAATACTAAAGTAAAACAAATGACGTAATAAGAGGATAAGAGTTGTGCTTTTTGGTTCAAATCAAGCATACTAAAATGTTTCTAGAACCACAAAAAGTTTAGGGACCATAATGGTCTAAATCAAGCATACTAAGATATTAATTATTGAAAAAACCCAATCCATTTCATAAAATCTGGAAAAAAAAAACGTAAAAAACAATGTTGTGTGCATCAAAGGGCATTATGCGAAATCGGCACAATACTCTCCCATCACGTAAACGCAACGCATCAGATGTGGCAATGCACTCTCATCAGCGCATCACGCATTATGCATACATTTTAAAATAATAATGACTACGGGAAAATGGTTATTGAATCTAGAAAAGTTCCAAAGAGAAGTACTAATTTTTAAACTTTTCTAATGAGAAACTTTTTGATTTACCTTGCATTCCATTTGCTGCAATCGAGTAGTAGATTCCCACATGTCAAGAAATGATATAAAACTTTGAGTTAGAGACTAATTACCCAAAAGATTCATGTTAAATAAATTGAAAAAAAAAAAACAAACCTTGAAGGGAGAAGTCTTGGAGGCTTATATGACAAAGCTTATAGACATCCTTTGTTATATTTTCTTTTTGTAATTTCTTCCCAAGTGAAGCAGCACAATTCAAAGCTTGCAAATTGGTTAGAAAGCTTTGTTTTTGCAAGTGAGATACATAACCTTCCATTGCAGTACAACATGATGTTTGGTTACTAATCTCGTCTCCACAACCTCGTGCAACGGGCCCCACGTTTGGCAAAACCAATGGACAAACTGAAATCAACAAAACGATATTTTTTTAGAAAGTGGTTGTACTCCATCTCCATTCAATTTCATTTGAATTCTTACAAAAAGATTGTAAGTTGTAACTGATATGAAGTGAGTAAACTTTATGCAAGATACATAACTAGAGTAAAATGTCATCTTCGTCCCTGAGGTTTGGCCAGTTTTGTGACTTAAAGGGCAATTCGGTCTTTTTGAACCGATCACCTATTCGTAAAATGATTTAACAGATGAGATGAAGAATGATTGGCTAACCTTTATTAAGATTGCAAGTAGCTAAACCTCTTAGAACTTCTTTAGCTCGTACGGGTTCAAGTTTACTTGCTAACCATCTCAAAGCAATATTTTGGCAATCATTAATCACCCGATTCGAGATACCAGAAGGACGTCGAATCCCCATTGCATCAAAATCATAAGAAGAAACCGACGCAAGATCTTTTGCAGCTTCCATTAAAGCATTTTGACACGTTTCCTTACAACACTCATTAACAAGGTCAATCTTTCCACAATTAGCAAGAATCTTAGACGTGTTGACCATCTTTTCAAACCCGTCAACATCTTTGACCGGGCACGAAGCTTCGGTTAGGTTCGACGGACCAATGGCGCATATCTGCTGCAAACTGTTGTTTGCACCTTGACCCATGAGAATTTGATCATAGTCTGAAAGACAGTGTTTAGCGAGAGTCGAGTTTAGTGAAAGCATTTTGGTTTTTCTACTGGATTGACCGATGAGAATCACTAAAGTTGCTTCGAATTGTGGACAGCATACTACGTTGGCTAAGTATGGTGCAAACACGGTGAAACAGTCGATTGCCGTCATGCTCATCATGGTATCTATGGCATCAAAGTCTAGTGTACACCGGCCTGAAAAAACATTCAACAAAATACGACGAAATTCAGTAAAATGTTTAATATGGAGTTCAGGGTCAAGTGTCAACTCAACCGGACCTGATAACTTTGGCGCGGTGTTATTTGTGATTGTGAAGGGTGACAACGGAGATGGTGCAAGAAGAGGATAAAGCGGTTGAGGATTTCCAGTCGGAGAAATCAAGGGCATCATGTTATCCACTTTTGTATCGAATAGTAGTGAATTTTGCCGTGAACTGCAACGGGTGTCACTGAAACCTGTTCAAAAGATCATGTGTTAATGAAGATAGCAAAATATGGAATATGAGTTACTTGCCAACTGTTGTCACCATCCACAATAACAACCGCTAAAACACCTCAAGACATGCTTAGTTAGCTGTCACATCATAAAAACATTCATTCGTCAAAAACATCAAAACTCAACCAATAAGGATACCTAAAAAACATCCAAAACCATTGCCACATCACCCCCACTTTTTAAATTTTTTTACCACTGATTCTCTCTCTCTATATTATATATATTACAAGTACACAAGGGCCCACCACTAACTTGGTTTTTGATGTTTTTGTGTAAAAACGGCCACAAAAAACGACCCTTAAAAACAACACTCACAATAATAAAAACAGATGACGTGGCTAAAACGTGAAAAAACATCTTCTATAAACATGTTATTGAGGATACTCTAGTGTTTTAATCCCAAAGATATCCTTATTCTATCGATAGATATATTAGACATTCGACTAATACCGAACACTCTACATAAACCGTATTAAAACTCCCAAGTCACAATACCTTGCATGGTCTCTTTACTCTTTTGGAAAGCAAAATTTAAAGAAAACTTGGTTTTCGGACTTAAAGAAAATTCCTAACAGACACGAATACGGAATGATACATAAACTTGACTAATTCATGAGGAGTCAAAAACAAACACTCGGAAATGGCGATAACAACATTTTCTTGATTAGATTGCATAAGTGAGTTATGAAGTAATTTGCTTTTGGATTTTACTATTTTGCGACTTTTTTTGTTTTGTTTTTTATTTACCATACCCGACTCGTGTGGATAGAAGATATGTTATTGCCCTGCATTTTATTCCATATAGATTATCACTTTTGAAGTACATACACAAATAAGGGATTGTAGTTTACAACATGAATCCTAACAAGTAATAGCACACCTCAACCATGTGTAAAGTATGTAACAACCAAAGAAATATAAATAGCTACAATAAATGCTAATAACTGCAAGTGGTTGTGTGCCTAACTTTTGAAACAAATTGCTTCTCAAGCTTGTTAATTGAATTTATGCTCATTTATACATTGAACAATTGGTCCTTAAAAATTTAAAAAATGCACAATAAACACAAAAGCATATCATAACTAAAACAAAAACAAAATGGTAACTTGAAATGGAATTGAGTTACTTCTTGAATGTGTTCACATTGATAGGATTAAAGATAACATCTTTGTTGCCAATGACTCCATTCTTGAATGTCTTGTGTTTTTATATTTCAATTTGTTACATTTGTGATGAATTTCATTATAAAATTTAGAAGTTGAGGATTACTAGGTGTGACTTTAATTAGTCAAAATGCACTACTCTCAATTTTTCCAATATTCAAAACCCTAGAATTAGGTTTACCTCCATGAAAGTGACAACTTCTCTTGACAATTGACATAAAATTATTATTTAAATAAAATTTCAACAATAAAGAAAACAAACCAAACCCCTTAAATCTTGAATCAACCAATCGACAAGCAAATATTTTTAACAAATTGTAGTACAAAGCCAAAAAAAATAGCAAATACAGAGGCAACCCAACCCATTGACTTAAAACAACAATTTAAGCTTATCCCATTTCACATTCTTGAACTCATGTTACATAAATAAAGAAACCCAATTGTAAAACCCTAAATACAACACATAATCAAGAAGCCTGCAAACCCCAGAAGCTTAAATAGTATAAAAATTCAAACTTTTTAACTTTCTTGAACACCCAAGTGAAAAAAATCAATAATTTAAACAAGAACAAGCAAATAAAGTAAAAAAATAAGATGGGTATTAATAAATACTCACAGAAAATCAGTAGAAATAAGAAACTGAGCTTGAGCTTCTGAGCTTTCTTTTCTCTCATGCTTGATGGGTTATGATCACACCTCAAGATAAATGAAATTTATGCAATGAAAATGCAAGATGGGAGAGAGAGAGAAGCCTGCAATTGGAAGGAAGTTTTTAGAATTTTAATGGTGAAAATGATGATGATAAATGGAGAATATAGAACAGGGGAGGTGTGAAGAAGAGTGAAGAGGGGGAGAGAGAGAGAAAGGAAGGAGTCATTAATGAGATGCAAGTGTGTGGGGACAATGGTAGTAATTTGAGTAGCTGTCCATTTATATGCCATGACCCCACTAAAGAAATAAGATCAAATCTATATTTTTTAATTGTTTATAAGTTGGGAAATTGCACTCGAAGAATTGGTCAACTTGCAATATTAAGTCACAAAAACTTTTGTTTCTCATTTTGGCCATTTGTCTTTTAAGAATTTTGTCATCTATAAGTAGATTTTGAGTATTGAGATGTACAAGTTGTTTTTAACAATAATTTAGCTAAGATTGTGTGTTGTGGGGCTTCACTAGAGAGTGTCAATAGTGTCAAATAAGCATTAAAAGGTCGTGAACTCTGCAACGGGGTGGACACCATTTAAGGTGGGTGGGTGTGTGGGGTGGTGGGGTGGTGGGGTGGGGTGGGGGTGATGGCAAGAGTAGGGAAAGGAAAGAGGGAAGCTGGTTTGTTGTCGAACGACGGCTGAAAGGAGGAAGGGGCATCAATGGGAGTGTTGACGATCATGGCCGGCCCTGGGGGTGGACGGAGAGGATCACCGGCCAGGGCCTAATATTTCGAATGGCACGTTTTTTTATGAAAAACACCCGATATGTATATGTTAAATATTTTTTAATAGGGTATACACGTATAAACACCAACATAGGCCCACTTACAAAACCATTTTTATGGTTTATATTAGTTATTAGCCCATTGACATTAGGTTTAGACTTTTAGTGAGCTCAATACCCAATTTCGTTAAGGCCTAAGGGCACATTTTTTCAAACTCGAACAAGGTACACGAACTCTCAGGCCCGGCCCTGTTGACGATTGCAGGGTTTGAAGATGGGGGCGCCAAGGCGGGAGGGAAAGCCTTTGTGTCTTATGTGGCACCCTTGTTTTAGCCCCTTTAGAACCCAGCATAACATATAGTTTAACCATGCAGTTGAAAGAATTTGAAACCAAACCGCTTATATGAGGTCAAACATCCATCCTACTAGACCACTAGATCTTGAGTTGAGATATTAAGTAATAAAAATTTTTGTTTTTTGTTATTACAGTTAATTTCTGTAAAATGTTTTCAAATCCCCTGAAGCCGATGGAAGATTATTTTCCAGTAAATATAGGAATTTGAAGAAATATTTAAGATTTCACCATGTGGTAACAAAACTGAATTTTGATCGAAAACATTTCAACTCCAATTTTAAAAGTTTTGTGAAACAAACGAACCCTGAATATAAATACGTCTTCTCTTAAAGTATCTAACTTCCACATTCATACTTCTTCAACCCATGTTTATTGGACAAATTAAGATATTACTATATTTACTTGTAAGGGTGGGGTTCGGCTACAAAGTCCATTTTTCCTACAAAGTGTACAAAGTCATAAAACACTACAATTTCAGCTATAAAACACACTCGAAACCCACAAATAACTGAGTGAAGATTACTAAAACACAATATCCAAACCCTAGCAATCCATAAAAACTTCAAACACGCTATCGTAGAACTATGAATATAAAACACAACATGATAATCAACATAAAACACACTAATGTTAGTCAGCCGATAATCAAAGCCTTATCATCCAAAACACAACACAAAACCCACCAATATATCGTTTTAGTAATCTTTACTTTGTTATTTGTGTGTTTTATGGTTGGTATTGTGGTGTTTTATGACTTTTTACACTTTGTAGGAAAAATGGACTTTGTAGCCAACTCACACCCTTACTTGTAAAAGCCTAATAATGCATGCATACTAGAGGGTATGGAGAGGCTTATCCCCAAGGGGATGGGCCGCCACGTCGGCGCCACGTAGGAAGGGCTTAAAGGGGATGGACCTAGGGGGTGGGGGATGAACCCCTTTATATATATATATATATATATATGTGTGTGTGTGTGTGTGTGTGTGTATGTATGTATAGATGTGTGTGTGTGAGGAGAGAGGAATGAGGCCCGGCGAGATCGGCTGGTGGGAGACGGATGGGACTTGCCACCTCTGCTGCCACCCACCACCAATGGCCACCTTGCCACCACCACCACTCGTCGTCATCGTCGCACCGCCACTTGCCGCCGCCACCACCACCCATCATCGCCGCCGACACCCACCACCGCCACCTATAACCACCCACAATCACTACCACCGACCACCACCACCACCACTCACCGCTGATTTTATTACTCCGTTTTTCTTGCCTACCGAACAATGCATAATAATAACTCATTCCATTCACACATGGTAACCAAACAAGACATGGAATGGTAATGATCCATTGCATTCCCTCGTCCATTCCATTCATACAGGGTCTGTTTGGTATGGGGTAATGGAATGGACGAAGGAATGGAATGGACGAGGTAATGGAATGGACGAGAGAATGCAATGGATCATTACCATTCCATGCCTTGTTTGGTTACCATGTGTGAATGGAATGAGTTATTATTGTGCATTGTTCGGTATGTAAGAAAAACGGAGTAATAAAATCAGCGGTGAGTGGTGGTGGTGGTCGGTGGTAGTGATTGTGGGTGGTTATAGGTGACGGTGGTGGGTGTCGGCAGCGGCGATGGGTGGTGGTGGCGGCGGCGAGTGGCGAGTGGCGGTGGCGGTGACGACGAGTGGTGGTGGCGGCAAGGTGGACGTTGGTGGTGGGTGGCAGCAGAGGTGGCGGTGGGTGGCGGCGGCGACAACGGGTGGTGGTGGTGGCGTCGACGATGGTGGTGGGTGGCGGCGGCGAGTGGCATTAGCGGTTGGTCGAGGCTGTGGGTTATAACGGTGGCGAGTGGGTGGCTGCGGCGACGGTGGTTGTCGGGGTGAGGTGGTGGCGGGTGGCGGCGATGGCGTCAGTGGTGGGTGGTGGTGGTGGCAGATGGCGTCGGTGGTGGGTTGTGGGTTGTGGGTTGTGGGTTGTGGTGTTGTTGATGAATGGTGTAGGAGGGGATGGAATGGAAAAAAAAAACATGGGGGTGGAAGGAATGATTTTAAGAGAATGGAATGCATTTTGGAATGGGTGATTCATTCCATTGACCAACCAAACACCTTTTTTTTCATTTCCTCGTAATCATCCATTCTATTCCTTCTCTCATTCCTGTATACCAAACACTAGTGATTTTATAGTTGGTATGAAGACACTTGGGATTAGGCTTCTGGTTGAACAAATAGTCAAGAGAATGTCTTTTTGGTTTATTCTTTTAATTATTGTTACTAAACTAATGATTCCGTCTAGATAAAATAGAATCATTGATCAATAGTATTTAAGTGATTTTATAGTTGGTATGAAGACACTTGGGATTAAGCTTTTGGATGAACAAATAGTCAAGAGAATGTCTTTTTGGTTTATTCTTTTAATTATTGTGATTGTAACAATGGGCATATACAAACCCATGACACTGTGGTCACCAATAAAGCATTTTAAGAGAATAATAATTTAAGCCTAAATTTTTTCTAACAGCAAACTTGGATTACTAACGGAGCATTGGAGTATTATCGTTTTATCAGCGGAACTACCCGATTATATCCTAAGCTTAAACTATACGATGTTTCAAGCATGTTGTAATTTTAAAAAATGATTACATGAATAGTATTAGTAAACTTATATTTTGTTATTGGTTAAAATCTCAAATCAATTATTTTTCTCATATAGAGTGATGTATCTAAGTGTTAATTTGCTTCACCAAACATACAAAACAAAGATTTCCAAAAATATCATGTACAAACACAACCTATAATAAATCACTATGATATCTTGAAAGCCTAAAATTTATTTACAACAAGTTATTTCAAATTTCTTTAATTTCTATAACCTATGATGTCGTGTGCAAGATAAACCTTAGACAATCCCTAAGACTGAGGGGTATGGTTCCCCTTCCCCCTCCCCCTTTTTTTTAATTAATTTCATTTTAAATATCTTTTTTTCCTAGAAAATTTCAAATAAATAAAATATAACCAAACATAAATTTATAAAAATTCATAAGAATTGCAAAAAAAAAAAAAAAAAAAATCTTAAAATTACAAATAAAAAAAACACAAATTACCTTCTAAATTTTACTACTTAAAAACACATAAACCTACTCGTCGTCAACAGGATCGGCACAGAAGTTATTCCAGATGTGGTCGATTAAATCCGCACACAGGTTTCCATGCACATGCTCACTACGTAACGCCCAATGATTGGAGTCTTGTTGCAACTGGTCAACGGGCTCAACATTTTCATCACTGTGTCATTTGGATCGTATTCACAAATAGCTCGACCTTCGTCTTCAATAATCATGTTATGCATTATTAGACAAACATACATAATGTATCTTAATTTTTTGGTTCATATGCACGAGCCGGTTGTTGTATTATCCCCCATTTTGCTTTTATGACTCCAAACAACCGTTCGACATCTTTTCGTGCCGCTTCTTGGAACTTTGCAAACTTTTTCCTCTTTTCATCATCGGGTAACGGAATAGTCTTAACAATAGTCGTATACGATGGGTATATACCGTCAGCTAAATATTACCCGTGCTTGTATGACACACCATTTAGCATGAAAGAAGAATCTGGGCCCGTACCTCTAATGATCTCGTTGAAAATAGACGATCGTGCTAGAACGTTTAAATCATTGTTTGAACCTGCAACTCCAAAAAACGCCTGCTAAATCCACAAATCTTGTGAGCAAACAGGTTCTAAGATTAACGAGGGAACACCGATATCACCTCGCATAAATTGACCACGCCATGCAGTAGGGCAATTCCTCCAGGGCCAATGAGTACAATCAATACTTCCTAGCATCCGAGGAAACCCATGTTTCTATGCATGGAATGCGTAAATCTTTTTGATATCCTTCTTCGTTGGTCTACGCATATACACCTTGCTATACAACTTCACTATACCTTCGCAAAATGCATGCAAACAATCCCGGCTAACCCTAGCGGACATCCTTAAGTATTCATCCCATGAATCACTACAAGTACCATACGCTAACTGACGAATTGCCGAAGTACATTTTTTATGCATAGTAAACCCCCTCCGTCCTCTAGCATCGTAGCATAATGCAAAAAATGGATCATAATTAGCCAAGTCATTGGCAATACGTAAGAACAACCGGAGACTCATTCGATATTGACGCTTAAATTGGTCGTCGATGTAAACACAGTTTTCGGCAAAATAGTCACCAACCAAACGTTCATTTGCACCTTAAATAAAGTGTGAAAATTACTTATTTTTGTGAACAAAAACATATATATAAAAAATAAATAACAAAAAAAATCACACAACGTAATGTTATTATAAAAAAATATACCTTCGCGATCTCTATTTAACGCGGCAGATCGTTTTCTAGGTTGTGAGGTTCCTTCGTCATCTTCTTCCATCTCGGCAATAATTTTCGCCGTCTCAAGCATGGCGCTAAGTAACAAATTTCCCGCATTTTCCTCATCCGATGAAGAACTCATAGCGACTTTTTAAAAAATAATAGAGTGTGGTATTTTGTTTTAAAAAATAATGAGATAGAAGGAGATTAGAAAGTATCGAGTGTAGTGAAAAATGAGATAAAAAAGAGGTTTATATAGGGTTTAAAAAATTTAATTGAATTTTTTTAATAAAGAATGTCACCCTCCCGATGCCCTCTCCCGATACACACCCCTCAATCTAATAATCAGTTTGAACGTATCATTTTTACTTATCGTGTGTCACACCCTGACTTTTGCGGAAGCGTATAATGTGTGACTTGTTCAATATCATTGCATTCAATCATAATAAACAGCTATATGATCAAAACGATGTTCATCCATTCATTAAGTTTAAAATATTACAAACACGAGTCATTTAAGTTTCAAACAACACGACCTTTGACTAAGTTACAATCCAACAAAAGTGGATGACATCTAACTTGGAATTTACTTCTAGAAACAACACTCGCGCCCAAGATCCAACTTGTTACCTGAAATACATGTAATTTTGAAAAACATCAACAAAAGTTGAGCGAGTTCATGCGTTTTGTATGAGTACTGATAAGTTTGTAAACATTTGAGAGACTCCTTTGAAAGCAGGTATGAAAAGCATCTATGAACAGATCAAATTAATGTTTTGCAAGGACATTAATGTATGTGAAGGCATAGGTAGCACTCAATATGAGTAGGATTATACCCTTGTCGATTTCCCTCGACTGTGTTGAATTTCCCCTCGACTGAGTCAAATTCACCTTGACTGTGTCAATTTACCTTGATTGTGTCAAATTACCCTTGACCGTTGTCGAATTACCTCCACTTGGACACCAAAGCACTCAAATGGTCACATAAGGACCATGAGTGGGGCTCGTGTCACACCCCGATATTTCCATGTATTACCGGTGGGCCCGGTGGGGAGTATCGTGACGTAGTTGATATCATCATAGTCAAACAACACAATTTTAAATGCACAGCGGAAGCAAAAGATAAATATATTACAATCCGATATAAAGTAATATCAATATTACAACGGAATGTAAGATGGATCCACATGCGGATCTAAAATAGAAAGATAACACTGTTCAACAGACTTTAACATCTAGAGCTTGCGAGACTTGATTATTGATGCCTGGAGTAGCCAGCCTATTACGTATAGTACCTGCACTTAGCCTTTTTGGAAAATACGTCAGTTTACACTGGTAAATACAACTTAACTGGCTCATTTTGAAAAGAGTTTGAAAATTGATTTGAATGCACTTCGGCAAAAGTATCTTTTATAACTTGGGACAATTATTAAAAATAATCTTATATACAGTTTTACTTATTTGTCGTCCATCAGGGCCGGTTTGTAGGGCCGGTTTGTAGGGCCGGTCTAGATTAATTGACACGCCACAGGTATAATGCCCACAAGGATTATTTCCTTTAAGTGGATTACCAGTTTTTACATAATGCATCTGTCAGGTGTACGCCTACACCCCGTGCTTAGGTCGTGGCCATTTCTTTGAATGATGCCAAGGATATCCGGGACATGGTCATTTAACCCCCAAAGGCCGTACACCAAATAATACATATTAAACGGGTCATGTAAATACATTAATCACAATCTGATTTAAATGACTACACACCTGACCAAGCGGTACTTTTATAGTACCGTATCCCAAGCCCGTAAAGGGAAAATAAGTTAAGAGTATTTACCTGAGCAAATTTATACAATTTATCCCAGCCGTATACCACCAAGCAAGTACAGATAGCTTTTACTGGGCTCCTAAATCTGGAACGAAGGTTTTTAATAACATATTAGATTCCTAACGGGTCTTAATTAAGCCTATGCTTAGACCGGTTAGTTTTAAAAGGAGGATACGGTTCAAAACGCATGATTAAGCGAGAACCGGATTAGAATGTGGTTTAGGCCCGACAAGCTTGTATACTTGTGTAATAAGGGTAAACTAAACACATTCTGGATTTTGAGATAAAATGACAAGGTTTGACCCGTTTCGGCTAATTTATGCAAACTAGTTACATAAGCCGATCTGAAGGCGAAAAGTGCGTAACGGGTAACCAAAAGAGTCATATAAAGGTTTCATAAGTTAATATGCCTTAAATATGTTGTGATATCTGTAGGATACCTTCCATTATGCCCAAAACGGATTTAAAACCAATTTATGTCCCGCAGGGGTATTTTGGTCATTTAAAAGGTTATAAAAGAGTTTAAATATTAATATGAGTTTCAGGTCTGATATAATCAGTAAAAATACTTACTTGAATAAGTTATATCAGTATGGTATTACATATATGTGAAATTTATTAATTATAACCAAACTATGCACCGAATGGGCATTTTTGTAATTTCACATAAGCTTTAAAGGTCAAAATTAGAATTCTGAGTTTAAAACTTTTGCCTACTGTTTAATTATGAAAATTTACTTAAAACATCAGTAGGTATCAAACTTTATATGTTAAAAATAGTTTTAACTTATACTATGCGTTAAAAACGCGTAAAAAGGCGATTTTGAGCTATTTCCGGGTTATTAAAGAAAAGCTGATATTTTTATTATTCCAGAAGGCTCAAAATATTTTATTTATCATATTAGATCAGTAGAAAAAGGTTTGGTACTAAAAGGATTTGTAAAACTCATTTTATAGGCCAAAAGGGCAAAACCGGCAATTACCGAATCAAGCTTAGAACTCTATGTTATGCTCAGCCTAAAATTAAATAAAAATCTTCAAAAATCCCAAAATATTATTTTATATCAGTGGGTAAAAATTTTGGTATTAAAAATTGGGTTTAGATAGGCTATATGCTAATTACGCCGTTTAATTAATAAAAAAGCTTTTCATTTACGCTAATGAGCATAACTCCTAATCTAAACCTCAAACTGATGTCAAATTTTAGGGACAAGTTTATAAATCAGTAATAAAGATTATTGTCCTCTCACATTTTCAAAATTCTCGTTTTAGGGTCAAAAGGGAATAATGGTCAACATTTAAGCATATAACGGAAACATGTAATTGAATAGGATAACTAAGGATCCAAGTTGTATAACCTCAGAGGGTTATACTAACCCATAACATGGTCCTAAAGGAATCCTAAGACATATCTAAACTAAGCTAATTCGGGTCAGAACTGAAAGTCAAAGCAACAGTCAACTTTTGCGACTTTCGGTTGCGAACCGACCCTAAACTTGAAATTGTCGGGTTGAACATGCTTAGACATGTTCTTATACTAATTACCAAGTTATACAAGTGTTAAAACAGGTCTCATAGTTTCTACATTGCTAATTATGAATTTATTTTCAAAATAGCTTTCTGTTGACTTTTTATTATTAGGTTTGACCCGACATTTGACCTAGCTAGGGTGATAATCAGTAGGTGCCCTCTTAGGGGTTTGTTACCTACACAAATACCAACTTATAACTACTCTTAATTTGACTAATGACTGGATTATTATTGTTTAATCACTAAGTCAAACCTTAACTATGATAAGTTTGACTTTTGACCATTAAACTAATCAAAGCTGAAATTAGGAGGTTAAGGACACTTACAAATGGGTCCTTGTTACTGAAAAGAACTCCAAGGAAGTTCCAAATACTCAGGATCCTCCAGAAATGAGAAGATAGCAAGGTTGGAATGAAATGGTGAGCTTGATCAATGAAACCCACCCCTATTTATAGTCTTTGGAGGATGATTGGAGGATGACAAGTGTTTGAAGGGGTTAACCAGATCACTACACCTGTTAGGACAGCTGTATAATTGTCTTGAAGCCCAAGGATTTGGTTTTGATTGGATGAGAATGGAATAGAGTGGAGACCAAGCAAAATTCATATCTGGCGCCAGCATACGGACCGTATGGTCCTTGGTATACGGTCCATAAGGACCTGGTCAGATCAGCAAATTTTCAACAGTTGACAGGTTTATCCCCTACACTTCCAAATGCCATTTCCGACACATCTAAGGCCCGTTAAACCATTTTTAAGGCTCTACAATGATGCCTAAGCATAGGGAACAAGAAACATGCTCAAAAATATGCCGGATGTCGGTTCGTTTGGTCGTACGGTCTCGTTGTTCGGCTAATTATGACGAAACACGGACGGACGCGAAAAACGATCCAAACGACGCGACGAATGGAATTTTATCAAGCCAAACACTAAAATAAAATATTTTAGTGCTTACATAAATTTTGGGTGTACGGAGACATTCAGAATGTAAGATATGCGCGTAAACGCAAACTTGTGCACTTTTTGACACTTTTAGTCCCTGCCTGACTTAAAAGTTTATTTTTTACGCACCAAACACCTCTAAGCCTATATCTAAGCTATATAAAGGATAAATAGGGTATGTTTAACTCATGGTCATATTCCGGAAGGTCCATTACCATACGAATCGGCATACTTTTGCAGTTTGACGCGATTAGTCCTTCAATCGCACAAAGTAGCGCGAAATGTCGTTTACTGACATCCAAGCCTTCCATGGCCCATAATGGGCATTCCCAAGAATATCCTTAAATATTACTACACTCCTGTTTGCTTAAATGGTCACCGAAAGGCGTAGATTCAAAAGTTGACGCTTTAGGTCCCTCTATTGCGCAAACTTGCGCATCTCATCATTTAATAGCTTTGAAGCCTCATCTAATCCATATTAGGCATTCTTGAAAGTATTATTAAACATTACGATGCTTAGGGTTCGCTAAAAGGTCATTCAGAGGTATAATTAAACATATTGACGCTTTTAGCCCCTCTAACTTGCAAAGTTGCGCGTAACTTTACTTATAGGCATAAAAACCTTAGACGGCCAATAATTGGCATTCCCGAGAGTATAATCAAATATCATGAAGCTCCCAATTTGTTAAAAGCTCACTCATAGGTAAGAATTAACATGTTGACGCTTTTAACCCTTCATTGCGCAAACTTTCAATTAATTACGCAAACGACTACACTCGATCGACAAGTGGCTCATTTGTGAATATAATTATCGTGAAAGGTTATTTAGAAACTTATTTTAGATATGCTAACACTTCCAGTCCTTTCATTATCAAAGTTTTCGATTTTT
Organism: Helianthus tuberosus; assembly: GCA_030545235.1. Lineage (NCBI taxonomy): Eukaryota > Viridiplantae > Streptophyta > Magnoliopsida > Asterales > Asteraceae > Helianthus > Helianthus tuberosus. The sequence goes on along the minus strand of CM060449.1, from coordinate 59,566,525 downwards.
CGAAAAATTAGTCCCTTAAATTCAACACTTGACTTCATTAGGGTTTATTACACGTGTCAATACACCATTGGACGTGATTTTATGAGGTGTTACATCCTCACCCCCTTAAAAGAAATCTCGACCTTGAGATTTGTTAAATGTTGGAAGCACTTTTTGTCGCATAATGGACTTAACTTCTATAACATATCTGGAGCCTCTTCAAGCTCCCAAGTTGACCTCTATAATAGGTACATATATCCTTTTTGGAGCTTCTTAACCTGTCGATCCTCAATCGTTACAGGTTTCTCATCATATCATACTTCTGCATATCATTATGTGATAATGCTTCTCGACTTATTGGTGAAACACATCCTTAAATCATTAGTGTGTAATGCATTGCGAGCTCCGCCAAGCTCCTTAAATAGGTTTTAGCTTATAAGCTAATTGATCTTGATACATTCGATTTCCTCGAATGATTCTATATATTCAGAGCTTAACTAGCCTGATAATTATCAAATTGGCACACCCTTCCAGGGCGATATTTTTGTTGAACCTTTTTTTTCCTTAACAAGATCTTAGGAGGGTTGCTACTTTCATTAATCCTTGATTTTCTGCCGAATACTGGCAACTTACAGATGATTATGGATTTGTTTGATCTTATTCGTTGTTTTCAAGGCAACTTTCAGATCCTGATAATTGGACTTACTAACCTTCTGTCTAACAATAGATGTTTAACATTCCATCTATGCAAGGTCTTCAAAGAAGCAGCCTTGATGTTTATATAACAACTATTATGGAAAAGCTTATTTTAAAGTGAGATGGTTATTCCAACCATTGCTTAAAACTAATCTTAAGGAATAGCTAATCCTTGCCGCTAGTCGAACAAATCGACGATCCTGGGCAGCTGATGGCAATTTATAATTGTTGCCTAATTAGGGTTGCGGTAATCAATGTATAAGCTAAATGAATCGTCTTTCTTAATTAACTATACCGAATTCTCAGAATATTGAGTTAGGCTATATGAATCCTCTATTTTAAAACTTACTTAATCAAGGTTTTGATTCTTCCAATGATGGTACTAGCCGTCTTAGAGATTTCATAATAATACAACCCTAAATGGGGTATAAATCTTAACTCTACTTGCCTCAGAAGGTAAACAGGGTAATCTCTAGAGAAGATAATCAAGATACATGGAGGTTACAGAGATTTTCCAAATCTCAGGCTCCAATTCATCAATCATAGTTTGTGTCAGATAAGTGACACATTTACGTTACAAGTCCACGAATTCTTTAATCGGGAACATTTACTTGGACAATTCCATTCTGGATATCTTCTTTGAATACCATTAGTTGACTTTAGTACCATATGACCATTAGAATATCCTTGAGGTTCCATGCATTAAACCTCCATACTGACCAGGCATGGAAGCAATCTATGGAACTTATTAAGATACATCAATCCTCATATGGATCTTTTATCATACTGTCTGGTATTCGCAATCGATAGAGATCAAAGAGATATCAACTATGTATGCTGACGCACTTCCTGTTAGAGAGAGGATACTTCTAAAATTCTACGACTGAAGGTTTCTGACAGGAACAGAAGAAATGGTTCTTATGATTTTTGCTTGTAAGTTTTACCTTACACTTAATATTTGGGTTTCTTACGGGAAAAATTTCTAAAAGTTTGCTAAGCTTATGGTCTTATGAGAGACTTAGCAGCACCTGAACCCAAACATAACTCTTAGCAATAAAATTACAATAAGGGATTTATCCGGTGTCATTATTAATGTGAACTGCCTCTAATCATTCATCAGGAGGGTTAAATGCCTCCATTCTTAATCCTTTTAAACTTAGCTTACAAAATCTTTGACAGATTTTAGGGCAGTCTCAGCTTTGACTGGTTATTTCTTAATCTATATAACGTGAGTAGCTGAGGGAGATCCATGATGGATTTATAATGAGCAGGCTTTTAAACCTTAATGTGCCCTCTTATCGCCGATGCTAAATCATCAATATATATAGTGCATTATGCTTAAATTCTAGGTTAACCGAATAAGGGCACTATTTCAATCAATGAGCCAAGGTTTGCAACACACTGCCGATAGTTTATAACTCTTATGGGGGAGTCGGAAAATTCTTATTCCATCTTTTTCCATTTCGCGACGCGGATAATAGGTTTTCTAATAAGGTCCTTAAAACTTGGACCATTCCGTATTGTATAAGAGGATCTTTCTTGTGGACTTTATTTATGTCCTCACTAATTAAGGGTATTGCCCTCGAACGACCACGGTGCATACCTCACCATGTCCTTTCCAGCATAACCGCTGATATACCTAATGGTTTCTACTTCATCTAACAATTTCTTGCAATCGATGGCCCCTTTTTATTATTGAAGTCTCTTGACTTCCAAGAGACGAAGTACTTTTAAGTACATCCTAAAAAGAATGGGGTTCCTTGCCATATATGATTTTGTTTGGTTTATTCTTCGTATTTGAAGTATAAATATAGCTCTTCTCATAAGCAGCGACATGTGTTTTAAAGTGAACAGCATTCGGCTTCTTGAACCTTTTCATGACTTTTCTCATAGCCTTTCTAATAGTTGCGTTAATTACAGTTTTGGAGATTAACTCCATTAACATTGAGATTCACATTTGATGCATCATTAACATTTGTCGCCTCTCTAGCATCGCGACTGTTGTTTGTCTCTTCTGAGTTTTCCATACTCGAAGCTTGGTATTAAATACCATATTCAACAAGTGCTAAGGCAATCCATACCCAGTGTCTCCTTGAATTGTCAAAGGCTCACCATAAGGAGTCTTGATAACTACTTGCTTCTTATCACGCACAATATGGGCTTGGTTACAAGACGACCAATCCATTCCTATCACTATATCGAGTCCCTCTTATTTTAATGGAAACAAGGACAGTGGAAAAGAATGATTCCTAATGGATATAAAACATCCATTTAATATTGCTGAAGCGGTCTCTGAGGTACTATCGGCCAATTCCACTTCATACTTAACGCTTAGAGTTTTAACAGGCAGATTTAATAGTTTACTAAATCTATTGTCTATGCAAGACTTATCTGCACCTGAATCAAATAATACTCTAGCATAAACGTCATTGATCAGGAAAGTACCTGATGTGACATTGTTATCCTGAACGGCCTCTTGAGCATCCATTTGAAAGACTCCAGCTTTGGTCTTCTTAGCCTCTCCAGGCTTCTTGGTTTTATTTGGGCAATTAGTTTTGATGTGCCCTATTTCATTGCAACCATAGCAGGTTGCGTCCCTTATGTCTTGGCACTCCAAAGTTTTGTGCCCTTCCTTATTACAAATTCCACAAGGCCTAGCTTGTGAATCTGAAGTGCCCTTCCCTTTAGTCGCCTTCTTTGGGTAGCGGTTCTTTATGTGCCCCTTCTCGCCACAACCATAGCATATGGCGTCCTTCAAGTCCTTGCATTCATGGGTCTTGTGATACATCTCTTTACAGATGACACATCCCCCCTGGTTTGTTCATAGAAACATTTTCCGAAATGCTTCTTCCCGCAGGTTTTACATTTGGGTTTTGCCTCCTTTGGCTTGGACTGGTTATAGTTTGAACCGGTCTTACCCTTTTTGTAATCCTTAATTGGGGTATTATCGCACTTTTGCTTATGATCCTTTAATACTCGGCCCACAGCTTTGTTTACGGCTGTATCTAACATAGCCTGTAACTCGGTGCCCGTTAAGTTCAGTCTTGCATCATCATTCTGATCAACTGGATGATTGTGAGCTTCAGAGGAGTCAGCCATGGTGAAGCTTTGAAGTGTCACACCCCAATATTTCCACGTATTACCGGTGGACCCGGTGGGGAGTATCGTGACGTAGTTGAGATCATCATAGTCAAACAACACAATATATAAATGCACAGCGGAAGCAAAAGATAAATATATTACAATCCGAGTATAAAGTAATATCAAAGTATTACAACGGAAAGTAAAGGATCCACAGGCGGATCAAATAAAAGCAAAAACTGTTCAACATACTTTGGACGCCTAGAACTTGCAAGATTCCTTATTAACGCCCTGAGCTTCCAGCCAATTACGTTCAGTACCTGTCACTTAACCTTTTTGGAAAATACGTCAGTTTACACTGGTAAATACAATTAACCGACTCATTTGAAAACATTTATAAAAATTGATTTGAATGCACAAGGCACAACATATCTTTTATAACTTGGGACAATTATATTATAATCTTGTATACAGATTTACATGTTCGTTATACGTTCAGGGCCCGATGTAGAAACCGAGTCAAGATTAACAGACATGCCACAAGTATAGGCCCACATGAGAGTGAGATACCATTTCCCTTATGCACTGTCAGGTGTATGCCTACACCCCGTGCTTAAGACGTGGCCATTTTATAATATAATGATGTCAAGGATATCCGGGACATGGTCATTAACCCCTAAAGGCTTTTATTTCAAACAATACAGATTAAAGCGGGTTACCTCAATAATTTAATCACAATACGACTAAACAATCAATACCTGACCAAGCGGTATTATTATAATACCGTATCCCAAGCCCGTATAGGGAAATTAACTTAAGAGTATTTACCTGAGCTAGCAATGCAATTTATACTCAGCCGTATATTCTAATCAGCAAGCACAAGTACTTCTACTGCGGTTCTTAATCTGGAATGAAGGTTTTATTAACCTATTAGATTCCTAACGGGTCTTATTTAAGTCGTAACTTAGACCGGTTAGTTTTAAGGAAAGGTTTACGGTTCAAAACGCATGATTAAGCGAAGACCGGAATATAATGTGATTTAGACCCGACAAGTTTGGAGACTTGTATAATATGGGTAAACTAAACACATTCTGGATTTTGAGATAAAAACGAGAACGTTTGACTCGTTTCGGTTAATTTATGCAAACTAGTTACATAAGCCGAACCAAACGCGAATAACGCATAACGGGTAACCGAATGAGTCATGAACAGGTTTCCTAAGTTAATATGCTTTAAATATGTTGTGATATCAGCAAGATACCTTCAATTATGCCCAAAACGAGTTTAATCTCAATTTAAGCCCTGTAGGGGTATTTTGGTCATTTAAAAGATTATAAAAGAGATTAATTTTAATTCTGAGACTTGGGTCTGAAATAATCAGTAAAACAACTTAATTTAATAGGTTATATCATTTGGTGATAAAACTTATATGACAAAAATGGTTTTAAACCCATACTAGGTGTTTAATACGCGTAAAAACCCGTTTTAAGCGATTTCCGGGTTTAATAGGAAATCTGAGTTTTCTGATCAGTTTATAAAGTTCAAAATACTTTATTTATTATATAAAATCAGTAGCAATTGGATTGGTGTCAAAATGCTATGTAGAACTCATTTTATGAACAAAAAGGGTAAAATCGGTATTTACCGAATCAAGGCCATAACCTTAGGTTATGAGCAGGTTAAAAATAATTAAAAATCTTCAAAAATCCCAAAATATTATATTACATTAGTGGGTAAAAGGTTTGGTGTCGAAAATTGGGTTTAAATAGGCTTTACGCTAATTACGCCGTTTAATTAACAAAAAGTTTTCTAATTACGCTATTGGGCATAACTCCTAATCTAGATCTCCAACTGATGTGAAATTTTAGGGACATGTTTATAAATCAGTAATAAATATTATTGTCCTTTCACATTTCCAAAATTCTCGTTTTATGGTCAAAAGGGCATTATGGTCAACATTAAGCAATTAACGGAAACGTGTAAACGAATCGGGCAATCAACGATCCAACCACAGAGGGTTATACTAACATGTAACCTGGTCCTAAGGAAGCTCTAAGGCATTTCCAAACACATCTAAATCAAGTCAGAACTGAAGTCAAAGCAAAAGTCAAAGTTTTGCGACTTTCGGTTCCGAACCGGGTCTAAACAGAAAATTGTCGGATCAAACAAGCTTAGACCAGTTCTTATACTTATTACCAAGTTATATGAGTGATAAAATAGGTTACACGAATTCTACATTGCTAATTACGTGTTAATTTGCAAATTAAGCTTCTGTTGACTTTTTAATACAAACTTTGACCCGATAAATGATCTAGTTAGAGCGGGAATCAGAGGGTGCTCTTTTAAGGGTTTATTGCCCACATAATTACCAACTTATAACTACCTTCAATTTGACTAATCACTGGACCAATAATGATTAATCGATAAGTCAAACCTTAATTACGACGGTTTGACTTTTAAGCTAATAACTAAGCAAAACTCAACTAAGGAAGGTTAAGGACACTTACCAAGGTCTAATGCACGATTAGAGATGCTTAGGGAAAGGCCTTGAGCTTCAGAATTGATCATAAGTGGAGTTGTGAATGAATGAACAAGAATTGAAACAATGTGGCCTTTATATAGTGATCTTGATTGCTCAAGATCATGCCAAACAAGGCTATACATGTTCTTTGATCATTAACAAGTGTCCCTAAGGCCTAAGAATTAGTTTAGGCAACCCCTGGTGGTGTTAAAGGGCAATATATGTCGTTTACATGGGCTGAACAGCCAACTGATCGAGTTTCTGCATCTAGGCATGGCTTACGGACCGTAAGGTCCTAGCCATACGGTCCGTAAGGACCTGGTCAGCAACCAGCAACTTTCAAAAGTTGACAGTTTGGCCCCTGAACTTCCAAATCTTGATTTTAAGGTGCTTTCTTGCACTTGTAACCTCCAAACTTGACTTTTAAGGACTCCAAGTCATAAACTAACTTTGTTAGGTCCCCGGTTATTCATATGATCACCGAAAAGTCTTAAATTTCGACGTTGATGCTTTTAACCCCTCGTATACGAATTTTTTCATAACTTCCTCATACGATAACGAAACTTGATGAAATTTTTTTCATACATTCTAATGAGCATAATTAATCGTTACAAAGCTTCAGGTTTGGTAAAAGGTTACTCAGAGGTATACTTTAAACATGTCGACACATTTAACCCCCTGTAGTTTGTAATCTCTCACTTTCTTTCACAATTAGCTTCGTATGATCCATGATTTATTCGTTTAAGGGTATAAACATCATGTAGGGTTATTGTAAAGTATATTTATCCATTGTTGACATTTTGAACCCTTATATTCACATACATTCCTTGTTTGTCAACTTTAGTCCTTCTAAGGTAATCCTTTGCACGTTTAAAGTTTATGACACGTGTCAATACATTATTGTACATGAAATATCGAGGTGTTACATCCTCACCCCCTTAAAAGAAATCTCGACCTCGAGATTTGCTAAAGTGAGGGAAGTACCTTCTGTCTTATATTGGGCTTAATCTCTATAGTATATCTGGAGCTTTTCCAAGCTCCCAAGTTAACCTTTATAATGGGTACATGTATTCTTTTGGAGCTTCTAATCCTGTCGATCCTTAATTGACACAGGTTGCTCATCATATCATAAATCTACATATCATTATGTGATAGTGCTTTTCGACTTATTGGTGACACGTCTTTAAATCATTAGTGTGGGTCACATTGCGCGTTCCACCAAGCTCCTTAATTAGGTCTTAGCTCGTAAGCTATTTAATCTTGATACATTCGAATCCTTCGAATGACTTTATATATTCAGAGCTTAACTAACCTGAAAATTACAACTTGGCACACCCTTCTAGGGTGTTATCTTTTGTTGAACCTTATCCTTTAACAAGAACTTAGGAGGTTTGCTATTTTCATAAATCCTTGATTTCCTGCCGTATACTGGCAACTTACAGTCGATTATGGATTTGTATGATCTTATTTGTTGTTTCCAAGGCAACTTTCAGATCCTGATAGTTGGACTTACCAATTCTCGTCCATCCAACTGATGTTTTGATATTTCATCTATACAAGGTCTCCAAAGGAGCCACCTTGATACTTATATAACAACTATTACAGAAAAGCTTATCTTAAGGTGAGATGGTTATTCCAACCATTGCTCAAAACTAATCTTAAGGAATAGCTAATCCTTACAGTTAGTCGAACAAATCGACGATCCTGGGCAGCTGATGGCGATTCTTAATCGTTGCCTAGTTAGGGTTGCGGTAAACAATGCATAAGCAAAATGAACCGTCTTTCATAATTAACTATACCGAATTCTCAGGATATTGGGTTAGGCTATATGAACCCTCTATCTTAAAATCCACTTAATCAGGGTTCCGATTCTTCCAATGATGGTACCAGTTATCATGGAGATTTCACTATAGTGCAGCTCTAAGCGGAATATTAATCTAATCTCTACTTGCCTCTTAGGAGGTAAACAGGGCAATCTTTGCAGAAGGTAATCAAGACACACGGAGATTACAGAGATTTTCCAAATCTCAGGCTCCAGTTCATCCACCATTGCTTGTGTCAAATAAGGGACACATTTATGTTACAATTACACGAATTCCTTAATCGGGAACATTTACTTGGACAATTCTATTTTTAGATATCTTCTTTGAATACCATTTGTTGACTTTAGTACCATATGACCATTGGAACATCCTTACTGTTCCATGCATTAAACCTCCATACTGATCAGGCATGGAAGCAATCTATGGAACTTATTAAGATACAGCAACCCTCATATGGCGATTTTGTCATACCATATGGTACTCTTAATTGATAGATATCAAAGAGATATCAATTACATATGATGATGTACTTTATCTGGAGAGAGGGTACACTAGAATTTCACGACTGAAGATTTCTGATAGGAATAGAAGAAACGGTTCCTATGATTTTCTATTTATAAGCTTTACCTTACACTTAATATCTAGGGTTCTTATGGTAGATTTTAAAAGTCTAATATACTTTTAATTTATGAAGGATTGATTGGTATCCGAATCAAAGCAGAACTCTTTACGTTTTATTCTACTGATAAATGTCAAGGAATGTACCTGATGCCATTATTTATGAACTAGCTCAGGCATTTTAGGCGCTTTCATTCTTAGGCTTTCCTTCCTTAGCCGCATTTCCTTTGACAAATTTAGAGCACGTGGTCTTGATGTGGCCTTTCTCATTACAGCCGAAGCAGACTGCATTCTTCATGTCCTTGCAGTTCAACGTTTTATGTTCCCTTGATTTGCAGATCCCACAAGCCCTCGACTGCGATTGGGATTTTGGTTCGAACCTGCATTTCCCATAATGGCGCTTCTTGCAGGTCTTGCATACGGGTTTCTGGTTGGACTTTTGTTTGTTCTTTTTCTTAGAGCTCTGGGAGTTATCTTCCCCCCTTTTCCTTTTTAGCTCATCTTTTGCATTTGAGGCATGAACAAGATCCTCCTTATGAGTAAGGAAATGTGGTCCTAGATAAAATTTAGAGCGAGTAGCATGGGGCTCCTTGAACTTTTTCACAGCCTTCTTCACAACTTTTCCAACAGCTGCGTCTATCATAGTTTGAAGAAATCTTTGGAAATTCTAAGGTTCACAATTTTAGCATCATTGGCATGTGTCGCATCATTCATAACACGATCAACGGCTGTCTTATCTGAGTTTGCCATACTCGATATTGGTTCCTAACACCATTAAAACAATTTCTTAGTTGCAATCCAACAACTGTTATTCTTCATCCTGATGGCCTTAACATATACTAACCATGGTAACAATAGACCATACAGGCTAATATAGAACTAACATTCTTAATGAATGTCATTTAATATATATCCATTATATTTAGCCTAGGTCACAAAAGATCATCAATGGCATTTAAGGTTTGGACCTAATCCATCATCTTTTTGACAGGGGATCAAAATGTCTCATCTGTCTTTACTATATTGATGAATTTAGATAGCTTGAAAACTTGCCATAAGGGTATCAGAAAAGAGTGATTCCTAATAGATATAAAATATCAATCTAAGATTTGTTGGAGCATTTTCTAAAGTATCATCGGCCAATTTCTACCTCGCATTAAATGACCAGAGTCCTAATCAGGCGGAGACAACAGTTCTCAACATTTATTGTTCATTATAGAATCATATGTGCCAGTATCAAATAAGTTTCTGCATAAACTTCTTGATAAGGAAAGGTACCTGATCTGCACCATCTCCTTGGCGTTCATCTGGAAGACTCGTGCGTTTGTTTTCTTGGCCTCTTCAGGCTTCTTCTGATTCCTAGGGCAGTTGGTCTTGATATGCCCCTTCTCATTGCAACCATAACAGGTTGCATCTTTTAACTTCTTGCAATACAAGGTTTTGTGTTCCTCAGACTTGCAGATTCCTCAGGGTAGAGGCTGAGACTCGAATCTGCATTTTCCGAGGTGTTACTTCCGACAGGTTTTGCACCTGGTCTTCTCACCCGACTGCTGGCTGTCGTTCTCGAACCCGGAAATCTTTTTATCCTCAGAGTTCCTCTTTTTCTTCCTATCGGAGCGATGAGAATTCTCATCCTCCCTTTTACGTTTTCCATCTTCAGAGGATTTAGCAGCCTTGTTTCTGACCACATCGAGTGTTAGAGATAGCGACAGATCTGCCGCTGACCTGAATGTAGTAGGTCTCAATGCTTTCACACTTGCCTTTATTTCTGGGGCTAGACCCCCAATAAAGCGAGCTATTCGCTTTGGTTCTGGTGTGATCAAGTAAGGAACCAATCGAGACATGGTATTGAAACTTGTAAGGTATGCTTGACAATCTAAGTTCTCCATGACTAATGTCAAGAATTCAGTCTCAATTCTCTCGACTTCATGTTGAGGACAACAATTTTCTTTGATAAGAGCAGCGAACTGATCCCAAGTCATGTTGTACAAAGGGATCTTCCCCGTAGCTTGGATCAGTGATCTCCACCATGCTAGAGCTTCTCCTTTAAAAGATTGTGAAACAAACTTCACAATGTCTTTCTCTGCACATCCACTGATGTCAACAACAGTGTCCATCTCATCGAGCCATGTCATGCAGTCGATGGCTCCTTTTTCTCCTGTGAAGTCTCTGGGCTTGCAGGAGACAAAATACTTATATGAGCAGGTCTTAACTGGTGCCTCTTGATGAAGCACCACCTGTCTAGACGAAGCACTCCTTTGATTTGACGAGTTACGAACATCGTCTTCCTTTAACTCATGTGATTTAGGAGGGGGCTTACTATGAGCCACAGATAGATTCTTAGAGTGTGTATCACTTGATTCATCATACTGTCTGTCGAGAGCTCGTGTAACGGCATTATCTATTAATGCATGCAGTTCCGCACCAGTTATATTAGCTCTGGAAGCATCATTATTCTCCCTCGGGTGGCTGTTAACATCCTCTGATCCAGCCATGTAGCTTGATTGCTACATAAATATTGACGATGATTCATTCAGAGGTTATTATGGATTCATCACTTTTGACGATTCATCAACCATGGTAATATAAACCATATTGGTTAATTTGTTAGTTATACTTAATTAGTATTTTCATTATAATTTATCCTAGTTATAAAACATTAAGGATATTAAGGTGGCGCAAAGGGCCTAGTCACAAGGACAATTTTAAATTTACAAGCCATGATTTCAGAGAATCGAGGCATTAAGGTTTGAACATATTTCATTACCTTTTCTTGACAGAGAGTTAAAGACTTCAACTGTCTTTTGTCCCTTAGGACAATAAGTTTGGCCCGTAGGCATTTCATCACTTATGGATGTTTATAATATGATAATCTTCATTTGATGATATTAGTCAAGATCGCATTGATCATACAAACTATTATGCTTGGACGTAGTCCAACATCTTTAGACGGGGTCAAAGACCACCACTGACGTTGTCTTATCGGACAACAAGTTTGGCCCGTAGGCACTTCATCACTAATGGATGTTTATAATATGATCATCTTCATTTGATGATTTAAGCCATGATTCTAAGTAACTAGGCTAGATAAGGGTTTGGAATTTCCCAATATAAAGATGACAAGTGTGATTTTTTCGCATCACTGTTGTCAGGAGTGTTAACATGTTTTCGGATGTTAACAAGAATCTGAATCTCTTTTAAACAGGTTTTTACCATCATAGCTAGGTCTTTAATGACATTCAAGCTAGGTTTTACCCTTTAAGATTCTTTCATTTTATACTGGTAGATCAATTATGAAAAGGAATAATAATTTGATTTATTTCATATATTATATTCATATAAAATGATAAAAATGGAATTTAGATAAAATATTCAAATGATTTTTAAAAGGAGTATATAATTGCCCTAAACGGGACTTGAAAGGAATGATGTTGTCCATGAAGGGACTGAAGATAAGTATGCCCTCATAAGGACTTACTGAGGAAACGAACTTCAGCAAAAGGAGTTTTCTTCTTTACTTTACTTTTGAATGCTTTCTCCTTGGTTGCACGTTGCACCCTAGCCGCGGTACGAAGCTCGGAAATTCAAGGCTCCGGATGTGGAGAAATTTTCATTACGGCTTCTTTGATTGGAGACATATTCAAAATATATAGATTCGGAAGCAATAGTTTTTGGATTAGGATTGAGAGTATTCCTATGTTAAGTCTAGATTCAGAAGGCCAAGGAATGTGCTACTGTGTCATTGAGATTAAACACTAAAGGCTAGTGTTTAATTCACTCAATGTTGGCTCTGATACCAACCTGTCACACCCCGATATTTCCACGTATTACCGGTGGACCCGGTGGGGAGTATCGTGACGTAGTTGAGATCATCATAGTCAAACAACACAATATATAAATGCACAGCGGAAGCAAAAGATAAATATATTACAATCCGAGTATAAAGTAATATCAAAGTATTACAACGGAAAGTAAAGGATCCACATGTGGATCAAATAAAAGGGAAAACTGTTCAACAGATTTTGGACGCCTAGAACTTGCAAGATTCCTTATTAACGCCCTGAGCTTCCAGCCAATTACGATCAGTACCTGTCACTTAACCCTTTTTGGAAAATACGTCAGTTTACACTGGTAAATACAATTAACCGACTCATTTGAAAACATTTATAAAAATTGATTTGAATGCACAAGGCACAACATATCTTTTATAATTTGGGACAATTATATTATAATCTTGTATACAGATTTACATGTTCGTTATACGTTCAGGGCCCGATGTAGAAACCGAGTCAAGATTAACAGACACGCCACAAGTATAGGCCCACATGAGAGTGAGATACCATTTCCCTTATGCACTGTCAGGTGTATGCCTACACCCCGTGCTTAAGACGTGGCTATTTTATAATATAATGATGTCAAGGATATCCAGGACATGGTCATTAACCCCTAAAGGCTTTTATTTCAAACAATACAGATTAAAGCGGGTTACCTCAATAATTTAATCACAATACGACTAAACATTCAATACCCGACCAAGCGGTATTATTATAATACCGTATCCCAAGCCCGTATAGGGAAATTAAGTTAAGAGTATTTACCTCAGCTAGCAATGCAATTTATACTCAGCCGTATATTCTAATCAGCAAGCACAAGTACTTCTACTGGGGCTCTTAATCTGGAACGAAGGTTTTATTAACCTATTAGATTCCTAACGGGTCTTATTTAAGTCGTAACTTAGACCGGTTAGTTTTAAGGAAAGGTTTACGGTTCAAAACGCATGATTAAGCGAAGACTGGAATATAATGTGATTTAGACCCGACAAGTTTGGAGACTTGTATAATATGGGTAAACTAAACATATTCTGGATTTTGAGATAAAAACGATAACGTTTGACCCGTTTCGGCTAATTTATGCAAACTAGTTACATAAACCGAACCAAACGCGAATAACGCATAACGGGTAACCGAATGAGTCATGAACAGGTTTCCTAAGTTAATATGCTTTAAATATGTTTTGATATCAGCAAGATACCTTCCATTATGCCCAAAACGAGTTTAATCTCAATTTAAGCCCCGTAGGGGTATTTTGGTCATTTAAAAGATTATAAAAGAGATTAATTTTAATTCTGAGACTCGGGTCTAAAATAATCAGTAAAACAACTTAATTTAATAGGTTATATCAGTTGGTGATAAATCTTAAATGGAAAAAATGGTTTTAAACCCATACTAGGTGTTTAATACGCGTAAAAAGCCGTTTTAAGCGATTTCCCGGTTTAACAAGAAATCTGAGTTTTCTGATCAGTTTATAAAGTTCAAAATACTTTATTTATTATATAAAATCAGTAGCAATTGGATTGGTGTCAAAATGCTATGTAGAACTCATTTTATGAACAAAAAGGGTAAAATCGGTATTTACCGAATCAAGGCCATAACCTTAGGTTATGAGCAGGTTAAAAATAATTAAAAATCTTCAAAAATCCCAAAATATTATATTACATCAGTGGGTAAAAGGTTTGGTGTCGAAAATTGGGTTTAGATAGGCTTTACGCTAATTACGCCGTTTAATTAACAAAAAGTTTTCTAATTACGCTATTGGGCATAACTCCTAATCTAGACCTCCAACTGATGTGAAATTTTAGGGACATGTTTATAAATCAGTAATAAAGATTATTGTTCTTTCACATTTCCAAAATTCTCGTTTTATGGTCAAAAGGGCATTATGGTCAACATTAAGTAATTAACGGAAACGTGTAAACGAATCGGACAATCAACGATCCAACCACAGAGGGTTATACTAACATGTAACCTGGTCCTAAGGAAGCTCTAAGGCATTTACAAACCCATCTAAATCGGGTCAGAACTGAAGCCAAAGCAAAAGTCAAAGTTTTGCGACTTTCGGTTCCGAACCGGGTCTAAACAGAAAATTGTCGGATCAAACAAGCTTAGACCAGTTCTTATACTTATTACCAAGTTATATGAGTGATAAAATAGGTTACACGACTTCTACATTGCTAATTACGTGTTAATTTGCAAATTAAGCTTCTGTTGACTTTTTAATACAAACTTTGACCCGACAAATGATCTAGTTAGAGCGGGAATCAGAGGGTGCTCTTTTAAGGGTTTATTGCCCACATAATTACCAACTTATAACTACCTTCAATTTGACTAATCGCTGGACCAATAATGATTAATCGATAAGTCAAACCTTAATTACGACGGTTTGACTTTTAAGCTAATAACTAAGCAAAACTAAACTAAGGAAGGTTAAGGACACTTACCAAGGTCTAATGCATGATTAGAGATGCTTAGGGAAAGGCCTTGAGCTCCAGAATTGATCAGAAGTGGAGTTGTGAATGAATGAACAAGAATTGAAACAATGTGGCATTTATATAGTGATCTTGATTGCTCAAGATCATGCCAAACAAGGCTATACATGTTCTCTGATCATTAACAAGTGTCCCTAAGGCCTAAGAATTAGTTTAGGCAACCCCTGGTGGTGTTAAAGGGCAATATAAGTCGTTTACATGGGCTGAACAGCCAACTGATCGAGTTTCTGCATCTGGGCATGGCTTACGAACCGTAAGGTCCTAGCCACACGGTCCGTAAGGACCTGGTCAGCAACCAGCAACTTTCAAAAGTTGACAGTTTGGCCCCTGAACTTCCAAATCTTGATTTTAAGGTGCTTTCTTGCACTTGTAACCTCCAAACTTGACTTTTAAGGACTCCAAGTCATAAACTAACTTTGTTAGGTACCCGGTTATTCATATGATCACCGAAAAGTCTTAAATTTCGACGTTGACGCTTTTAACCCCTCGTATACGAATTTTATCATAACTTCCTCATACGATAACGAAACTTGATGAAATTTTTATCATACATTCTAATGAGCATAATTAATCGTTACAAAGCTTCGGGTTTCCTAAAAGGTCACTCAGAGGTATACTTTAAACATGTCGACACATTTAACCCCTGTAGTTTGTAATCTCTCACTTTCTTTCACAATTAGCTTCGTATGATCCATGATTTATTCGTTTAAGGGTATAAACATCATGTAGGGTTACTGTAAAGTATATTTATCCATTGTTGACATTTTGAACCCTTATATTCACATACTTTCCTTGTTTGTCAACTTTAGTCCTTCTAAGGTAATCCTTTACACGTTTAAAGTTTATGACACGTGTCAATACATTATTGGACATGAAATTTCGAGGTGTTACATGAAGGCTACAAACCAAGTGGTGAAAATAAACCATAAAGGCCAATAGATAGTATTAGATTTATTTGATTATGTTTTGCCTAGGTTTTTAAATAAACCATCTTTGGCGTTTAAACGGAATATAACCCTTCGTATTTATTAGACAGGGGACATAAGTCATGACTGTCAATGTCGTACCGACATTTTATATAGCACAAGGGCTCATTCCAAAGGACTTTTGATGGCATAGAGGCCTTGTCACTAGGGAAATCTTAAAACATAATCAATGATCCTTTGGGTCTGAAAATTTCATAATTCATTGTCTTGACAAGAAGTTATGAAATGAAACTATCTTTTTCATGCATACACCTTTGCCCGAAGGTATTCATCCCAATGGATGTTTTGATGTGTTCATCATGTTCGACGTTTATTAGCCATGATTCCTCTTGATCATTTATGCTAAATAAGGGGTTTGGAAAATTCCTAATATAAGGGTGACAAGTGTGATTTTATCGCATCACCCGTTGTCAGGAGTGTTAACACGTTTTCAGGTGTTTAACAAGGATCCGAATCTCTTTTAAACAGGTCTTACCACCATTGCTAGGTCTTTATTGACCTTCAAGCTAGGTTATACCTTTTAAGATTCTCTTTTAATATGTATACTGACAGGAAATGAATGATATTTATTTTATTCAGGATTTTCATTATAATCCTGAATTATAAATAAGTAATAGCACAAAAGGCTTAGTCACGTGGATAAGTTTAATTTATAAGCCCAGATTTTATGGAATCGAGGCATTAAGGTTTGAATCAAAGTTCGTTACCTTTTCTTGACAGGGAGTTGTAGGCTACCACTGTCTTTAGTCTCAGAGGACGTTAATTATAGCCCGTAGGCATTTTATCCTTAAGGGATAATTATATAAATAAGTGAAAATTGGAGTAATCCAATTTAAGGATGACTTATGCAATTTTATCGAATCACATTTTTGCCAAGAATGTTAACATGTTTACAAATGTTAACAAGGATTTGAATCTTTTGAATAGGTTCTACCATCTTGGCCTTGTCTGAAATGACATATAGGCTAGGTTGTACCTTTAAGATTCTTTTTAATATTTAACACAGAACAATGCTAAATTGAGATGTTAATAAGGATATGAATCTAATTGAGGAACTGCCATCTTGGCCCTGTTCTTAAAATGACACATGGGCTAGGTCTTGTCCTTTTTAGATTTTGTCATTTTATTATAATGGTAGATCTTTTAAAAGGAATGATACTTTTCATTTATTTCATATATTATATTTATATATATTGATAAAAATGAAATTTTGATAAAGCATTCCAATGATTTTAAAGGAGGTACAGAATTGCCCTGAACGGGATTTGAAAGGAATAATGTTGTCCTCGAAGGGACTGGAAGATAGATATGTCCTTATAAGGACTACTAAGGAAACGATCTTCAGCAAAAAGAGTTTCTTCTTCATTTTATTTCTGAATGCTTTCTCCTTGGTTGCACGTTAATCCTTGTCGCAGTACGAAGCTCGGCCTTCCCTAGGCTTCGAATGGGGAGAATTTCCATTATGGCTTCTTTGCTAGGCGACATATTAAAATATATAGAATTGAAAGCAATAATTCTCCGAATAGAGCTGAGAGTATTCCTATGTTAAGTCTTGACTCAGAAGGTCAAGGAATGTGCTACTGTGTCACTGAGATTAAACACAAAAGGCTAGTGTTTAATTCACTCAATGTTGGCTCTGATACCAACCTGTCACACCCCGATATTTCCACGTATTACCGGTGGGCCCGGTGGGGAGTATCATGACGTAGTTGATATCATCATAGTCAAACAACACAATTTTAAATGCACAGCGGAAGCAAAAGATAAATATATTACAATCCGATGTAAAGTAATATCAATATTACAACGGAATGTAAGATGGATCCACATGCGGATCTAAAATAGAAAGATAACACTGTTCAACAGACTTTAACATCTAGAGCTTGCGAGACTTGATTATTGATGCCTGGAGTAGCTAGCCTATTATGTATAGTACCTGCACTTAGCCTTTTTGGAAAATATGTCAGTTTACACTAGTAAATACAACTTAGCTGACTCATTTTGAAAAGAGTTTGAAAATTTATTTGAATGCACTTCGGCAAAAATATCTTTTATAACTTGGGACAATTATTAAAAATAATCTTGTATACAGTTTTACTTATTTGTCGTCCATCAGGGCCGGTTTGTAGGGCCGGTCTAGATTAATTGACACGCCACATGTATAATGCCCACAAGGATTATTTCCTTTAAGTGGATTACCAGTTTTTACATAATGCATCTGTCAGGTGTACGCCTACACCCCGTGCTTAGGTCGTGGCCATTTCTTTGAATGATGCCAAGGATATCCGGGACATGGTCATTTAACCCCCAAAGGCCATACACCAAATAATACATATTAAACGGGTCATGTAAATACATTAATCACAATCCGATTTAAATGACTACACACCCAACCAAGCGGTACTTTTATAGTACCGTATCCCAAGACCGTGTAGGGAAAATAAGTTAAGAGTATTTACCGGAGCAAATTTATACAATTTATCCTAGCCGTATACCACCAAGCAAGTACAGATAGCTTTTACTGGGCTCCTAAATCTGGAACGAAGGTTTTTAATAACCTATTAGATTCCTAACGGGTCTTAATTAAGCCTATGCTTAGACCGGTTATGTAACACCTCGAAAATTCACGTCCTATAATGTGTTGACACGTGTCATAAGTTTGAACGTGTGAAAGAATGTTATAGAAGGATTAAAGTTGACAATCATGGAAAGTATGTGAATATACGAGTTCTAAATGTCAACAGTGAATAAATATATTGTACATTAACCCTACATGATGCTCATACCTTCAAACGAATAAATCATGGATCATACGAAGCTAAATATGAAAGAAAGTGAGAGATTACGAACTACAGGGGTTAAGTGTGTCAACATGTTTAAGTTATACCTCTGAGTGACCTTTTGACAAACCCGAAGCTTTGTATTGGTTAATTATGCTCACTAGAATGCACAATATAAATTTCATAAAGTTTCGTTATCGTATGAGAAAGTTATGATCAAATTCGTATACAAGGGGTTAAAGCGTCAACGTTGAAAGTTATGACTTTTCGGGTTAACATGAAATGACCAAGGACTTAGCAAAGGGGATATAAGTCTTGAAGCCCTTATATGTAAATATGAAGGGGTCAAATTGCAAGGAATAAGTTGGTTGACCCTTCGAAAGGCCAAGAGACAAATATGCAACAACTTGAAAATGTAAAATCTGTATACGAGGCTCAGGCGGGCCGCGTAAGATGTTAATATGTCTTACGCGGGCCGCGTCAGACGCCCAGATACAGAAAAGTTGGACAACAGCCTGTATTCGTGCATAACCGACCCAAAACAGATATTTTCACATCATGGGCGACCCCTAAACAGTCCTAGGCACTTAGGGACATCTATTGATGATCCATGGCCATTGCTAGCACTTGTTGTGAAAATATTAGAAAGCTTCTTTAGCGATCAAACGACATAATTAGCGTATAGCCTATTTAAACATACTTTTTGATATCAAACTCTTTACCCACTGATGTAATATATTATTTTGGGATTTTTGAAGATTTTTAATTAATTTTAGGCTGAGCATAACTTAGAGTCATAGGCTTAATCCGGTAATTGTCGGTTTTGCCCTTTCGGGCTATAAAAATGAGTTTTACATATCCTTTTGACCCCAAACCTTTTGCTACTTATTTTAAATGATAAATAAATTATTTTAAGCTTTCTGGAATAATAAAAATATCAGTTTTCTATATAGAACCCGGAAACGGCTTCTAATCGCCTTTTTAAGCGTTTTTAACGCATTGTATGTATTAAAACTATTTTAAACATACAAGGGTTGATACCTACTGATATTTTAGGTAAATTATAATATTTTAATAGTAAGCAAAAGTTGTTTAACTCAGACTTCAGTTTTGAGCTTTTCGGCTTATGTGAAATTACCAAAATGCCCCTACGGTGCATAGTTTGGTTATAATTGATAAATTTCACATATATACTTTACCCTACTGTTATAACTTATCAAAGTAAGTATTTTTGCTGATTATATCAGACCTGTAACTCAGGTAAATACTTGAACTCTTTTATAACCTTATAAATGACCAAACTACCCCTACGGGGCATAGTTTGTGTTTAAATTCGTTTCGGGCATAATAAAAGATATCTTACTGATGTCACAACATATTTGAGGCATATTAACTTAGGAAACCTGTAATTGACTCTTATGGTTACCCGTTACGCCTCTTGCGCGTCCGGTTTGGTTTATGTAACTAGTTTGCATAAATTAGCCGAAACGGGTCAAACCTTATCGGTTTTATCTCAAAATCCAGAATGTGTTTAGATTACCCATATAAGAAAAGTCTTCAAACTTGTCGGGTCTAAATCACATTCTATTCCGGTCTTCGCTTAATCACGCGTTCGAACCGTATCGTTCCTTAAAACTAATCGGTCTAAGCTTAAGCTTAACTAAAGACCCGTTAGGATTCTAATAAGTTATTATAAACCTTCGTTCCAGAATAGGAGGACCAGTAAAAGCTACTTGCATTTGCTGTTTGTGAATTATACTTGCAAAGGTAAATACTTTTAACTTATTTCCCTATACAGGCTTGGGGTACGGTATATAAAATACCGCTTGGTCGGGCATTAAATCTTCCATCGTATGGTGGTTAATTGAATTTTAATCGGCCCGTTTAAATTGTTTTGTTTGCTTAAAGCCTTTGGGGGGTTAATGACCATGTCCCGGATATCCTTGGCATCATTTTACGAAATGGCCACGACCTAAGCGCGGGGTGTAGGCGTACACCCGTTAGTGCCAGAATAAATAATGTCGTCTGTCTATTGATCTTTAACCCGGCACGATCCGGGCTACTGAACGCATAAGGAACATGTAATTCTTTTACGAGATTATATATTTAAATAATTATCCCAAGTTATAAAATGTTTGTGCCATGTGCATCCAAATCAATTTTTAATCATTTTTAAAATGAGTCAGTTGATTGTATTTACCAGTGTAAACTGACGTATTTTCCCAAAAAGATTAAGTGCAGGTACTACTCGTAATTGGCTGGATATCTCCTTAGCATCAAAAGAGTCTCGCAAGCTTAAGATGCCTAAAGTCTGTTGAACTACGTTTCCATTTTATTTAATCCACCTGTGGATAAACTTTCGACTGATGTGATACTCGATATTACAATATTTTATTCAGTTGAATTATATCTTTCATTTGCTTCCGCTGTGCGTATTAAATATTGTGTTGTTTGACTATTATGTTGCCAACCACGTCACGATACTCCCCCACCGGGCCCACCGGTGACACGTGGAATTCGGGGTGTGACAGGTTGGTATCAGAGCCAACACTGAGTGAATTAAACACTAGCCTTTTGTGTTTAATCTCAGTTACACAATTGCACATTCCAAATTTTTGAGTCTAGACAAAGAACATAGGAACAATCCAAATTTGTTTCAATTTATTTTTAACTTTGTCTTTTATTTTATATATTCTTGTCGTTATCTTATGTTATATTGACAGGACTAAACATGCCGCCAAGATTCTTTCGACGAAGAGGACGAGGCAAGGGGCCAATCACCGCCCCCAATGATCACGAGGCCGGGCCTTCGCACATGTGAGCTCCTTCCGCCACCGCGAGTGCTGACCCTCGAGAAAACTGGAGGAGCCTTTTTGAACCTGCTAGACGATCTGCTTCACATAGTTCGACGCCTCTCGTTCATAACTCTTATGGGCCACATTCGGAAAATGAGCCCGACAACCCTCAACCTTCTTACATACCTCTATAGCGATCCCTATCGCACCATTCCTTTGGTGACCCTACACCTATTTTTAGGGGCCGGTTTAACCCATCAAACTACATACAAGAACCAGTGGGTTTTAACCCATTGGGGCTAGAGGATCATTACTCCGGCGATCATGCAGAGGACATGGACGAGGACACCGATCCAGTCGAACCCGCAACCGGAACTCCGAACCATCCTATCGAGGTCTCAGATGGTTCGTCTTTTCATGGATCACCCTACCATGGTCCGGACAGTTACCAGGCACGATTTAACCAGTTCGAGTGGTATTTTAAACCCTCGCATCATTCGTCACCTCACCAGCAGCAGCAGCAGCAGGATCCCTCTGGGGATTCACGATTCGTGGCAGTCACGCCACCGCCTCCACCACCACCAGTTCAGCCGGCACCTCCGCAACTGCCAAGGCGTAGGAGAACCGAAGCGCGGATGTCCGCGCGAGGAGGAGATTTTCATTTTAGTTACCCTCGTCAATCAAGTGGTAGTCATTATCCGCCACTACAAGAAGACCCGCAAATGGGTGGGCCTTCAAACCCAGTTGCACCGCAACCACCACCGATGGGTTTTGATAACCCGATTCCAGCATACACGGGTTCGATGGTGTACAACCTGTTTGAGCAGCCGACTCATACCAACTATGGTTACGCTGAAGCCGACCCATACTTGGTAGCGGCCAACTATAACACCCTTCATCCTGAAGGACTGTATGGAGCTCCTTGGGGAGTAGGTTACCCAACTCATGGGTACCAAATACCTACTAGACCTATAATTCGGCAACAATCGTAGCCGCCAAGGTTCTCCCCACCAGAGCGTGAAGAAATTCTGCAGAGGTTGGACCAAGTCGAGCGAGACTTTCACGGAGACCGCAGGGAGCAACAAAGTTTCTTCCAAGGATTGACAAGCCTAATAAAAGGGAAGAGCAAGAAGGACCATTGAATCCTTCCACTGTTGTTGTAATTTCCTTGTATCAGTTGAGCCCCTGCGTGGGCCTGTCTTGCTGTATTGACCCCTACGTGGGTATGTTTGTGTGTTTTGACCCCTAGGTGGGTATGATTGTCTTTTAGACCCCTGCGTGGGCCTATCTTTCTGTTAACCCCTACGAGGGTATGATGTTTGTTTAAGTTTTGCGTGGACTAGTATGTTGCTTGACCCCTGCATGGGTAACTTGTTTGTCTAAAAAGTCCTGTTTATGGCGATGTGTAATCTATTAATAATTAATGGAATGTTTAATTTATAAATTTCATTTTTGCCATTTTATGCATAAATATTATATATGAAATAAATAAAAATCATTCCTTTTTAATAATAATCTGCCTATTAAATATTGAATAAGAATCTTAAGAGTGAAACCTAGCCTGAGTGTCATTATAAAGACCTGGCCAAGATGGTAAGACCTGTTTAAAAGATTCAGATCCCTGTTAACATCTAAAAATATGTTAACACTCCTGGCAGACGTGATTTGTTAAAATCACACACGTCATTCTTATATAAGGAATTCTTCAAAAGATTCCTAACCCAACTTAATGATCTCTGAATCATGGGTTTAAATCATCAAATTAGATGATCATATTTTGACCATACATTGGTAATATAGTGCCTACGGGCCTTGCTCATTTCTACATGAGCCAAAAGACAGTGGTAGCTATGACTCCCTATCCGAAAAAGGTAAAGAACTACGTTCAAAACCTAAAAGCCGTGATTCTCTGAAATCATAGCTTATAATTTAAAATTTTCCTTGTGACTAGGCCTGTTGTGCCACTAATAAAACTGTTATTGTTTTTATAATTAGGATAAATTGTAATAAAATCCTAAATAAATATGATTAACAAATTAACCAAATATGGTTTATGTATACCATGGTTAAAGAATTGCCATGAAAGACAATTCCATAATAAACTCCCAAGTAAACTATTGTCCTTGTTTTATGTAACAGTTCAATTAAAATGGCTGACTCGGATGAAATTAATAGTCACCCAGTGGAGAATAATGATAACGCCCGAATTAATATAACGGGTGCTGAACTGAAAGCGTTAGTAGACGACGCAGTTACAAAGGCCTTTGTAATAACTCTCATTAAAAAGTCTTAATTATTACTTTAATTGTTCATTAGGAAACCCTAATTGAGAAACCTAAGTGATTCTGAACAAACCCTAAAAATTTCAGAACAATCGGAATCAGGATCAGGGCCCCTAAAACTCAGGGGGGGGGGGTAAACCCTAATCGGTATTATCTTGACAATTTGTTGTCAAATTTGAAATTGAACGAGCCACCAACTCAGCAAGGCTACTATTACACGAGGCTACCCTATGGTAGGGGGGCTCCTCTCGCGCCACGCGACACCCCTTCGCGCCACGCGAAGGGGACGGTTTTTCAGTTATAAATAGAACAGTTTGGGACTTGACATTCTGCGTTAGTTCGACGTAGAAATTCAATTTGTGCTTCGAGTTATAGTAGAAATACTACAAAATACACACACTGATCACGAGGTGCTGCCACAAAACAGGGTAATAACTCGATCGCTGCTACGATTCATTTTCCGATCGATCAATGTACTCAATGGATGTTTAAGTGCTGCCCACATTCGGATGATGCTTTGTCATTAATCGTTAATTCGATAGATGTTTAAGCATAGCACTTTGTCATTCGTTCTGAGGGTTGATCTCGTGAGTTATCATAAATGCTGTATTGATTACTAACCCAGTTTTGTGTGCATTGTTATTTAAATTAGGTTAACAAGACTAAATCGTAGAGTACACTCTATCCGTATTAAATCTGCAATGTGAGTCATTCTCTTTTTATCAAATTACTTTTGAAATCATGTTTATTTTCAAAGGTTATAATTACAGTTATTAAGTTTATGTAATCACCAAGTTACAGCCGGTATGTGGGGTTTTGTATACATTACTTGATAATCGTCACCATTGGGGCAGCCAATGGGGGATATGACCATAGTCACAGATCCGGTCGAGTGACAAATACTGTGGGTAGTTGGTTTGATATCAGAAACATTGTAATCACTCTTAATACTGTAAATTATAACAAACAGGTTGTTTTAATAACTAGAATGATTCACTCAGTATTTTCCGCTGACAAAACCTTTTTCAAATATGTTTCAGGTGATCTGTTGTGATTCAGGAAAGGTGCTACAGAGCACTGCAAGCTTAAGAAAATGGCTCATTGTAAAAATAAAGAAATATGTTTTGTTAAATAAAGATTTCTTCGTGAAATCCTAATATTGTAAATTAACGGGGTTTTATCCCGAGTTGTGAAATAAAATAATCGGGAAAATTTTAGCTTTACAACGATCCTGATGATAAACTTCCGCTGTTAAACTCAATTAAATAAATACCACGGGATTTCTGTCCCGCGGCTCCTGAAACGGGTAAAACCGGGTCGGGGGTCGTGACAGAAATAAGGTGGTATCAGAGCCACTGAGTTAAGCTAATTAAGTATTTAGAAATACTTAATTTTTCCTGATTACTATTATGTGCTTATGTGTTTTATTAACTGACTATTTGTTAGTTACAGTATGGGTAAGAAAAAGATTTCCAGCATCTATCTTAAATTAGATAGGTCAGCTAACAAGAAGGGTAGTTCATCCCAAACTCCTGAAGAAGGAATATTCGTTCGAAAAGCACAATATGAAGAACCACTTTCTCCCAGTAAAAGAAGTCTGATTATTAGGAAAAGTAAAGAGGAAATAAAGAAAGCCAGAGAAAAGAAAGTTAAACAGGAAACTCAGGAATTAATCAGTAAATCACCCTGGGAAGACAATTTAGACGAAAAATGGGCAGATTTATATATGTTAGCTACAGTAGCAGTAAATGCAGATCTCTAAATAAATTGACTAGCAAACACTATCACCTACAAGTTAGAAAATCCATTCAGTAAATAAATAAATTCACAATAAAACATAGTGTGTTTTAAATTTCAGTTGTTTTGTAAGTTATATGGTATGCAATAATATGGGAAGGTTATTTTTGGAAGTTGTGATTAATTATTTTTACTTGCATATTAAACAGCATGAATGAGATATCGGAAGCCCTAGAGAATCTCAACCTATACCCTGTAAATATAGAAGTATCCAAAGAATTTACTGGGTATTTTCCTGATGTGGAACAACCTGTAGAATTCAACGCTCCACCTTTGAAAAAGCCAAAACCGAAGAAAAGAAGAAAATGCGTATGGGGGAGTCGTATACGTAGGAAAAAGCCAGCTACTAAACTTCCTAAAATAAACAATCCTTTAGAAAAAGGAAAAGAAATTGTAACCAGGGAAAATTCTAAACAGCAGGAGATAGAGACTGAAGTCAAGGAAGATTCTAGGCAAATGGGGATGCAGTTTGAGGAGTATTCTAAGGAAATAGAAATGGAGGTTGGAAAAGGTTGTAGACCAACTCAGATGGAAATTGGAGAAAGCTCCAAACAAAACCAGGGAATAACTTTTCAGGAGGAAATAGATTTTATATTGGCAAGCTGTGAGACTATTCAGTCTGTCAATACAAATATTTTTACTCGTCCTATTGAAAATCAACTCCCTATAAATTTTGAACCAGCAATCCCAGAACCAATAGTCCACTCCCAACCTGTAGAAATGGACGAGTGGTGGACTAATGATTGGCAATTCCAAAACATTGTCAACAGTCCTTATTCCTTTCTTCCGCAATTCGATCCAGAACCATTACCAAATCCACCCATGAGTAACGAAAATCTGGCTGAACTTCGCCATTTTGGCGAAGAATTAATGGATGCGGGAAGTAGAATTCGGGAGATAGGGGGACAAATTGCCTGGAAGTATGATGAAAGGGAACTTCGTTTTTAGGAAGACAAATGACGAAAGATAGTGGGTTGGTAAAACTGTGATTGTGTAATAGTAATAGTAAAATCAGTACTTGTAAAATAAATAAAACGGTTGTATATAGAGGCATGTTATAATCTATAAACTAAATGAAATTTTAGATTTTTGTTTGTACATTTGTTTTCGTGATTATGTGCAATTAATTGTGACATTGGATTATTTCTTTTATACTAATTAATTATTTATACATTAATTATCAGATGGCAAACGTTGGTAATGAACCAATAAATGAAGTAAATCAATCCGAGCAAATTCAGGAAGAACAATTGTTAAATAGACAAGATATAGAGGACATTGTTGCACAAGGAATAGCCAATGCTATTCCAGCAATCGTTGCTGCCGTTCAGAAACCCGTTAAAACTAAATCAATCATTCCTAGTAAACGTACCCAAGGCGACAACTTTAGTAATAGTATAAATGGAGGCGGAAATCATGTTAATAACAATAATGATTTGCAAACCCCACTTTTCAAGAAAATGAAAGCTGCAACACCTGGTTGCACTTATAAAGAATTCCTTGCCTGTAAACCAACTGAGTTTGCAGGTAATGAAGGGGCTATTGCAGCATTACGTTGGTTAGAGAAAACTGAGGCAGTAATTGCTATAAGCAAATGTGCTGAGGAAGACCAAGTTATGTATGCATCTAATCTTTTTAAAGAAGGGGCATTAGAATGGTGGAACACGGTATTGCAAGCTAAAAGAAGGATTGTGGCCTATGCCATGAACTGGGAAGAATTTAAGAGTCTTGTAGAAAGAAAATTCTGTCCCGAGTATGAAAAAGAGCAAATGGCAAATAAGTTCCTAAACCATCGGATGGTGAATGTGGATTGTCGTGGTTATACTTCGACATTCTTCGAATATGCTAGGGTAGTACCAACACTGGCTTCGCCAGAGCCGGTACTCATTTCTCGCTACATTTGGGGATTAATTAGCGAAATCCGCAATATCGTTAAAGCTGCGATACCTCGCACTATTGACGATGCAGTGGAACTAGCCAATACCCTAACTGACGAACTAGTACGCACTCAAGATGAAAACAGGAAGAAGGAATTAGCTCAGAAAATTACCCAAGGATTTCGTACGGGTAATAATAATAACAGCTTCAAGAAAAGAGGAGCAGGGCAATCACTAACACCATCATACCGCAGGAAATGCAAAAACAAACATTATGGAAGATGCGATATAACTTGCAATTTTTGCAAAACTATAGGACATCGTGAAGAAAACTGCAGAAAGAAATCCATAATTTGTTACAATTGTGGAGAAGTCGGACATTTCAAAACAGAATGTCCTAAATTGGCCAAACCAGCAGACAACAAAACCACGGCGACCGACGGAGCTACTAAGAAAAATGTCAGAGCATTCCAGCTAACCACTCAAGAAGCAGAACTCATTCCTGATGTGATAGCTGGTACGTTCTTAGTTCACAACGTATACGCAAAAGTATTATTTGACTCTGGTGCCAACCAAAGTTTTATCAATACTTTATTTTGTCAAGCTCTTAAGTTACCTTTAACCAACATTAGGCAGATTTTAACAGTCGAAACTGCAGATGGTAATTCAGTTAAAATAGATCAGGTTTTGCAAAAAGTAGAAATAGAACTTTCAGGTCATAAATTTTCTGCAAATCTGTTACCTATGAAATTAGCTGAATTTGATGTTGTGTTAGGAATGGATTGGTTAATAGCCAACCATGCTCGAATTCTTTGTGATAAGATTTCTGTAGAAATTCAGGCACCTACTGAAGAAGTAATCACGATTACAGGAGATAAACCACATAAATCCATGAAGTTCATATCAGTAATGAAAGTTGCTAGTTATGAACGAAAGCAAGGAATAGTATATATGATTTCGGTAATCATTAATACTAAGAACAAAGAACTTAAGGAAATCCCTGTAGTCTCAGAATACCCAGATATATTTCCGGAAGAACTTCCGGGATTACCACCTGATAGGGAAGTGGAGTTTAGGATTCATCTAATTCCTGGAACTACACCGATAGCTAAGGCACCTTATCGGTTAGCTCCTACCGAAATGTTAGAATTAAAGAAGCAATTAGATGAATTACTAAGTAAAGGATTCATACAACCTAGCTCATCCCCTTGGGGAGCTCCAGTGTTGTTTGTAAAGAAGAAGGATGGTTCAATGAGAATGTGTATTGATTATAGAGAATTGAATAAAATTACAATTAAAAATCGATACCCATTACCTAGGATTGATGATCTTTTTGATCAACTTCAGGGAGCTAGATATTTCTCTAAGATAGATTTACGCTCTGGATATCATCAATTGAAGGTACAAGAAGAAGACATACCTAAAACTGCTTTCAGAACTAGGTATGGTCATTACGAGTTTACAGTCATGCCCTTCGGGTTAACGAATGCACCTGCAGCATTCATGGACATGATGAACAGAATCTGTAAACCGTATTTGGATAAATTTGTAATTGTTTTTATAGACGATATACTTATTTATTCCAAAAGTCAGACAGAACATTGTGAACACTTGCATGCACTCTTAACTTTGTTAAGAAAAGAAAAGTTGTACGCCAAATTCTCGAAGTGCGAATTTTGGCTAAAGGAAGTGCAATTTTTAGGACACATGGTAAATCACGAAGGGATTCATGTAGATCCTGCTAAGATAGAGGCCATTACTAAATGGAAGGTTCCACAAACAACAATGGAAATTAGAAGTTTTATAGGTTTAGCTGGATATTATAGACGGTTTATTAAGGATTTTTCCAAGATAGTGGTACCATTAACTAAGCTAACTTGTAAAGCCATTAAGTTTGAATGGGGACCTAAACAAGAAGAAGCCTTTAGAATATTGAAGCAGAAATTAACCAATGCTCCAATCCTAGCTTTACCAGAAGGGACTGAAGATTTTGAAGTTTACTGTGATGCTTCAAAATTAGGATTAGGATGTGTGCTAATGCAACGCAAGAAAGTAATTGCATATGCTTCAAGGCAATTGAAAAAGCATGAAGAAAATTATACAACTCATGATTTAGAATTAGGAGCTGTAATTTTTGCCCTTGAGATTTGGAGACATTATCTTTACGGAAGTAAATTTACTGTCTACACAGACCACAAAAGTTTAAAATATATTTTTGGGCAAAAAGAGTTAAATATGAGACAAAGGAGATGGATGGAAATCCTAAGTGATTACGACTGTGATATTCAATATCACGAAGGAAGGGCAAATGTAGTTGCAGATGCCTTAAGTCGTAAATATCATGAGAAACAACGACGAGTTCGTGCTCTCAGATTAAATTTACAGTTAGATTTAATGGAACAATTGAAGCATTTTCAAGAAACAGCAATAGAGGATGTTGCTAAAGGAATGAAGGGACGAATAAAAGAATTAAAAAAGGGAGCTGATGGAATTTGGAGATTCCACAAAAGCAGAATTTGTGTACCGAAATAGGGAGAATTAAGAAATAAGATTTTAGAGGAAGCTCATAAATCTAGGTATACCATACACCCAGGAAACAATAAGATGTACCAAGATTTAAGAAATAATTTCTGGTGGATAGGTATGAAAAAGGATATAGCTAGGTATGTATCAAAGTGTCTTACTTGTTCACAAGTTAAGGCAGAACATCAGAAACCTTCAGGTCTACTACAACAATTAGAGATGCCGGTATGGAAATAGGAACTCATAACAATGGATTTTGTTACTAAGTTGCCCAAAACCAGAAAAGGTAATGATGCAATTTGGGTAATTGTAGATCGATTAACCAAATCAGCTCACTTTCTACCTATGAAAGAAACCTTTAGCATGGACAGATTGGCAAAGTTGTATGTAGATAAAGTTGTATCTTTACATGGAGTTCCACTCTCCATTGTATCAGATAGGGATAGTCGGTTCACTTCTCATTTTTGGACAAGTTTCCAGAAAGCAATGGGAACTCGACTAAACTTAAGCACGGCATATCATCCACAAACGGACGGACAAAGTAAAAGAACAATCCAAACTCTAGAAGACATGTTCCGAGCATGTGTGATAGATTTTGGTGGAAATTGGGATGATCACTTACCATTAATTGAATTCTCCTATAATAATAGTTATCATTCAAGTATTGAAACTGCCCCATTCGAGGCACTTTATGGAAGAAAGTGTAGAACTCCAGTATGTTGGGCAGAAATAGGAGAAAGTCAATTGTCCGGTCCTGAGATTGTACAAGAGACAACAGACAAGATTACTCAAATCAAGGAAAGACTGAAGACGGCTCGAGATCGCCAGAAGAGTTATGCAGACAATAGATGCAAACCATTAGAATTCCAAGTTGGAGACAGAGTACTGTTAAAAGTTTCTCCTTGGAAAGGAGTTGTTAGGTTCGGTAAGAAAGGAAAGTTAAGTCCAAGATACGTAGGACCATTTCCAGTAATCCAACGTATAGGACCAGTTGCTTATCGTTTACAACTACCCGAAGAATTAGCTGGAGTACATTATGTATTTCATGTATCCAATCTCAAGAAATGTCTAGCAGACGAATCTCTGGTAATACCTCTTCAAGACATCTAGGTAAACGAAAAGTTGAAATTTGTTGAGAAACCTCTTCAGATCGAAGACAGAAAAGTAAAGTTTCTCAAGCACAAACGACTAGTGCTAGTTAAAGTAAAGTGGGATTCAAAAAGAGGAGCTGAATACACTTGGGAGCTGGAATCAGAAATGAAGCGAAAATATCCACACTTATTCCAGTAAATCTCGAGGATGAGATTTTTATTAAGGTAGGGAGAATGTAACAACTCTCATTAAAAAGTCTTAATTATTACTTTAATTGTTCATTAGGAAACCCTAATTGAGAAACCCAAGTGATTCTGAACAAACCCTAAAAATTTCAGAATAATCGGAATCAGGATCAGGGCCCCTAAAACTCAGGGGGGGGGGGGGGTAAACCCTAATCGGTATTATCTTGACAGTTTGTTGTCAAATTTGAAATTGAACGAGCCACCAACTCAGCAAGGCTACTATTACACGAGGCTACCCTATGGTAGGGGGCTCCTCTCGCGCCACGCGACACCCCCTCGCGCCACGCTAGGGGGACGGTTTTTCAGTTATAAATAGAACAGTTTGGGACTTGACATTCTGCGTTAGTTCGACGTAGAAATTCAATTTGTGCTTCGAGTTATAGTAGAAATACTACAAAATACACACACTGATCACGAGGTGCTGCCACAAAACAGGGTAATAACTCGATCGCTGCAACGATTCATTTTCCGATCGATCAATGTACTCAATGGATGTTTAAGTGCTGCCCACATTCGGGTGATGCTTTGTCATTAATCGTTAATTCGATAGATGTTTAAGCATAGCACTATGTCATTCATTGTGAGGGTTGATCTCGTGAGTTATCGTAAATGCTGTATTGATTACTAACCCAGTTTTGTGTGCATTGTTATTTAAATTAGGTTAACAAGACTAATCCGTAGAGTACACTCTATCTGTATTAAATCTGCAATGTGAGTCATTCTCTTTTTATCAAATTACTTTTGAAATCATGTTTATTTTCAAAGGTTATAATTACAGTTATTAAGTTTATGTAATCACCAAGTTACAGCCGGTATGTGGGGTTTTGTATACATTACTTGATAATCGTCACCATTGGGGCAGCCAATGGGGGATATGACCATAGTCACAGATCCGGTCGAGTGACAAATACTGTGGGTAGTTGGTTTGATATCAGAAACATTGTAATCACTCTTAATACTGTAAATTATAACAAACAGGTTGTTTTAATAACTAGAATGATTCACTCAGTATTTTCCGCTGACAAAACCTTTTTCAAATATGTTTCAGGTGATCTGTTGTGATTCAGGAAAGGTGCTACGGAGCACTGCAAGCTTAAGAAAGTGGCTCATTGTAAAAATAAAGAAATATGTTTTGTTAAATAAAGATTTCTTCGTGAAATCCTAATATTGTAAATTAACGGGGTTTTATCCCGAGTTGTGAAATAAAATAATCGGGAAAATTTTAGCTTTACAACGATCCTGATGATAAACTTCCGCTGTTAAACTCAATTAAATAAATACCACGGGATTTCTGTCCCGCGGCTCCTGAAACGGGTAAAACCGGGTCGGGGGTCGTGACAACCTTAGAGCAGCATTATGAAGAATATAGTGGGACTCGAAGTAGGACCCTATCTACACCGCATACAAAGCCTCCCTCCAAGAAGGAAGAACCAAAGAAAGATGATGATCGACTCTCCTCAAACTACCACAGTGCTCCATCTCAACAGATTGTACTAAATCAAGAATCCCGTAATAAGGGTTGCTCCTATAAATACTTTGTTTCTTGCAAACCCAGGGATTTCACTGGGGAAAAAGAAACCATTGACTGCATGACGTGGTTAGATGAGATGGACACAGTAGTGGATATCAGCGGGTGCGCTAAGAGGGATATAGTCAAGTTTGTGTCACAATCTTTTAAAGGCAAGGCCTTAGCCTGGTGGAGATCGCTGATTCAAGCCACTGGGAAGATCCCATTGTACAACATGTCTTGGGAACAATTCCTTGCCCTCATCAGGGAGAACTACTGTCCTCAGCACGAGGTCGAAAAGATTGAGTCAGATTTTCTTTCGTTGGTAATGACCAATCTAGATTGCCAAGCTTACCTCACAAGCTTTAATACAATGTCGAGGTTGGTTCCGTATCTGGTGACCCTGGAACCCAAACGAATAGCTCATTTCATTGGGGGTTTAGCCCCCGAGATAAAGGCAAGCGTGAAGGCCTCTCGGCCAGCTACTTTCAGATCTGTAGCGGATATATCTTTGTCCCTCACGCTGGACGCGGTCAGACAAAGATCGCTGAGGAACAAAGATGCTGAGAAAAGAAAACGTGAAGATGATAAATCGCGGAGGTAAAACAAAAAGCACCGAGGAAACAATGACCACAGGAAAGGGTCTGATTCCAAGAAGGATGGGCATCAGTCTGGTGAAAAGCCCAAGTGCAAAGTCTGCAAGAAACAGCACTTCGGAAAGTGCATGCTCGAATCAAACTCGCAGACTCAGTCAAGAACTTTTGCTTGCGGGATATGCAAGTCCAAGGAACACAAGACCTTGGATTGCAAAAATCTGAAGGATGCAACGTGTTACAGTTGCAATGAGAAAGGGCACATTAAAACCAACTGGCCTAAATACGCCAAGAAGCCTGAAGAGGCCAAGAAGACCAATGCTAGGGTCTTTAAAATGGATGCGAAGGAGGCTGTGCAAGACGATAACGTGATCACAGGTACCTTTCTCATAAATGATATCTATGCAAGAGTACTTTTTGATTCAGGCGCAGATAAATCATTTGTAGATAATAAATTTTGCAAATTGCTGAATTTACCTGTTAAAACCCTAAGAGTGAAATATAAGGTGGAGTTAGCAGATGGCACCTTAGAAACCGCCTCAACCATATTAGATGGATGCTTCATATCCATTAAGAACCACTCTTTTCCTTTGTCCCTACTTCCTTTAAAGTTGGCCGGTTTCGACATCGTTTTAGGCATGCACTGGTTATCTCACAACCAGGCCCAAATTGTCTGTAATAAGAAGCAAGTGGTGATCAAGACTCCGTCTGGTGAATCACTTACCATTCAGGGAGATACCCGGGATGGACTGCCTGAGCAAGTGACTATGCTCAAGGCCTCTAAGTGCTTGAAGAAGGGTTGTGTCATCTACATGGCACAAGTGACTTTTGATGAGCCGAAACCGAAGATGGAAGATATTCCTGTCATTTCTGAATACCCTGAAGTGTTTCATGAAGAACTACCTGGTTTACCACCAGATAGGCAAGTGGAATTCCGAATTGACATCATCCCTGGAGCAGCACCTGTTGCTAGAGCGCCTTACAGGTTGGCACCAACAGAAATGAAGGAATTAAGAGCGCAACTAGACGAATTACTAGCTAAAGGTTTCATTAAACCTAGTTCGTCTCCTTGGGGAGCGCCAGTCTTGTTTGTCAAGAAGAAGGATGGATCGATGCGTCTGTGCATCGATTACCATGAGCTTAATAAGGTCACAATAAAGAATAGGTATCCTTTGCCCAGGATCGACGATTTGTTCGATCAATTGCAAGGGGCAAGTTATTTCTCGAAGATTGACTTGAGGTCAGGCTACCACCAACTGAAGGTTAGAGATGAAGACGTACACAAAACTGCATTTAGGACTCGTTATGGTCATTACGAGTTCCTAGTGATGCCTTTTGGGCTCACTAATGCACCAGCCGCATTCATGGATCTCATGAATCGCGTCTGCAAGCCTTACTTAGATAAATTCGTCATCGTTTTCATTGACGACATCCTCATCTACTCGAAGAACCAAGCTGACCATGAGAAACACCTTCGCTGTATTCTTAAACTCCTACATCATGAGAAGCTCTATGCCAAATTCTCTAAGTGTGAATTCTGGCTTCGAGAAGTCCAATTCCTTGGACATGTGGTTAGTGGGCGTGGTATCCAAGTGGATCCCGCTAAGGTCGAAGCTGTTATGAACTGGCAAGAGCCGAAGACGCCTACAGAGATTCGTAGCTTTCTAGGCTTAGCAGGATATTATAGGCGTTTCATTGAAAAATTTTCAAGGATTGCTGCACCCCTAACTTCCTTAACTAGGAAGAAGATTAAGTTTGACCGGGGACCTAAACAGCAAGAATCCTTTGATATCCTTAAGCAAAAGTTGAGCAATGCTCCTGTACTGACATTGCCTGAAGGTACCGAAGAATTCGTAGTTTACTGCGATGCATCACACACTGGCATGGGGTGTGTGCTTATGCAGAAAGGAAAGGTTATTGCCAATGCTTCAAGACAGTTAAAGGTGCATGAAAAGAATTACACCACCCATGACTTGGAGTTGGGTGCCGTTGTATTTGCACTGAAGCTCTGGAGGCATTATTTATATGGAATCAAGTGTGTGATCTATTCTGATCACAAGAGCCTCCAGCACCTGTTTAATCAGAAGGATTTAAACATGAGGCAGCGCCGTTGGATGGAGACTTTAAATGATTATGATTGTGAAATCAGATACCATCCCGGCAAGGCGAATGTAGTCGCTGATGCCTTGTGTCGAAAGGAAAGGGTGAAACCCATCCGAAACAATGCCAAGAGCATTGAAATAAAGAACAGTTTGATTGAAAGGTTGTTAGCTGCACAGAAGGAAGCTGTGTTGGAAGCTAACTATCCTAATGAAAAGCTAGGGGTAACTGAGGAGCAGTTATCTCTTGGCAATGACGGAATTCTGAGATTGAATGGACGAATATGGGTTCCAGTTTATGGAGGACTTCGGGATGTTATCCTCCAAGAAGCCCATAGTTCAAAATATTCCGTTCATCCTGGAGCTGATAAGATGTACCATGATCTAAGGGCAAACTATTGGTGGATAGGCTTAAAGAAGTCTGTAGCTACCTATGTAGCTAAATGCTTGACGTGTGCACAAGTAAAAGCAGAACATCAAAAGCCGTCAGGTTTGCTACAACAGCCTGAACTTCCTACTTGGAAGTGGGAAATGGTAACTATGGATTTTATCACCAAGTTACCTAAGACAAGGGAAGGAAATGATACCATATGGGTAATCGTAGACAGACTGACTAACTCAGCACATTTCCTGCCCATTAAGGAGACTTACAGCTCCGACATGTTAGCCCAGTTATACGTGGATAAGATTGTAGCTTTACATGGCATACCCGTGTCTATTATCTCCGACAGGGATACTAGATACACGTCACATTTTTGGAAAAGTTTCCAACAATCTTTGGGCACGCGTTTGAATTTTAGTACGGCTTACCATCCTCAGACAGACGGTCAGAGTGAGCGTACTTTTCAAACTTTGGAAGACATGCTACGAGCATGCGTTATTGATTTAGGTGGTAGTTGGGATAACCACCTGCCGTTAATCGAATTCTCCTACAACAATAGCTACCATACCAGCATTAAAGCTGCGCCTTTCGAGGCCTTATACGGTAGAAAGTGCAGAACGCCCGTTTATTGGGCGGAAGTTGGAGAAGTCCAATTATCAGGACCGGAGATAGTCTTTGAAACGACGGACAAGATTGTCCAGATTCGTGACCGTCTCAAAGCTGCCCGAGATAGGCAGAAGAGTTACGCAGATCCAAAGCGTAAACCTATGAAATTCGAAGTAGGT
The DNA here is from genome assembly GCA_030545235.1 of Helianthus tuberosus. Lineage (NCBI taxonomy): Eukaryota > Viridiplantae > Streptophyta > Magnoliopsida > Asterales > Asteraceae > Helianthus > Helianthus tuberosus. Next base: position 59,529,739 of record CM060449.1, on the reverse strand, counting down.
GACAAAGTGTTGCTTAAAGTATCACCCTGGAAGGGGGTGATGCGATTCGGTAAGAAAGGTAAGTTAAGCCCGAGGTATATAGGACCGTTCGAGATTATCGAATGTGTTGGATCAGTGGCTTACAAATTAAATTTAACTGAAGAGCTCAGTGGTATTCATAACGTATTCCATGTCTGCAATCTAAAGAAATGCCTAGCTGATGAATCACTAGTCATACCACATACAGATGTGCATATAGATGAGAGCTTGAAATTTGTGGAAAAACCATTGTCGATTGAAGATCGACAGGTTAAGAAGCTTCGAAGGAAGCATGTGCCTATTGTAAAGGTGAAATGGGATGCCCGTAGAGGTCCCGAATATACGTGGGAGGTTGAGTCCACAATGAAAGAAAAGTACCCTTATTTATTTCAGTAAATCTCGAGGTCGAGATTTCTTTTAAGGGGGTGAGGATGTAACACCTCGAAAATTCACATCCTATAATGTGTTGACACGTGTCATAAGTTTGAACGTGTGAAAGAATGTTATAGAAGGATTAAAGTTGACAATCATGGAAAGTATGTGAATATACGAGTTCTAAATGTCAACAGTGAATAAATATATTGTACATTAACCCTACATGATGCTCATACCTTCAAACGAATAAATCATGGATCATACGAAGCTAAATATGAAAGAAAGTGAGAGATTACGAACTACAGGGGTTAAGTGTGTCAACATGTTTAAGTTATACCTCTGAGTGACCTTTTGACAAACCTGAAGCTTTGTAACGGTTAATTATGCTCACTAGAATGCACGATATAAATTTCATAAAGTTTCGTTATCGTATGAGAAAGTTATGATCAAATTCGTATACAAGGGGTTAAAGCGTCAACGTTGAAAGTTATGACTTTTCGGGTTAACATGAAATGACCAAGGACTTAGCAAAGGGGATATAAGTCTTGAAGCCCTTGTATGTAAATATGAAGGGGTCAAATTGCAAGGAATAAGTTGGTTGACCCTTTGAAAGGCCAAGAGACAAATATGCAACAACTTGAAAATGTAAAATCTGTATACGAGGCTCAGGCGGGCCGCGTAAGATGTTAATATGTCTTACGCGGGCCGCGTCAGACGCCCAGATACAGAAAAGTTGGACAACAGCCTGTATTCGTGCATAACCGACCCAAAACAGATATTTTCACATCATGGGCGACCCCTAAACAGTCCTAGGCACTTAGGGACATCTGTTGATGATCCATGGCCATTGCTAGCACTTGTTGTGAAAATATTAGAAAGCTTCTTTAGCGATCAAACGACATAATTAGCGTATAGCCTATTTAAACATACTTTTTGATATCAAACTCTTTACCCACTGATGTAATATATTATTTTGGGATTTTTTGAAGATTTTTAATTAATTTTAGGCTGAGCATAACTTAGAGTCATAGGCTTAATCCGGTAATTGTCGGTTTTGCCCTTTCGGGCTATAAAAATGAGTTTTACATATCCTTTTGACCCCAAAACTTTTGCTACTGATTTTAAATGATAAATAAATTATTTTAAGCTTTCTGTAATAATAAAAATATCAGTTTTCTATATAGAACCCGGAAACGGCTTATAATCGCCTTTTTAAGCGTTTTTAACGCATAGTATGTATTAAAATTATTTTAAACATACAAGGATTGATACCTACTGATATTTTAGGTAAATTATAATATTTTAACAGTAAGCAAAAGTTGTTTAACTCAGACTTCAGTTTTGAGCTTTTCGGCTTATGTGAAATTACCAAAATGCCCCTACGGTGCATAGTTTGGTTATAATTGATAAATTTCACATATATACTTTACCCTACTGTTATAACTTATCAAAGTAAGTATTTTTGCTGATTATATTAGACCTGTAACTCAGGTAAATACTTGAACTCTTTTATAACCTTATAAATGACCAAACTACCCCTACGGGGTATAGTTTGTGTTTAAATTTGTTTCGAGCATAATAAAAGATATCTTACTGATGTCACAACATATTTGAGGCATATTAACTTAGGAAACCTGTAATTGACTCATATGGTTACCCGTTACGCCTCTTGCGCGTCCGGTTCGGTTTATGTAACTAGTTTGCATAAATTAGCCGAAACGGGTCAAACCTTATCGGTTTTATCTTAAAATCCAGAATGTGTTTAGATTACCCATATAAGACAAGTCTTCAAACTTGTCGGTTCTAAATCACATTCTATTCCGGTCTTCGCTTAATCACGCGTTCGAACCGTATCATTCCTTAAAACTAATCGGTCTAAGCTTAAGCTTAAGTAAAGACCCGTTAGGATTCTAATAGGTTATTATAAACCTTCGTTCCAGAATAGGAGGACCAGTAAAAGCAACTTGCATTTGCTGTTTGTGAATTATACTTGCAAAGGTAAATACTTTTAACTTATTTCCCTATACGGGCTTGGGGTACGGTATATAAAATACCGCTTGGTCGTGCATTAAATCTTCCATCGTATGGTGGTTAATTGAATTTTAATCGGCCTGTTTAAATTGTTTTGTTTGCTTAAAGCCTTTGGGGGGTTAATGACCATGTCCCGGATATCCTTGGCATCATTTTACGAAATGGCCACGACCTAAGCGCGGGGTGTAGGCGTACACCCGTCAGTGCCAGAATAAAAAATGTGGTGTGTCTATTGATCTTTAACCCGGCACGATCCGGGCTACTGAACGCATAAGGAACATGTAATTCTTTTACGAGATTATATATTTAAATAATTATCCCAAGTTATAAAATGTTTGTGCCATGTGCATCCAAATCAATTTTTAATCATTTTTAAAATGAGTCAGTTGATTGTATTTACCAGTGTAAACTGACGTATTTTCCCAAAACGATTAAGTGCAGGTACTACTCGTAATTGGCTGGATATCTCCTTAGCATCAAAAGAGTCTTTCAAGCTTAAGATGCCTAAAGTCTGTTGAACTACTATTTCCATTTTATTTAATCCACCTGTGGATAAACTTTCGACTGATGTGATACTCGATATTACAATATTTTATTCAGTTGAATTATATCTTTCATTTGCTTCTGCTGTGCATATTAAATATTGTGTTGTTTGACTATTATGTTGCCAACCACGTCACAATACTCCCCCACCGGGCCCACCGGTGACACGTGGAATTCGGGGTGTGACAGGTTAGTTTTAAAAGGAGGATACGGTTCAAAACGCATGCTTAAGCGAGAACCGGATTAGAATGTGGTTTAGTCCCGACAAGCTTGTATACTTGTGTAATAAGGGTAAACTAAACACATTCTGGATTTTGAGATAAAATGACAAGGTTTAACCCGTTTCGTCTAATTTATGCAAACTAGTTACATAAGCCGATCCGAACGCGAAAAATACGTAACGGGTAACCAAAAGAGTCATATACAAGTTTCCTAAGTTAATATGCCTTAAATATATTGTGATATCAGTAGGATACCTTCCATTATGATCAAAACGGATTTAAAACCAATTTATGCCCCGCAGGGGTATTTTGGTCATTTAAAAGGTTATAAAAGAGTTTAAATATTAATCTGAGTTTCAGGTCTGATATAATCAGTAAAAATACTTACTTAAATAAGTTATATCAGTATGGTATTACATATATGTGAAATTTATTAATTATAACCAAACTATGCACCGAAGGGGCATTTTTGTAATTTCACATAAGCTTTAAAGGTCAAAATTAGAATTCTGAGTTTAAAACTTTTGCCTACTGTTTAATTATGAAAATTTACTTAAAACATCAGTAGGTATCAAACTCTATATGTTAAAAATAGTTTTAACTTATACTATGCGTTAAAAACGCGTAAAAAGACGATTTTGAGCTATTTCCGGGTTTTTAAAGAAAAGCTGATATTTTTATTATTCCAGAAGGCTCAAAATATTTTATTTATCATATTAGATCAGTATAAAAAGGTTTGGTACTAAAAGGATTTGTAAAACTCATTTTATAGGCCAAAAGGGCAAAACCGGCAATTACCGAATCAAGCTTAGAACTCTATGTTATGCTCAGCCTAAAATTAAATAAAAATCTTCAAAAATCCCAAAATATTATTTTATATCAGTGGGTAAAAAGTTTGGTATTAAAAATTGGGTTTAGATAGGCTATATGCTAATTACGCCGTTTAATTAATAAAAAGCTTTTCATTTACACTAATGAGCATAACTCCTAATCTAGACCTCAAACTGATGTCAAATTTTAGGGACAAGTTTATAAATTAGTAATAAAGATTATTGTCCTCACACATTTTCAAAATACTCGTTTTAGGGTCAAAAGGGCATAATGGTCAACATTTAAGCATATAACGGAAACATGTAATTGAATAGGATAACTAAGGATCCAAGTTGTATAACCTCAGAGGGTTATACTAACCCATAACATGGCCCTAAAGGAATCCTAAGACATATCTAAACTAAGCTAATTCAGGTCAGAACTGAAAGTCAAATCAATAGTCAACTTTTGCGACTTTTGGTTGCGAACCGACCCTAAACTTGAAATTGTCGGGTTTAACATGCTTAGACATGTTCTTATACTAATTACCAAGTTATACAAGTGTTAAAACAGGTCTCATAGTTTCTACATTGCTAATTATGAATTTATTTTCAAAATAGCTATTTGTTGACTTTTTATTATTAGGTTTAACCCGACATTTGACCAAGCTAGGGTGATAATCAGTAGGTGCCCTCTTAGGGGTTTATTACCTACACAAATACCAACTTATAACTACTCTTAATTTGACTAATGACTGGATCATTTGTGTTTAATCACTAAGTCAAACCTTAACTATGATAAGTTTGACTTTTGACCATTAAACTAATCAAAGCTGAAATTAGGAGGTTAAGGACACTTTCAAATGGGTCCTTATTACTGAAAAGAACTCCAAGGAAGTTCCAAATACTCATGATCCTCCAGAAATGAGAAGATAGCAAGGTTGGAATGAAATGGTGAGCTTGATCAATGAAACCCACCCCTATTTATAGTCTTTGGAGGATGATTGGATGATGACAAGTGTTTGAAGGGGTTAACCAGATCATTACACCTGTTAGGACAGCTGTATAATTGTCTTGAAGCCCAAGGATTCGGTTTTGATTGGATGAGAATGGAATAGAGTGGAGACCAAGCAAAATTCATATCTGGCACCAGCATACGGACCATATGGTCCTTGGTATACGGTCTGTAAGGACCTGGTCAGATCAGCAAAGTTTCAACAGTTACAGGTTTAGCCCCTGCACTTCCAAATGCCATTTCCGACACATCTAAGGCCCGTTAAACCATTTTTAAGGCTCTACAATGATGCCTAAGCATAGGGAACATGAAACATGCTCAAAAATATGCTGGATGTCGGTTCGTTTGGTCGTACGGTCTCGTTGTTCGGCTAATTACGACGAAACACGGACGGACGCGAAAAACGATCCAAACGATGCGACGAATGGAATTTTATCAAGCCAAAAACTAAAATAAAATATTTTAGTGCTTACATAAATTTTGGGTGTCCGGAGACATTCAAAATGTAAGATATGCGCGTAAACGCAAACTTGTGCACTTTTTGACACTTTTAGTCCCTGCCTGACTTAAAAGTTTATTTTTTGCGCACCAAACACCTCTAAGCCTATATCTAAGCTATATAAAAGATAAATAGGGTATTTTTAACTCATGTTCATATTCCGGAAGGTCCGTTACTATACGAATCGGCATACTTTTGCAGTTTGACGCGATTAGTCCTTCAATCGCACAAAGTAGCGCGGAATGTCGTTTACTGACATCCAAGCCTTCCATGGCCCATAATGGGCATTCCCAAGCATATGCTTAAATATTACTACACTCCTGTTTGCTTAAATGTTCACCGAAAGGCGTAGATTCAAAAGTTGATGCTTTAGGTCCCTCTATTGCGCAAACTTGCGCATCTCATCATTTAATAGCTTTGAAGCCTCATCTAATCCATATTAGGCATTCTTGAAAGTATTATTAAACATTACGATGCTTCGGGTTCGCTAAAAGGTCATTCAGAGGTATAATTAAACATATTGACGCTTTTAGCCCCTCTAACTTGCAAAGTTGCGCGTAACTTTACTTATAGGCATAAAAACCTTAGACGGCCAATAATTGGCATTCCCGAGAGTATAATCAAATATCATGAAGCTCCCGATTTGTTAAAATCTCACTCAGAGGTAAGAATTAACATGTTGACGCTTTTAACCCTTCATTGCGCAAATTTTCAATTAATTAAGCAAACGGCTACACTCGATCGACAAGTGGCTCATTTTTGAATATAATCATCGTGAAAGGTTATTTAGAAACTTATTTTAGGTATGCTAACACTTCCAGTCCTTTCATTATCAAAGTTTTCGATTTTTTGAAAAATTAGTCCCTTAAATTCAACACTTGACTTCATTAGGGTTTATTACACGTGTCAATACACCATTGGACGTGATTTTACGAGGTGTTACAGCTCATTCGTACCCGTTACATCTAACATTCATCCATAATTAAGAGTTAATGGCATTTCAATCTCAATCTATGCTCACATGATCTATAATTCATTTCATAGACAATTTATACCATTTAAACGTATGAAACATGTATTCCACCCCCGAGAGTTATAAATCCGAAAACAGTTAATAGAAAAGGGGGACATGAACTCACTGTTTTGCGTTCTTCAATCCGACGTAACTCAAACTGCTACTAGTGTGCACGACTACCTACAACGTACTACGGTCTATTAGACGAGCGGGTCGTGCCTTGACTTGGTATTAATTAGTGCCTTTGAGTTACGTTTCTTTGTGTCCTTAATATTATTCCAAGTTATATAATTATTAGTTAAAATAATAAATATTTTAACTTAAATTATATATATGAATTTTGGAATATTAGTTAAAATAATACATTTTAACTTGTCAAGTTTATGTATTTGTACTTGTATAACTCCCCAAGGATGGGTGTATTTGTATTCGTATTCTTATCCTTCTATATTTTAGCCAAATATCGATGGCGTATTCTGGTGTGTAATTATACGTACAAGAATACGTATTTTTTATGTGTTTATTAAGTATCTCATACTTAATTTTTGTATTAACCTTTACGGAATAATATTTCTAATAACAATACATCAATATATATTTTCTCCTTGTCAAAAATATGATTTATTTTATAATACTCACGAAAATCATATTTTTGTTCTCTTGGTTACCAAAATACCGTTACCAAAATATACTAATGACTTTAATTCCGGAATATTTATGTAAGTTATATTCCTTGTTCGGTTTCACTAATATTTTGGGTATAAATTATGTATTTATTTCTTGGAATTTTGGTGGTATTTTGGATTGTATTTCTTGGTATTTTAGTGAGTTATATTATTTCAAGCCCTAGAATAATATAACTAATACACATAATATACAAATAATCACACACCCGGTGACATCTAAATATATATTCTCCTAAATACATATTTAGTCACTTTTATTATCAAAAACCAACCTCCAATATTTATAATTTTTTAACAAAAATTATGGCAAACTTTATATAAAAATCATGGTTAAAAATATACTTGTGAATATTTGTTTAAAATATTTTTCTAAATGTTTAATTTCTAGAAAAAATTTGTCATAGTTTCCCCTTAAAGATGAAGGTTTCCATGCTTTCATCATCAATCATCACAAATCATTCAAGACTTACCATATGCTTTAAATATGCAATTTACGTTTTGACATGAACTTGAAATTTTGTAAAAAGTTGTAGTAACTTAGTATGTTATTTAGTAGGTTAAGTTACCCTCTAAAACATGGTTATTTGTTTAATAATCACATTCTTGCAAGATCTAGTCCTTTACAACTTACAAGATGATTTTTCCAACAACAATTCTTTTGTATTTCTCTTGTTAATAACATGTTTCTATACTTGATTTATCACTAAAAATATGATTAGTTTCTTTAAAAATCATGATCTTGTAAATCTTGTAAATAACTTTGTTCTCTTGAAAATATTATCTTTGAAATCCTTTATTTTCAAGACTTATAACATGTATCACAAATCATTATACACTAAAACAAGTTTATTTTCAAGTTCATGTTTAACATAAAGGATGATCATTATGATTTTCTCAATAATCATCCTCATACTTGCTAGATCATGTGTTTAATAAGAATTTAGCAAGCTTCTTATGATGATCAACATCATAAACACAAGAAATCAACAATCAAGTATATTACATACACTTAAACATCTTTGATTTTCATGATTTAGAGCTCTATGTTCATGTTTATGCTTATGTTTCTTCATGATCTTTATGTTTAACAACTTATATCATCTTTTAACCAACATAATATGAAGTAAAATTAGATTAGGAAGGTCTTACTACTAGCACAAGGCTAGGGATGATGTTCAAGAAGATGAAGATGACAAATGAGGTGGATAAAAGCACTAGAGAGAGGTCCTTCAAGTTCCTTTGCTTCCCACCTTCCTAATTAGGCTTGAATCACCTTAGGTTATGCTTGAAATGTGTTGAAATGGATTGAAAATGGAGGGACCAAGAGGGGTGTTTGTGGTCGTGAGCAAGGAAGAGGAAGGAGAAGTGAAGGTGTTGGTGAAATGGTGGAATGAGAAGTATGTTGTATCTAGTGGTCTTTTAAGTATTATCTTCCAACATTAGGATAGAATATGGCATATATGTTGCCATATTCCTCAACAAGATCTTATAAAATATAAAAAAGAAATCCCATGTGGGGTCCATGTCTCCTAACCGGCCATCAAAAGGGGGGGGGGGTAAAGTGTAACATTTAATGGTAAGTTAAGTGTTATAGTTAGATTTCAAGTATACTAGTTAGGGTTATACGTGTTATATGTTTATCGGATGTGTTATGATGTTTGGTGACTATAACTAGCTTTGTGACACTAAAACAATGCTTCTAGTAAGAATTTGATGTTTCGGGTAGTGTCCGGTTGTTCGTTTCGCTACTGTCCGTTAAAGTGCTAAATTGCGTAGTTTAGTGTGCTTTATGTTGTGTTTTGTGACAGTTTTGGTTCCTGACACTTAGGAAAGTATTCTGGACCATTAAATTACTTTTCTGCATTATATTTAGATGTTAAAAGTTGAGTTTGTTTATTTTCTGCAGAATTTTGCAGTTTTAGTGTGTTTCTGGCACTTTCTGGTACCTATGTCATCACTAGGAAGACAGTTTTGTAATCCTTACTTTCCTACACACTATACTAGTGTAACACTTGGTCCTGGGGTTATTTTGTGACTTAATATCACGTCTGTCGAAGTACTGAACTCCCGCCAGTACTTCTAGTTTGTCTGATAACTGTGCTAACTTTGTTATGTGCATTAATAGAACTATATTGGCATGTAGTAATGATTAAAGTCTTGCAACATGAAATGCCATTGTATGTATATAACAGTAATAAAAAATTCATTTGTCTTGTAAACTAAATCATGCACAGTCATTAAAGCACATATTACTGTTTAATTATTGTACGGAATGCATGGAAAAGTGCCAATTGTCACATTCTCCCCCCGTAAAAAGAATTTCGTCCCAAAATTCAAGCTATGCCATCGGTCGCATGGGAGTTGTGAATCAAATGTGGTCACTTAGGCTTAAATTGGTCTTCATGTTCCCAATTAAACTATGGGCCATGATATGAATTCCAACGAACTCTAACAAATCAAATACGACTTCTCCGTGTTTTGCGGACTTCCAGTCTGCAACCTTAACAAGTTATTTAATAAATTGGAGTTTGTCGTTGTCGTGAATCCTGTTTACGGGAATAATGACTGTTCCTAGAGTCAGGCTCTTCTAAAGACTAGACACGTGGAATGTGTCGTGATCACTACTGATCTTCTCTGGAAGTTTCAGCTTGTGAGCAATGGTCCCGAACCTTTCCATAATCTCGAAAGGTCTAATATACCGTGGGTCCAACCTCCCACGCTTTCCAAATCATACCACGCCTTCCCAAGGCGAGACTTTCACTAATATCATCTCTCCAAACTCAAATTCCAACGGTTTCCGCCGCTCGCCGGCGTAGATTCTCTATATACCCTATGCTTGACTTGATACGATCACGTATCCGATCGATCTTGTCTGTAGCTTCCTGAACCATCTCGGGCCAGTAAATCGTTTATCCCTGGTCTCCGCCTAACACAAAAGGGGATCGATACTTACGTTCCTATAAAGCTTTACGCGAGACGGCCTAAACGGCGGTGTGATAAATATTGTTGTAGGAAAACTTCACTAAAGGCAAGTGAGTATTCCAACTTCTCATCGATGTTCATCACACAAGCACGTAGCGAGTCTACCAAAGCCTGTATCGCTCGTTTTCTCTGGTCGTCCATCTGAGGGCGAAATGCAGTACTAAGGTCCCATCGTGACCTAAACGCCTTTTGAAGAGTCTGCCATATCCTTGGCACAAAACGACCATCTTGGTTGGTCAAGATAGAAACAGGCACTCCGTGACATGCCATAACCTATCTAGGCTAAATTTCTACTAACTGCCTTGTGCTGTCTTCCTCGCTGATTGGTAGAAAGTGTGCAGACCTGGTAAGTTGACCAATAATCACCCAAATCATATCGTGACCTCTTTGGGTTCTTGGTAGCTTGTAATGAAATCCGTTGAGATTCATTCCCACTTCCATATGGGGATCTCAGGCTGTTGCAGCAGCCCTGATGATTTCTTGTATTATGTCTTAACCTCGGCACAGGTAAGACAGTTACCCGCATATGTAGCTATATCAGCTTCCATCTTGGGCCATCCATACCAATCCTTCAAGTCTTGGTACATCTTGTCGGATCCAGGATGGATCGAGTACCTTGACCTATGCGCCTTGTCCCAAAATAAGCGTACGAAAATGTCGCGAAATGGAACCAAGAGTCGTTCCAGGAAGTGTAAGGTTCTGTCTTCCTTAGGCAATACTGCACTTACATTCCATATAACGCTTCATCTTGAAGGTTCTCTGGTTTGAGAGCCTCTTGCTCAGCTTCACGAATCCAGGTGATGAGATTTGTCTGTATGATCATTTATAAGGCTCGCACCCTTAGAGGCTTTGCGCGATCTTTGTGGCTCGATGCGTCTGCTACAACGCTTGCCTTGTCCAGGTGATACTTAATCTCACAGTCGCAATCATTCAGTAGCTCACTCCATCTCGTGATCTCTTGTTTAAGTCCTTCTGATCGACGGTGTGCTTTAACCCTTGTGATCAGTAAAGATCGTGCAGCGTTTTCATACAGGTAATGACGCTAAATCTTCAATGCGTAATTACTGCACCTAGTTCAAGGTCTCTTCTCATGACCCCTTAATCAACGTGACGCGTATGTGATAACTTGGTCTCGTTGCATCAACGCGCAATCGAGACCTTGTCGAGAAGCGTCACAAAAACCGCAATTCTATTGGCACCGTCAGGTGAAGACAAGATAGGTATCGACTAGGTTAGGGTTATCAGCGGTTGAGCAGTCCTTGAAAGGTTTTCTAGGGGTCGTCTGATACAACCTACAATCCCCAAAAATCCTTAGTTGTGTCTTAGGGACTCCTTAGTTCTTGCTGGTAGGGTCAACATGAATCTCATTCTTATTCACCACGTGTCCTAAGAATCTTACCTTGCGAATCCAAAGTTCGCACTTCGACATCCTAGCACATAACTGTTCTTTCTCTAAGAATCCCAAGATAAATTGCAGATGTTGCTCATGACCTTCCTTGGTCTTTTAGCATATAGGAATGTAGTCAATAAATATAATCACAGTCTTATCCAGGTACGACTTACATACCTGGTTCATGAGGTCCATGAATACTGCCGGTGCATTTGTTAAGCCAAACGGTATGACAAGGAACTCGTAATGCTCAAGGCGATCCCTAAAGGTCGTTTTTAGAGATACTTTCTTCTTGTACTCGCAGTTGAGGATACCCTGACCTCAAGTCGATCTTCGAGTAGTAACTAGAACCTTACAATTGGTTGAACAAGTCATCAATCCTTGGCAAAGGATACCGGTCCTTGATATCCAATTCTCAGAAGTTGATGCAAAACGGAAACTACCAACTTTCTTCTCGTGTCCTCAACTAGTGATACCATGTTCTTAATTTCCACCTTGGAATAGTAGCTGGGACCTTGCAGTTGGTCGACAAGTCATCGATTCTCGGTAAGGGGTACCGATTCTTGATGGTTAGTTGTCTATCTCCCTGTAACCCATGCGTAGCACCCTTTTTTTCCTCGTTAGTTCTTCTGAGTTCCTCTCAGATTAGGCTGTGTACGCGTGTAAAAACTGTCGTCCTACTTCCTAACGAATAACACTGGGGGCTTCCCACGGTGAGAGGCTCGGCCTGGTAGATTTCCTCTGCCTAGCAGATCCTGCAGTTGCATCAGAGGATCCTGTATCTCGGACGGAGCTAGTTGGTAACGTGTCATCCATCACTGGTGCCGCTCCTGGCACCAGGTTCATCCTAAACTCCTCTTGTCGTTGTGGAGGTAACCCAGGAAAGTCTTCAGGAAAGGCTTCTAGAAATTCCTCCACCACGGGGATGTCTTCAAGCTTTGGCTTCTTGGTCTCCTTATCGACAACATGAGCAGGGAAGGCTATGCAGTCTATTCGGAGGCACTTCCATGTCTCTATAACCAATGTGAGACGTCGCCAATTAACCGTCTTATGGGGCCTAGTGCCCTCGCATCTTATTGCTAGAAGGTTGTGTACTATAAGTGTGTCATCATTCGCATGAGGGATGCGAATGACTTTCCTTATGACGAACATCTTCAGCTCTATACTTGGATATTCAATCCAAGCTAACTACATTATCATGACTTCCCAAGTCAACGGTAATAGAAGGTTCCTGCCTTCTAAGTTCCGAAAGATAATCTTTAATCATCTCATTCACTTTAACTAACCTTCTATATGCCAATTCTAAGGAGTACGGGGCGTCTACTCTACTTGAAACTAGGCCAAGTAGTTTCTTAAGTTCTAAGCATACAAGGTTATAGTTGGTGCCAGTATTAATAAAAAATAGATGCATAGGGTTGGTTAATAGGGAACGTACCCGCAACCGCATCTGGATTCTGGCGTGCTTCACGAGCTCCGATTGTGAAGACCCTTCCTCGCTTGGTTCCTCCTAGGGCAATCTTTCCTAAAGTGCCCTACTTCACCACATTTGTAGCAACCTGGAACTTTACCATTATCTCTTCCGTCTTGGTTATCGTCATCATTCCCTCCTTGTTTGGGATACTTCGCCCAACAGGCATCTTTGCTGTGCCCTTCTTTTCCACACCTACCACACTTAGGCCACAGACATCGACCTTCATGGTGAAAATTGCATTCCTCGCATCTCAGCTTAGTCCCCAAGTAAACCTTACCACCGCCCTTATTAGTGGCCCCATAAGCTTGCATGCCACGAGGTGGGTCCACTTCCCTTCTTTTGTGTGCTTTAGAGCTTTCATAACTAACTTGGGTGCCTATCTTTAGGTTCGAAGACTTCCTTTTCTTATTGCCCGAAGACTCCACATGAGTCTCTTTCTTATTTGCCTCAGATCTTGAAAAGTTTCCCATACGCAGAGCTTCTTCAGTAAGTGTGACACTCAAATCGATAGCCTCTGTGATGGTTGGAGGCTTTGAGGCAGTAACCATGCTCAGGATTTGAGGTGCAAGTCCCCAAATGAATCGTTCAATCCTCTTAAATTCTGGCTCGACTAAGTAGGGAACAACCCTAGAGAAGTCGTGAAAGCATTGGACGTACTCAGGAATCTTCGGCCCGTCCATTTTCAAATTCCAGAACTCAGTCTCAAGCTTCTGGATTTCGAACCTAGAACAGTATTTCTTCCGCATCAATTCCTTGAGCTCGTCCCAGCTCAGTGCATAAGCATTAGCTTCACCAAGGGTCTGAACCTGAAGGTTCCACCAGGAGAGTGCGCCATCCAAAAACAACCCTGAGATATAGGTAACTCTCCGCTCGGGCGAACAATTACTCATTCTCATAACAGAGTCAGTCTTTTCTGCCCAACGAACAAATGCAACGGCACCTCCTGTGCCATCAAAATTCAATGGCTCGCAGTCCAGGAACTGTTTATAGGTGCAGCTAGTTGGAGGGTTACTTCCGGGAGTGCCACTGCTACGTTCAGAGCGGAGAGCTTCATGCTGCGCTATAGCTTGGGAAATGCGCTCATTGTATTCGGCCATAGTTAATGTAATGGTGTCCGTGTCACGTCTGGGCGGCATCTTCTTCTGTTAAAAGGTATGGGGTAGGTTAGACAACATTCCATAATTGTCTATGAGGTATATATTACCACAGGCAAACATGTAATCACCCAATATCACATGCATATATAATAAACAATGTATAAAGAAGGAAACAACTACTGAGCTTTAATATAGGCTTGACAACTTGACTTATTGTTTGTAACGGGGAAACAAAATGAACTCGAGGTTACATCGCCTCGGTCATACAAGTTTCATAATATGAAAGTAGTTGTTATTTTCCTTCTACATTGGTTTTCTTAGGTCTTTAGCTTCTCAAAGACGGGTATACTTCCCAAGAGATGGGGGTTGTACATATAGGGGTGATAGAGAGTGTAACGTCATTGAATCCTTTCCGAGTGTTATCCATCTTCACTTGCTTAGATATCGGTTCCCAAACAACTCGTAGACGGGTAGAAGTGTCAAACACGAAGTAGGCAAAGACAGGTTTCCTACTTTGTAGAAGGCTAAGGCAACTGTCTAGGTATTGTTCTACTAGATGAAGGTGTGAACATTGAGAAATTTTTGGATGGCTGGTGATCATTAGCTTGACCCGCAGAGTCCACCAGGATTTCCATGCACTACAAGTCGTTATTACGTGGGCCCCCGTAATAATAAATTGCCTTGCATGGTCACCCTAATTTTCCCTCGTTCAAAGCAGATGGTCAACCAGAGATGGGACACTACTGTTCTTATACCTCCGACATGGAAAGGACCATTGCGGTGGTCCACGCGCTAACATCCGGTATCGTTACGCGCGAATAGGCACGATGCTTAGACGTAATAGAAATAAGGGGAATTCCTAGTAGTTGGAGGGGCACCTTTAAGATGAGTACTTCATCTTCCTTGTCTGGACAAGAGTGTCGTCGATCTTGTTTCACAAAAGCCACAGGGACCTCGTCATGTTGATAAGGTTGTTATCCAAGGTTGCCACCTCCGCCTCGCCGTCACTACCGTAGTCAGGCACCTTAACATTCGAGAGAGAAGAACAGCCATCTTCTACGGAAACAAGCTCAGGATCTCGTTTGGTAATCACTCCAGCCATGAGCTTCGCAATAAACGTGAGGTCGATAGTCTCATCGTGCGAGTCAAGAACAATGATAGGATTCGGAGTTGTAGGTATCTCGTTCACGTCTTTAATTATTCCGTACACTTATACATATATATATATATATTAATAAATAAATATGTTACTTAGTATAAACATGCAAATAGTTGCATCATATCACATATAACTCTCGTTTATCCTTTCGGAGGGGGGGTCATCTTGTCTTTGGCAAGTCTATCTCACGTAGACTATGCCTTAATTGGCACTTTAATTTGGGGTATCCTCCTCCCTACTAATGTCCTTGCCTTGTCTTTTCTTTGAAAAATGTTTGACTCATGGATCTTGACGCTTTCGTGAATGCAATGAAAAACCCTTTTGTAAAAGTGTTTTCGTGAGAGAGTCCTAGTGATTGTAGTCTAGACTCGAGAAGGAATCCTAGTTCACTACAATCGAATTGCCGAAGTACATTTCTGAAGCGTAGTAAACCCCATCCACCCTCTAGCATCGTAGCAAAATGTGAAAAACGGATCATAATTAGCCAAGTCATTGGCAATAAGTAAGAACAACCGGAGACTCATTCGATATCGATGCTTAAATTGGTCGTCGGTGTAAACACAGTTTTCGGCAAAATAGTCACCAACCAAATGTTCATTTGCACCTTAAATAAAGTGTGAAAATTACTTATTTTTGTAAACAAAAACATATATATAAAAAATAAATAACAAAAAATCACACAACGTAATGTTATTATAAAAAAATATACCTTCGTGATCTCTATTTAACGCGGCAGACCGTTTTCTAGGTTGTGAGGTTCCTTCGTCTTCGTCATCTTCTTCCATCTCGGCAATAATTTTCGCCGTCTCAAGCATGGCGCTAAGTAAAAAATTTCCCGCATTTTCCTCATCCGATGAAGAACTCATAGCGACTTTTTAAAAAAAATAGAGTGTGGTATTTTGTTTTAAAAAATAATGAGATAGAAGGAGATTAGAAAGTATAGAGTGTAGTGAAGAATGAGATAAAAAAGAGGTTTATATAGGGTTTAAAAAAGTTTAATTGAATTTTTTTTAATAAAGAATGTCGTACAACGGCTATAAACATTCAAACGGTCAACATGTCACAATCGGGGAGATCGGGAGTGGAATCCCAAAGACACCGAAAACAGATCGGGTGGGGGATGGGGGCGGTGTTCCCGATCGGGGAGGTTGTCCACCTCACCCTCCCGATGCCCTCTCCCGGTACACACCCCTCAGTCTAATAATCAGTTTGAACGTATCATTTTTACTTATCGTGTGTCACACCTTGACTTTTGCGGAAGCGTGTGATGTGTAACTTGTTCAATATCATTGCATTCAATCATAATAAACAACTATATGATCAAAACGATGTTCATCCATTCATTAAGTTTAAAATATTACAAACACCAGTCATTTAAGTTTCAAACAACACGACCTTTGACTAAGTTACAATCCAACAAAAGTGGATGACATCTAACTTGGAATTTACTTCTAGAAACAACACCCGTGCCAAAGATCCAACTTGTTACCTGAAATACATGTAATTTTGAAAAACATCAACAAAAGTTGAGCGAGTTCATGCGTTTTGTATGAGTACTGATAAGTTTGTAAACATTTGAGAGACTCCTTTGAAAGCAGGTATGAAAAGCATCTATGAATAGATCAAATTAATGTTTTGCAAGGACATTAATGTATGTGAAGGCATATGGAGCACTCAATATGAGTAGGCTTATACCCTTGTCGATTTCCCTCGACTGTGTCGAATTTCCCCTCGACTGAGTCAAATTCACCTTGACTGTGTCAATTTACCTTGACTGTGTCAATTTACCTTGACTGTGTAAAATTACCCTTGACCGTTGTCGAATTACCTCGACTGGGACACCAAAGCACTCAAGTGGTCACATAAGGACCATGAGTGGGGCTCGACCGTATCCGTTAAATCTAACCTTCGTCCATAATTAAGAGTTAATGGCATTTCAATCTCAATCTATGCTCAGATGATCTATAATTCATTTCATAAACAATTCATACCATTTAAACGTATGAAACATGTATTCCACCCTCGAGAGTTATAAATCCGAAAACAGTTAAGAGAAAATGGGGACATGAACTCACTGTTTTGCGTTCTTCAATCTGACGTAACTCAAGCTGCTACTAGTGTGCACGATTACCTACAACGTACTACGGTCTATTAGACGAGTGGGTCGTGCCTTGACTTAGTATTAATTAGAGCCTTTGAGTTACGTTTCTTTGTGTCCTTAATATTATTCCAAGTTATATAATTATTTGTTAAAATAAAAAATATTTTAACTTGAATTATATTTATGAATCTTGGAATATTAGTTAAAATAATACATTTTAACTTGTCAAGTTTATGTATTTGTACTTGTATAACTCCCCAAGGATGGGTGTATTTGTATTCGTATTCTTACCCTTCTACATTTTGCCAAGTATCGATGGCGTATTCCGGTGTGTAATTATACGTACGAGAATACGTATTTTTATTGTGTTTATTAAGTATCTTATACTTAATTTTTGTATTAACATTTCCGGAATAATATTTCTAATAAAAATACATCAGTATATATTTCCAAAATATATATTTTAAGAAATATTACATAGAAAAATTATTTAGAATTTTTCCTTGGTAAAAATATTTATACTTTTCATATAAGTCTCAAGAATAAAATATTTTCAAGTCTAACTTAGAAAATATATTTATAAATCTATTTTTCACCCAAAAATAATATGTCCAAAGTTTATTTAAGAAAATATATATTTTCTCCCAAAAATAATATATCTTCTAATAATTCCAAAAAAATATATATATTTTTACTTACCAAAATAATATATTTTCTCCTTGTAAAAAATATGATTTATTTTATAATACTCACGAAAATCATATTTTTGTTCTCTTGGTTACCAAAATACCGTAACTAAAGTATAGTTATGACTTTAATTCCGGAATATTTATGTAAGTTATATTCCTTGTTCGGTTTCACCAATATTTTGGGTATAAATTATGTATTTATTTCTTGGAATTTTGGTAGTATTTTGGATTGTATTTCTTGATATTTTAGTGAGTTATATTATTTCAAGCCCTAGAATAATATAACTAATACACATAAAATACAAATAATCACACACCCGGGGACTTCTAAATATATATTCTCCTAAATACATATTTAGTCACTTTTATTATCAAAAACCAACCTCAAATATTTATAATTTTTGTAAAAAAAAATTATGGCAAACTTTATATAAAAATCATGGTTAAAAATATCCTTGTGAATATTTGTTTAAAATATTTTTCTAAGTGTTTAATTTCTAGAAATTTTTTGCCATAGTTTCCCCTTAAAGATGAAGGTTTCCATGCTTTCATCATCAATCATCACAAATCATTCAAGACTTACCATATGCTTTAAATATGCAATTTACGTTTTGACATGATCTTGAAATTTTGTAAAAAGTTGTAGTAACTTAGTATGTTATTTAGTAGGTTAAGTTACCATCTAAAACATGGTTATTTGTTTAATAATCACATTCTTGCAAGATCTAGTCCTTTACAATTTACAAGATGATTTTTCCAAACAACAATTCTTTTGTATTTCTCTTGTTAATAACATGTTTCTATACTTGATTTATCACTAAAAATATGATTAGTTTCTTTAAAAATAATGATCTTGTAAATCTTGTAAATAAATTTGTGCTCTTGAAAATATTATCTTTGAAATCCTTTATTTTCAAGACTTATAACATGTATCACAAATCATTATACACTAAAATTTTTTTTTTTCAAGTTCTTGTTTAACAAAAAGGATGATCATTATGATTTTCTTAAGAATCACCCTCATACTTACTAGACCATGTGTTTATTCACAATCTAGCAAGCTTCTTATGATGATCAACATCATAAACACAAGAAATCAACAATCAAGTATATTACATACACTTAAACATCTTTGATTTTCATGATTTAGAGCTCTATGTCCATGTTTATGCTTATGTTTCTTCATGATCTTTATGTTTAACAAGTTATATCATCTTTTAACCAACATAATATGAAGTAAAATGAGATTAGGAAGGTCTTACTACTAGCACAAGGCTAGGGATGATGTTCAAGAAGATGAAGATGACAAATGAGGTGGATAAAAGCACTATAGAGAGGTCCTTCAAGTTCCTTTGCTTCCCACCTTACTAATTAGGCTTGAATCACCTTAGGTTATGCTTGAAATGTGTTGAAATGGATTGAAAATGAAGGGACCAAGAGGGGTGTTTGTGGTCGTGAGCAAGGAAGAAGAAGGAGAAGTGAAGGTGTTGGTGAAATGAGAAGTATTTTTTTATCTAGTGGTCTTTTAAGTATTATCTTCCAACATAAGGATAGAATATGGCATATATGTTGCCATATTCCTCAACAAGATCTTATAAAATATAAAAAAGAAATCCCATGTGGGGTCCATGTCTCCAAACCGGCCATCAAAAGGGGGGGGGGGTAAAGTGTAACATTTAATGGTAAGTTAAGTGTTATAGTTAGATTTCAAGTATACTAGTTAGGGTTATACGTGTTATATGTTTATCGGATGTGTTATGATGTTTGGTGACCATAACTAGCTTTGTGACACTAAAACAATGCTTCTAGTAAGAATTTGATGTTTCGGTTAGTGTCCGGTTGTTCGTTTCGTTACTGTTCGTTAAAGTGTTAAATTGCGCAGTTTAGTGTGCCTTATGTTGTGTTTTGTGACAGTTTTGGTTCCCGACACTTAGGAAAGTATTCTGGACCATTAAATCACATTTCTGCATTATATTTAGATGTTAAAAGCTGAATTTTTGCTGAATTTGTTTATTTTTTGAAGAATTTTGCAGTTTTAGTGTGTTTCTGGCACTTTCCGGTACCTATGTCATCACTAGGAAGGCAGTTTTGTAATCCTTACTTTCCTACACACTATACTAGTGTAACACTTGGTCCTGGGGATTATTTTGTGTCTTAATATCACGTCTGTCTAAGTACTGAACTCCCGTCAGTACTTCTAGTTTGTCTGATAACTGTGCTAACTTTGTTCTGTGCATTAATATAACTATATTGTGTTGCATGTAGTAATGATAAAAGCCTTGCAACATGAAATGCCATTGTATGTATATAACAGTAATCAGAAATTCATTCGTCTTGTAAACTAAATCATGCACAATCATTAATGCACAAATTACTGTTTAATTATTGTACGGAATGCATGGAAAAGTGTCAATTGTCACATCGTGAGCATTGGTTGTGGTGGATGGTTTTCGAGAACGATTTTGTAGAGGAACGAATAAAACCAAAGATATGTGACTAGTGGTGAGGCCGGGGGGGGGGGGGGAGGGGATTGGATAGTAATTAAAAAAAAGTTAATTACTGTTTTCATCCCTATGGTTTGTCAAAATTACTTTTTCAGTCCATTAGTTTAAAAATTGCGATTTCAGTCCCTGTGGTTTCACTTTCGTAACCATTTTAGTCCTTTTATTATGTTAGTACAAGGACTGAAATGGTTACGAGGTGGACTGAAATGGTTACGAAAGTGAAACCACAAGGACTGAAATCGTAATTTTTAAACTAATGGACTGAAATAGTGATTTTTGACAAACACAGGGACGAAAACAGTAATTAACTCTAAAAAACAATATATATATATATATATATATATATATATATATATTTGTATCTATAGGGAAATAAAGGTTTAAATACAAAGACCAATTTTCCCATGAAGCGAAACTTTATGGTTTTTATTTTATTTTAGTTTCATTCAAATGTTATTTGGTTGAGGATGTGTTTTAATTTCAAAAGATCTATTTATGATCATCAAGATTGTTGCTTGAAATTCAATTAAGGAAGCTGCAAGATTTTGCTGCTTTAGGCTTTTATTTTTATCATTTGGAGGTATGGGTTATAGGAAGCGTTATAACAATATTGTTTAAAAATTCTAGAACGACTGAAGGTAAGTCTTCAAGTTGCAATCAGTTCGTATAACTAGTTATGTTAATGACTAATGATCAAAAGCAATTGGCTTAAGACACTAAGGGGGTGTTTGTTTTTTGTGAAAAGCACTTCTGGACCTCTTATGTCTGCCTCACGCAGACCACACACAGACGTTTAAGTCTGCAGGGTGTTTGTTTTTTAGAAGTGATTTCATTAAAAACGTCTTCTAGACCTCTTCTCCAAGCAGACCTGGACTCCCCTCTTCAAAGCTTTTCTCCTCCTCTGCTCTTTCAAAACACAACAAACCCTAGCTCATCCCAGCTGACACCACATCTCACTCCGCCACCGCCACATCTCCGTCACCTCCCCCACCTCCGATTGTGCCGCCGACAACCACCTACTACGTCCACCCCACACAACTTGTTGATATCAGAGAGTTTGAATCCAGGTTAGTTCTTAAATTTGAGAAAAGATTGAATAAAGAAATGATCAGTGATTGATGTGTTCAAAATGCAACATATAAATTACATCAATTGTGGCATAAAACTAACCCTTTTTAGTACTAATGTTGGAAAAAGTGTGCTTTTGTCTTCCTTTTGTATTTTCAGGATTAAATGAGCTCAAATTAACAAAAGAAGCAAAAAGGCAGCTAAATCTAACATAAATACAAGAAAAGGAACAAACGTGACATGCCCAACCCCACGACAGCATCTTCCCAAGCAAAACAAGAGAACAGAAGGCAGAACACGCCCCGTGCTCAATGAGCACGGGGGCGTGCCCAAGTGTCAGCATAAAAGACAAAGTTGTAGAAGCTTCCATCGCCCACCACGGGGCCGTGCTCAGCGGACACGGGGTCGTGGTCAACTATAAGATTCGTAGAATCCAGGCAAATCTTGATAGTACAGATATGCTTCTGCACACGGGGCCGTGGTCAACTAATACAGACAAGAGCAATTAATGAAGACAGAGAAGGATGTGGACACGGGGCCGTGCCCACTAGACACGGGGCCGTGCCCGAGCTTCTGTTCAGCCTATAAATAGGAGTGCTTGGCTCAAGCTCAAACCATCCCTTGGCACACCACCTCTCTCACACTTCACCCACCACCCACCACCACCATAACAACATCATCCACCACCATCATCCATTGTCCATCATAGAGTGTGTGAGTCGTCTCGGGATCCAAGATTGATCGTAAGAGTTCTTGACAATTAAGACCATGTTTGCCTAAGTCTCTTACATCACTTGGTGAAGACAAAGTGTCTAGTGTAATACTTTTTATTTTTAATATTTTCGCACTTTTTACTTGGTTATGTATTAATGACTTTAATAACTAGTTTCTTATGTTGAAGGTGATTTTTCCTTATCGTTTATCTGTGGTGTCTTGGCATTATTTTACTGTCTATATAAAATAAAAGATTTTCACCATTCATATCTCCACAGTCTATATGGAGGTATGTTGGCTACCTGGTCGGGGTTTAAGGGAACGGTTTGGTAAGTGTCTTGCCATTGTTCAGTGTATAGATCCTGCAAAGGACCTGGGTCAAATTTAGTAGGACCTCCTTCAATACTTAACGGCATTGGATGGCGGGGGTCCAAACTCTTTGATCCTCTCATAAGTTAAACTACTATTAATACTTTAACCCGACTACTTAGGACTGTATCCCTGCTGACTCAGACTACCTAGCCGAGGGTAACGTCACCTTCAAAAGAGGGGCCTACCATAATATGCATTAATAACTTAATTAATTATATTTCAATAATCCGACCCTTTAGGATTGTATCCTTGCTGACTCAAACTACTGGGTTGAGGGTAACGTCACCTTCAAAAGAGGTGCAAAAGTGCGGAAATAATCAAAGGTTACACTATACACGAGTCGGAGCCAAGTGATTCATCTTGTCTATCTGTTTTTTCTTTTATTTTTATTTTTATTTTTCAGCATTTTAGTTAGTTTTTATTTTCTTTTTCTAGTTTAAAACCTTTATCTAAACTTTTGATTTGATTAGACGTTGAGGATAAACCGGTACTAAAAGCTCTTGTGTCCTTGGACGACCTCGGTATCTTGCCAACACTATACTAAGCTCACGATGGGTGCACTTGCCCATATGTGTGTTTAGTGTTAGTAAATATCGTGTTTTATAAATTTAAAACTTGGCTAAAAAGTGTTAAAAAGGGCTTAACATATACATTAAAAACTAATAACAGTCACGCACATCAGTGATTCTTATTAAAGTTCAAATAAAGGTGAATAATCTTTTAATGGTGATTGTCGAATCGGTAACAACGAAGTTCGATTAAGTTTTATCATTGTTTGACTTTATTTTGTTAAATTGTGGAAATTTGAATTATCATTCATGGGGATTTTTTGGTTTCTGATCATTTTTCTGCATTTTAGTTTAGTTTTGCATTTACAGTAACCTGAACACGGGCCGTGCTCACTGAACACGGGGCCGTGCTGCACATTTTTGATAAAACACCCAGTAACAGTAGCTTAAACACGGGCCGTGCTCACTGAACACGCCCCGTGCTCAACGAAATCAGTAACTTTAATTAAAACGCCCAGATACAGATTCTCTACACGGGGCCGTGTCCACTGAACACGAGGCCGTGTCCAGCCTCTGTTTCCGTTTTTATTTTTGTTTTCTGATCTCGAGACTTTGTTATGGTCTGCTGAGTGATTCTTATGGATCAATACTTAGGAGGTTACAACTACACCTATGAGGAGGATGATTATAGGAATAACTATTGCACTAATTGTGGTGACCCGCACTCGGTTCAATATTGTGATTTATATCAACCATCCACGTCATACACCTACTATGAGGAGCCCAGGTACGAGCCATCAACTTCATACACATCCTATGAAGACCAAATGTATGAACCTCCTCCCTCATACTCATATTTTGATGAACCAAGGTATGAGCCACCACCTCCATATGCTTACTATGAGGAACCATGGCGTGAACAACCCACCTCATATGAGTATTATGAAGAACAAAATTACGAACCTTATCCATCATATGCTTACAATGAAGAACAATGGTGTGAACCATCTACTTCATATGGGTATTATGAGGAACAAAGGATCGAACAACCGGATTCAAGCTTTGAAGATCCCGATCCTTTTTCTATAACTGAAGTGACCGATAGGATATTAGAACACCTTAGAGTTATCGATCGCTATATAAAAGAATCTCGCGCAAGGGAAGAGGAGTCCCGCGCAAGAGAAGAATTAAATAAAGAAGAGATAACTGAAAGTGTGAAAATGGAAGAACAAATAAGTGAAAAACCGACACATGAGTTAAACAACGAAAAAGGTGAGTCCGACAACGTTAAAATTCAAGAAGAGACTAATTTTGAAGAAATTAATCTCTTGTCACCTTCTTTTGAAAATCATTGTTTAGTTCCACCTCATGCTAAGTTTTTAAAAGAGTTAAACACTAACACTAAAATTGACGAAACGGTAAGTGTTAAGTTAACTATTGATCAAACCTCACTAATAAAAGAAGACCCATTTGAAATTAACATTACACCGGTTCCGTGTTTCTTTCAAAATTCATTTATTAGTAATATCACAATTGATAAGGATCTATGTGTTAACATAATGACAAACTACATTTTTGAAAAATTAAGTATTAGTGATTTTTCTCCACTTCAAATACCCATTTTTCTATCCAATCGGAAAGTAATAAAATCAATCGGTGTAGTTGAGGATGTCTTGGTTCAAACAAATCAAATGGTAATCCCAACCGACTTTTTCATCCTTGATGACGCTCCTCTAGTGTTGGGACGACCCTTTGTAAAAACCCACGAAGCTTTGAAAAACCGAAAGTACAACAATCTACCTCTTCAATTAGGGGCATTCAAAAGGAGTGTCGATCTTGAGCGGTCAATGAAATACCCATTCAGCAATAATGACCCCCTAATTGAAGATGAACCACCCGATGCAAGTGAAAAGTTTGACCACTTTATTGAAGAAGAGGTCGCCATAGAACAAACTTTTAAAGTTCTTGATCAAAATGAGCAACCAAATAAGGAGTCTCCTAAATTAGATGGTAAATTACCTGTAATTATTTCATCTAAATTAGATAGTTTAGAAAAAGAAAAATTAATTAGCCTTTTGAAAAAACACAAAAATGCGATCGCTTGGAAACTTGTAGACATTAAAGGAATAAGTCCTTCCATGTGCACGCACAAAATTTTAATGAATGATGATTACAAATCGGTAATACAACCACAACGTCGCGTAAATCCAAATGTTCAAGAAGTGGTTAAAAACGAAGTCATCAAATTACTTGACGCCAGACTTATTTATCCTATCTCCGATAGTCCTTGGGTAAGTCCCGTCCAAGTTGTTCCAAAGAAAGGAGGTATGACGGTAAACTAACGAAACGAATGAATTAATACCAACGAGAACCGTCACGGGATGGAGAGTATGTATAGATTATAGACGATTAAATGAAGCAACAAGGAAAGATCACTTTCCTTTGCCCTTCATTGATCAAATGTTAGAAAGATTATCCGGTCATAAATTTTATTGTTTCTTGGATGGTTTTTCAGGTTACTTTCAAATCCCGATAGCACCCGAAGACCAAGAAAAGACAACCTTCACATGCCCCTATGGAACTTTTGCTTATCGACGCATGTCGTTTGGTCTATGTAATGCCCCCGCAACATTCCAACGTTGCATGGTAGCCATCTTCCACGACATGATAGAAAAGATAATGGAAGTCTTCATGGACGAATTTTCTATCTTTGGGGATTCATACGACCAATGCCTCAATAACCTTGAACGAATGCTATCCCGATGTGAGGAAACTAACCTCGCCCTTAACTGGGAAAAATGCCATTTCATGGTAACGGAGGGAATAGTACTCGGTCACAAAATCTCAAGCGAAGGAATGGAGGTGGATCGAGCCAAAATAGACACCATTTCTCGACTACCACCCCCATCCTCCGTTAGAGCTATCAGGAGTTTCCTAGGACATGCCGGATTTTATAGGCGGTTTATCAAAGACTTTTCTAAAATCTCAAGGCCTCTAACACAATTACTTGAAAAAGATGCCCCTTTCATCTTTGACAAGGATTGCAATCAAGCATTCCTAACCCTAAAGGAAATGCTAGTCAATGCACCTATCATGATAGCACCTGATTGGAAATTTCCTTTCGAAATCATGTGTGATGCAAGTGACTTTGCAGTTGGAGCTGTCTTGGGACAAAGAAAAGAAAAGCATTTTCACCCAATTTATTACGCTAGTAAAACACTTAACGATGCACAAGAAAATTACACAACAACTGAAAAAGAATTACTAGCTGTGGTATTTGCTTTTGATAAATTTCGTTCTTATCTTGTTCTTTCTAAAACTGTAGTCTATACAGATCATGCAGCCATTCGATATCTCTTCAAAAAGCAGGACGTAAAACCACGTTTGATTCGGTGGATTCTACTCCTCCAAGAATTTGATATTGAAATCAAAGATAAAAGAGGAGCAGAAAACACCGCAGCAGATCATCTTTCACGCTTAGAAGACCCAGCTTTGGAGGCAACCAGGGACGAGCAATTCAACGAAAATTTTCCAACGGAGTCCTTAGAAATGGTGGAATACAAGGAAGAACCATGGTACGCCGACTATGCTAACTACCTAGCTAGCGGTATAGTAGCAAAAGGTTGGCCACATCATCAAAGAAAAAAATTCTTTGCCAATGTGAAACATTATTTTTGGGAAGATCCATATCTTTTCTAAATGTGTGCTGACCAACTCATCCGACGATGCGTACATGGTAGCGAAGCACGAAGAATTCTCCGGCATTGTCATGAAGGTCCATACGGAGGACATCATGGTACCGCTAGTACCGCACAAAAGGTATTTGATTCAGGATTTTATTGGCCGACCATTTACAAAGACGCCCAAAGTCTTGTCAAGACTTGCGATGCTTGCCAAAGAATAAGTAATATTTCTTCCAAAAACGAAATGCCACAAAATGGCATTCTTGTTTGTGAAATTTTTGATGTGTGGGGACTCGACTTTATGGGACCTTTCCCACCATCGAAAGGAAACAAATATATACTTGTGGCAGTAGACTATTTGTCTAAAGGGGCCGAGGCCGAGGCACTTCCAACAAATGATGGAAGAGTAGTGGTAAGATTTCTGAAAAAACTATTCTCTCGTTTTGGCACACCTAAAGCATTAATAAGTGATAGAGGTACCCATTTTTGCAACCATCAACTTGAATTTTTTTTAAAAAGATATGGGGTCTATCACCGGGTCTCAACAACATATCACCCTCAAACAAACGGACAAGCCAAAGTGACTAATAGAGGTTTAAAACGAGTACTCGAAAAAACTGTAGGGTTAAATAAAAAGGAATGGGCAGATAAATTAGATGATGCTTTATGGGCTTTTCGAACTGCTTATAAAACAACAATAGGTACAACTCCATATAAGCTATTCTATGGAAAAAGCTGTCACTTGCCAGTAGAAATTGCACACAAAGCCTACTGAGCAATTAAAAATGTAAACTTAGATTTAGAATTTGCTGGTAAAAATCGATTTTGTCAATTAAATGAATTAGACGAGCTTAGGAATTATGCATACTCAAACTCTGTAATTTATAAGGAAAGAATGAAAAACTTGCATGACAAACATATTAAACCTAATGAATTTCGAGTGGGAGATCAAGTTCTTTTGTTTAATTCACGACTTCGATTGTTTCCTGGTAAATTAAAGTCTAGGTGGTCAGGACCTTTTTCCATCACCCATATTTTCCCACACGGTTCAGTAGAAATTAAATCTCGGAATGGAATTCCATTCAAAGTCAATGGCCAACGGCTGAAACTCTATCAAGGATTCATTGAGGATGAAGAGGAGGAGATCTCGCTTCAGACATTCGACGAATGAAAGCATCAATATCATACCTGGTAAGTTACAAACAATTGGGACGACATCTAAATCAGTAAGTCTTCTAACCAAATTTTTTTGGGAAACAGGGCATTCACACGAGCACTAAAAAAAAATTTAAAACTTTGCTCGGCATGAGGCCGTGTCCGCTGGACACGGGGCCGTGTCCTCGCTACTGTCGGGATATATCCCCTTTTTCATAACAGTTACACCATTCCACACGCCCCGTTTCCCCAAAAACGCTCTGGTTCAAGGCGATTTTCCGCAGATTTTCAACGTCTCCTCTAGTTCTAACAACATCAAGGTATGATTCTATCCTTATTAGTAGTTAGATTTAACACTTGAATGTAGTTAAAACATCACAAATTTAGGGGAAAATCTAGGGTTCATGAACTCCATCCGGATTGAACTTAAATTTTTTGCCTAAATTTGTTAGCATTTAGTTAGATTAATGTTTTAGGAAGTAAATCCACTTGTATTGTTCATAGATTCGCCTGATTTCTCACAAAAACCCCAAACCCTTGTTTTTAAACCGAAAAAAAGATAAAATTGAATGGGTAAACGGGTTGTTTTGGGAAAAACGGCACTTGGCGTTTCATTTTCGGGAGAAACCGCACCTATTGGACCAAAAGTTTTCAAGTTTTCGAAACCGGGACGAAAAATGGAATTTTGGTGTAATAGACGCTTGGACACGGGGCCGTGTCCGCTGAACACGGGGTCGTGTCCAGCACGCTGTTTGCAGTTTTGTCCGAAAACTCTAATGTTTCGTGCTAACTTTTGGTGTATTCTTTTAGATGTCAAGGAAGTTCACGAGGTTTAACGCAAATGAGCTCGATGCTAGGGCTAGATACGAAGTACTTCAAACAAGACCGGAAGAATACCCAAGACAAGCCTGCATGGATTTGTTAGCATTGGTGAACCAACTTGACCGCTTCAACAACCTTGTCACCGGCCCACTAAGAGTCGCCTTAACAACTCGACTTCGTTCCGTCCACGAGTGCACATTGGAATTCTATAGCACATTCACGTTCAATTCAAGGTGCGACCCATTTGACAATGATGGGGTAGCATTCCGATGTGGTGGAACTAGGTACTCGATTTCGATGGCACAATTTGGGTCGATTGTCGGGCTATATGCGGAGGAAGATGCGGGCAACAAGGAGAATACCGGAGGGATGCGAGAGATCGATGAGAACGATCTCCAAGCCGCGTGGGCTCAGATTGGTAAAGGGTACTACAATCCGAGCAGTACTAAGAGCACTAAGTTGAGGGACCCGCTCTACCGATACATCCATAGGCTCCTCGGCTACTCTCTTAGCCAAAGGCATGATAGCGGTGACGTTGTTGGGTTAAGAGATTTGGTTGTCCTCCACTGCATCCATAACCGCAGACACCTTGATGTTCCGTTCCTCCTGCTCCGAAACATGCATTTGAACTGACTTGCTACTTCATCAATCCCTATCTTCTTTGGAGGATGGGTATATCGTCTCTTCAAGCACTTCACAAACATACCTAGGTCATTCGAAAGGAGCCCATGGTCGGGAAGAGTAGACATACACATTTGCCGCTCAATGAACCTAATTTATGAGACTGAAGACGGGACGGTTAGCTTCCAAAGGATGCAGGGGCATGCATGGAACCAGCAAGAGGCACTTGTCCTTCACGCTCCACAACATCATCAGTACCAGTACCAGTACCAACCCCACGGTGATCCGGGCCAATCCTCCTCAGGAGGCGGTTTTCCTAACTTCCAAAGTTTACATGATTTATTGCGGGAAAACCTCATGTGCACCAGGAACACCTATTATATGGCGAGCAACACGTACAACCGGGTTGGAGCAATCGAGAGAAACATATCCGATATCCAAGATGATATTGGAAATATCCGGGAGTACATTGCGGGGCATGGTGGGGATGGTGATGACGATGATGACGAGGACATGGACTAGGCAGAAGTGGTTGGTTAGTGATCTCACAGGTTAACCCTTTTTATCTTGAACAATTTCCGGCCTGCGTGCCGTGTGTCGAACAATTTACTTTCCTTTAACTCTTTTTATTTTCTGGATTTGTTTTTCTTTCTAACTTTGTGATGGATGGGATGTTGAACGTTGGTAATTTAGGATGTTTGCTATGTTTTGGTGTAGTATTTATTGCTAAAACAGGTACATACGGGGCTTAGAGCACTAAACCTTAGTGCTACTAAAGCCGGGACAGGAAAACCAGAGCCAGAAACCTGTTTTCAACCTTGCAGATTGTATACACGGAGTCGTGTCCAGCCGACACGCCCTCGTGCCCACTACCCCAGACCTGTTGTTTGTCTAAATCTGCAGATTTACGACAGATACGGGGTCGTGCCCATTGGACACGCCCCCGTGTCCACCTTCTGTAAGTTTTCGTTACTGGCACTTGAACACGGGGTCGTGCCCACCAGGCACGGGGCCGTGTCCAGAGCCCAGTAACACAAATTTTTGCTTTTTCACACCCTTTTACACATTCAATCAACCTAAAAACTTATTTTTGGGACACATTGAGGACAATGTGTAATTTAAGTGTGGGGGGGGGGGGGGATGTTAAAACCTTGAATCTTGCAAGTCCTAATTACAAGCCTTACACAAAACTCTATTGGAACCGCTAATCACCCCAATTTTTTTCAAAAATTTTTCATTCTTTTTCTTACTTGTCTAGGTTTAATTTGGGAATTTCAAAATTCTAAAAAGGTTATATTTTTACAAATTTACAACTGATAGCGTCGTGATAAAAAGAACCAACATAAGAAAATTATGAAACGGCATGACAAACTTAGT
The DNA here is from genome assembly GCA_030545235.1 of Helianthus tuberosus. NCBI lineage: Eukaryota > Viridiplantae > Streptophyta > Magnoliopsida > Asterales > Asteraceae > Helianthus > Helianthus tuberosus. The sequence continues at coordinate 59,498,813 of CM060449.1, read as the reverse complement.
TAAAATTTGATTATATATACTTGATCACATAATAACCCATTCCCACAAAAGTGAGTTTTGAGCCTTTATTGAGCATACAAATATATATCTTTAAACTAAATGCTCACTTTTCGTTTCTTGTGTGAATAGCCGCTTGGTTCTTACGACTCTAGAACTTGCCACGACGATGCATTCCCGGTCCTTACCAACTTAAACCCGAGTAAGTAAATGATGGAGGCATTAGGACTAACCCTTTTTATTTCTACACCATTATTTTTTTTACCACCTACCCAAAATCCCCATAGTTAACTCCTTTGAGCCTAAACCTTTTCATTTCTTAACCCAAACCAAACACCCTTTCACCCACCAAAACCTTTTTATTTTTAACCCTTTGTTTTAGTGACAAGCTCGGTTTTTCGTATAACTTTCAAAAAAAAAATGTTGATGATGAAGCAAAAGAAATAAACAAGCAAGTTCATCAAAAATAACTTTGTTTGAATTATGGCTTCATCAAAATAAAAACTGCAAAAAATAAAAAGTCTTACGAAAACCGATGCTTTTTTACGCTTTTCGCCCTTTTCTACTAACCACTAACCCAACCACCTATCTTTAACCCAAGCCTAACCCTTCACCCAAAAGTCCTCTTGATATTTACAAAGGTATATAGTTAAAAAGGATGAGGATTGATTGCTTGGCAAGCCTATGTTAGGAGTAAGTTTCATGCCGATCTCGAGTGATTCACTAAAATACATCTTCGGCCGAGTGTTGAGTGATCCCCCGTGAGGTATGTGAACTTGTATATAAATAAAATTTTAAAGAGGCATGTTATGTCCTAATAAGTAATTTATCTTATGAAAAGTTTTAAATAAATCATGACGAATAGGATTGTAAATAAATAAAAATAAAACTTAATAAAGAATCTTGGAAATCCCGACACTCTATGACAAGCCCAAAAACCTTCTCTTCTACCCATTCCATTTGGGAGTGTGAAGCCACATTATAAAGAGTTTTGCTTGAGGACAAGCAAAGATTCAAGTGTGGGGGTATTTGATGTGTGCAAAATGCAACATATAAATTACATCAATTGTGGCATAAAACTAACCCTTTTTTAGTACTAATGTTGGAAAAAGTGTGCTTTTGTCTTCCTTTTGTATTTTCAGGATTAAATGAGCTCAAATTAACAAAAGAAGCAAAAAGGCAGCTAAATCTAACATAAATACAAGAAAAGGAACAAACGTGACATGCCCGACCCCACGACAGCATCTTCCCAAGCAAAACAAGAGAACAGAAGGCTGAACACGCCTCATGCTCAATGAGCACGGGGGCGTGCCCAAGTGTCAGCATAAAAGACAAAGTTGTAGAAGCTTCCATCGCCCATCACGGGGCCGTGCTCAGCGGACACGGGGCCGTTGTCAACTATAAGATTCGCAGAATCCAGACAAATCTTGATAGTACAGATATGCTTCTGCACACGGGGTCGTGCCCAGCGGACACGGGGCCGTGGTCAACTAATACATACAAGAGCAATTAATGAAGACAGAAAAGGATGTGGACACGGGGCCGTGCCCACTGGACACGGGGCCGTGCCCGAGCTTCTGTTCAGCCTATAAATAGGAGTGCTTGGCTCAAGCTCAAACCATCCCTTGACACACCACCTCTCTCACACTTCACCCACCACCACCATAACACCATCATCCACCACCATCATCCATTGTCCATCATAGAGTGTGTGAGTCGTCTCGGGATCCAAGATTGATCGTAAGAGTTCTTGACAATTAAGACCATGTTTGCCTAAGTCTCTTATATCACTTGGTGAAGACAAAGTGTCTAGTGTAATACTTTTTATTTTTAATATTTTCGCACTTTTTACTTGGTTATGTATTAATGACTTTAATAACTAGTTTCTTATGTTGAAGGTGATTTTTCCTTATCGTTTATCTGTGGTGTCTTGGCATTATTTTACTGTCTATATAAAATAAAAGATTTTCACCATTCATATCTCCACAGTCTATATGGAGGTATGTTGGCTACCTGGTCGGGGTTTAAGGGAACGGTTTGGTAAGTGTCTTGCCATTGTTCAGTGTATAGATCCTGCAAAGGACCTGGGTCAAATTTAGTAGGACCTCCTTCAATACTTAACGGCATTGGATGGCGGGGGTCCAAACTCTTTGATCCTCTCATAAGTTAAACTACTATTAATACTTTAACCCGACTACTTAGGACTGTATCCCTGCTGACTCAGACTACCTAGCCGAGGGTAACGTCACCTTCAAAAGAGGGGCCTACCATAATATGCATTAATAACTTAATTAATTATATTTCAATAATCCGACCCTTTAGGATTGTATCCTTGCTGACTCAAACTACTGGGTTGAGGGTAACGTCACCTTCAAAAGAGGTGCAAAAGTGCGGAAATAATCAAAGGTTACACTATACACGAGTCGGAGCCAAGTGATTCATCTTGTCTATCTGTTTTTTCTTTTATTTTTATTTTTATTTTTCATCATTTTAGTTAGTTTTTATTTTCTTTTTCTAGTTTAAAACCTTTTTCTAAACTTTTGATTTGATTAGACGTTGAGGATAAACCGGTACTAAAAGCTCTTGTGTCCTTGGACGACCTCGGTATCTTGCCAACACTATACTAAGCTCGCTCATATGTGTGTTTAGTGTTAGTAAATATCGTGTTTTATAAATTTAAAACTTGTCTAAAAAGTGTTAAAAAGGGCTTAACATATACATTAAAAACTAATAACACTCACGCACATCAGTGATTCTTATTAAAGTTCAAATAAAGGTGAATAATCTTTTAATGGTGATTGTCGAATCGGTAACAACGAAGTTCGATTAAGTTTTATCATTGTTTGACTTTATTTTGTTAAATTGTGGAAATTTGAATTATCGTTTCGCTTTTATTCATGGGGATTTTTGGTTTTTGATCATAAAAAACTAAAGATCTTGCAATGGAGATTGATTCTCGTATTATTTGCGTGATGCAGACAATGAAGAGGATAATAGTGCTTGCTTTTGCTCGATTCTATGACGTTTCGTAAAAAATCTACGTGTTTATAGAATAAAATAAGAAAATATCAGCTGTAAGTTCATCCCTTCATTTCTTCAGAGATTGAGATTTGTGTTCTTAGGAGTTGTATGAAGAATAAGTGCAATTCGCAATCGCAATCGAATTCGGGATCGGGTTCTTCTAACAGAAAGAAAGTGCAATGGGTAGATAATTTTGGGAAACAACTTGTTGATATCAGAGAGTTTGAATCTAGGTTAGTTCTTAAATGTTTTTTTAGTTATAGTTTTATAAATGTGGGAACGAATTTTTGTGCCAAGTTTATTGTTATCGGTTTTGTTTATGGTGATACTTGTTATGAAACACTTATGAGAAAACAAACACTATTCTTCTTGCAGACTGCAGAGATTTGGTTCACCTCTTCTGTTATAGAGGTCTGCAGATATAGTCCGCAGAATACAAATGTTTTACCTCTGAAAAAACAAAGATCACCTAAAATTAAAACAATCTTACATACACATAATGTGAAAATAAGAAAGAAGGAAAGGACAACAATGTAAATTTTGGTTGTTATTGACTTATTTCTGTGAGTGAAAGAAAGTGTGTTTGTGTGTGAGAGAGAGAAAGAGAGTATGAAAGTCAGAGAGACAACATTATGAAGCAAGGGAGCATTAAAATCCATGAGCTGCCTTTTCCGTAGTTTGTTGCCAAAACTCTTTCATACTCATTGCTTACACCCCTCTCATGTGACTCATGACCCCCTTTCTTCATTTTTTTTCTGTCGAGAATTTATATTTCAATATGTTTTCCCTGATTTAATATTATTTTTCGATAATTTATATTTCAATACGTTTCCCCTGATTTAATATTATTTTTATATATGTCCTAACAAGTTGGTTTAATTATTAGTCACTTGATTTCTTTTCTTGAGGTCCCAAGTTCAACTCTCACTAGCATCACTTTAAAGAACATTGAAGAACACTCGAAACCGAGCCGAACCGGGTTTTATCGCAGTGGTCTTTCGGGCGAGCGGGTTTTCCCCGGAGCTGGTGGCTTGGTGGCTCGGGTATGCATCCAACTCTGATGGTTATGGAGGAGGGGATGCATTTGCTCGATTGAAGATATCACCGGGTGATTTAGTTGGCGGTTAAAAAAATATTATTTTTTTATGTGGATCAATATTTATATTTGTTCTTTTAAATCTCGATTACTATATTAGCTTTTTTAATCTTTCGACAAGCTAGTCTGGTCGGGCCGGCCTTGGTATATAGATAACCTAAGTTAGTATAGAATTTCTTACAGTGTTATTTAAATCAAATTAAATTAAAGTATGATATGTAGATAAATAAAATTAGCGTTTAAACATATTAGAGTAAAGATCTTGAAAAAGATAGTAAAAATATAAACATTTGTCATTTGTCAATGACATTATAATGTAAATTGTCTGAATTACTACACAAAGATTACTGTAATATTATATAAAATCTGACTCAAAAGTAGATAATGTAAGATAATGTAAATTGTCTGAATTACTACACAACAATTACTATAATATTATATAAAATCTGACTCAAAATTGAAATTTAATACGATTAAAGTGTTTTTGGCTAAAGTGTGGGATCTCGGGGGGGCAAAAGTGAAATTACACTAATTTTAACATTATTCGTGAAAATAACGTTAAAAGCGACGGACGGTCGATCATGCATGTTTTGCTACTAGTGGGATTTACTGAGTTGAGTATGATGATGTTCTCACTTTTCAGGCCTACGCTACATTGTTTTTACTTTAAAAATTAGTTTAAAACTTTTGTGAGACGGCAATAGAGGCCCATGGGAGAATAGCCATCTTCAACGCTGGCCCAACTTGAGGTTTAAATATAGAAATTAAAATATTAGATAGCCTAATGGGCTCCTTTGAGAAACTACATTTACTTACTATGCATACAAAACCCATGGCCGGGAATAGTGCCAGGCAACTTACTATGCATACAAAACCCATGGCCGGGAATAGTGTCAGGCAACTGCCTAGCACTTGGTAATTGGCCGTTTTGGGCGGCGACTTCTTGACATCATTGGACAAGAAAATTGCAGTTTTACCCTTGCTTCCAAATCAACTGCCTTCACCGTAGACGCCATAAGTTCAGCCGTTAAAGTCAGTTGTCGGAAAATGTTAGCTTCACTGAAACAAGCTAGAGGTTTTGGAGTTGTACTTTAAAGATGCCGATCCACATCAAAATAAGACATGCAAGGTCAGATCTGATCGTCGGAGGTTTGCCGGAAACCTAGCTTCGCCGGCCGGATATAGGGTTTAACTGGTACAAATGTATAGAGAGATAAAAAGAGAATGACTAGGGACGAAGTAGATGCTGGTAGCTAGCCGAGGGTTTCTTCGAGGCGAAAGTTCTAGGGGTTTTATGGCGGTGGTTTCAGGGGTTTTCGGGCGGTGTTAGCATGATGGAGAGAGAGAGAGAGAACAGATTGGTTAATGGTGAGAGTGAGAGCGACAGATTAGGTGCTGCTACTTGATAGTGTCGGTGGAGAGAAAGAACAGAAGGAGGAGGTCGCTGCCGGTGAACAAACCGGCTACTTTTAAACAAGATATTGAAATGAGAGAGATGATGACATTGGTAATATAAATAATTGAAGATGTGGCTGAAGTCTAACGTGGCTCTTGCTATTTCCTTTTTCTTGCCAAGACAAAATAATGATAAAAGTTTAATTTATATTTTTTTTCCAGCATATCGTTTTCCATATTTAGTTGGTGATTTTTTTTTAAGAAAAAGAATAATCGGTTCAGATTATCAAACTTCAAAATTTTTGAAAGCTATTCATTTTCTCAAGTAACCTTTTTTCCTTTTTTAAAAATTAATCAATCAAGTAAATAATAAAGATTCTAACTTTCGATAAATAATTTATTAAATTGAATTATTAAGTTAATATTAATTAATATATGACATTTAATAAAGATATATTAGTTGATCAAAAGTAATATGTACAAAATAAAATGGTTTACAAAATCTATTTACGTGAAAATATTCACTATCGTCGTTTGCTTTTATGGCTTTTGACCCGTCAATTTGATGATGTCCAAACTTATGTATTGAATGGCAAAAATGGTGCGGCAACGCGCGCAAGACATGGAGTGGAATAGTGACAGGCAGCTGCCTGACAGTTTTACATTGGTCGAATCAAATTCTGATTTTGCCCCCTTTAAATTTGTAGTTTTGTCATTTATTTTGCTTTTCCCCTTCTAACCAATTTATGAATTTGCCCCCAGTTCAAATTTATAGTTTTGCCATTGTTTTTTCTTTTTTTTCCTATCAAATTACGATTTTTCCCCGAGTGTAAAATTACAGTCATGAAATTGTTTAAGTTTTTTTTAACAAAACTATAGTAGTATTTTGCTTTAATTGAGTGACTCCGTGTAATTTTTATTCGTGTCAAGCGGCTGCCTAACACACATTCATGTGTCCTGAAAAATTACAATTTTCCCCCAGTTTAAATTTATAGTTTTTCCATCGTTTTAGTTTTAGTTTATTTTTTTCTTTTGCAAAAGTATGGTAGTGTTTTGTTTTAGTTGATTGACTCGATATAATTTTTTTTGAAGGTGTTATGAATAGTATGTATAATTAACCGACTTTAATAAATTTTCTTTTTGCATAAAATAGTTATTATAAGTCCTGTTAAATTACGATTTTATCCCCTTTTAAAAATTACGATATTGCCTTCAGTTTGAAATTGAATTTATGCTTTGTCCCCAGCTTAGATCTATGATTTTGTCCTCTGTTAAAAAATACGATTTTGCTCTGGTTAAAAAAATAGAGTTAATTACTGTTTTCGTCCCTGAGGTTTGTCAAAAATAACGGTTTCAGTCCATTAGTTTAAAAATTGCCATTTCAGTCCATTAGTTTCATTTCCGTAACCATTTCAGTCCACTAACTTAACTCCATCCATTTATTTTGTTAACTTTGAGTTAACTAACTAATTCAGGGACGGTTTGCGTCAGTTTTAGAAACACAGGGACTTAAGTGTAAACTCTAAAACATTAAAACAAAAAAAAAAGTAAATTCCAAAAAATCAAAAAAAATTCCAAAAAACCAAACAAATTCCAAAAAATTTTAAAAAATCATAAAAATTCTAAAAAATTCTTGCTGAACCCTTTAGAATTTTTTAGAATTTTTATGACTTTTTAGAAGTTTTATTATTTTTTAGAATTTTTTGGAATTTGTTTGGTTTTTTGGAATTTTTTTGATTTTTTGGAATTTACTATTTTTTTTGTTTTAATGTTTTAGAGTTTACACTTAAGTCCGTGTGTTTCTAAAACTGACGCAAACCGTCCCTGAATTAGTTAGTTAATTCAAAGTTAACAAAATAAATGGATGGAGTTAAGTTAGTGGACTGAAATGGTTACGAAAATGAAACTAATGGACTGAAATGGCAATTTTTAAACTAATGGACTGAAACCGTTATTTTTGACAAACCTCAGGGACGAAAACAGTAATTAACTCAAAAAAATATATACTTTTGCCTATAATTTGGTTCCCATTTTAAAACTACAATTTCGCCCCCAGTTCAAAATATTTTTTTTGCCCCTTTGCCCACAATTCAAAATAAAAACATGATCTTGCCCTCAGTTCAAAATATTATTTTACCTCCAATTTAAAATTACGATTTTACCACAGCTAAATTTCAATCTTCTCATCGTTTTTTTTTTTGGCAAAACTATTATAGTCTTTTTTTGACTAGGTTGACTTAATTTAGTTTTTAATTGTGCCAAACAGCTGCCTAGCACTCGCTAATTGGTCTTGACAAATTATCGTTTTGCCACCAACTCTAAATTACACGCTTGCCATCGTTTTAGTTATTTTTTTATCATAACTATGATAGTTTTTTCTTTACTTGGTTAACTCGATGTATCTTCTTTGATATCGTGTTATAAGTAGCATGTATAACTAACCTAAATAAATGCGTACATGTTATTAAAGTAAGAAATATTCGGTTTAGCGCCCCGCAACGCGGGCGGCACATAACTCTAGTTCGTAACAATTCGTCAATGAGTACTTGTCATGGGCTTTTTTGTTTATTTATTTTTTAGATTTTTTTTGGGTTGGCAATTGGGTACCTGTTAAGATACGATTAGACCTGTTTGACTGAAAAATACACACTTTGACTTTTTTAATTTTTAAAATAATTAAAATTACAATGTTATGATCTATCATTTATTTATCTTTGTACATAAAACATAAAACATAAAACCGTTTTATAAACATGAGGTAGAAAGTAGTTCAACGAGTCGTAATCATGTTTGAAACTTATGTTGTGCACGCCGTCAGAAACCTTTTAAACCTGTTAAGACACGATTTGTCAGCCTTATTTTTTTTTTTGTCATCATGAGTACTTGTCATGGGCTTTTTTGTTTATTTATTTATTAGTTTTTTTTTCACCGATTTTGTTGACTACACACTATTTGTGGTTATATATAGTGTTGAAGTAATCGCTAGTCGGGCAGTGGGATGGTGATTAGAGATCAATCAGGACTAATCGAGGATTAATTGGGATTAATCAGGATTAATTTTGATTAATCGGCGCCTAGTCGGGATATTTCCAACCATGGTTATATACATGGTTTGAGAAATAAAAATGGTTTGATTAATAACTGATTCTGAAGGAGATGCTAAAACCTTAATTTATATGACCGAATACATTATTGTAAGATTAAATATTTATTTATATGTATTTAATCTAGTAGCCATCATTATCATTTATATAATATGGATCAAAATATATTAAAACCTATAATAAATTAGTTGGTAATTGTTGATGGGCCAGATTACCCTAATTAACTAATTGGGTTTCCCCTTGGGTGTATATAAGGAGATTACTAGAGAGGAATTAGGGTTAGACAATCATAACATCAACACTAAATCGCCCCTCCTCTCTCTCCATTACTACGAGTTCTTCAACCCTAAAGAACTCGGTACTACCATCAAGAAGATACATCCTAAAGGGGAACCAGACCAATCTGACGAACATGACGTCTACTTCCCTCTCTGGTGTGATTGCTGACTTATCAGGTACACAATCATTATTTGTTTTCCATCACATGTTTATTGAATTGATCAACATGTGGTATCAGAGCGGATGTTGATTATATCAATTCAATCAAGGAATTCAATGAATCGATTTGGAAATTAAAATCAATAAAAAAAAAATTTCTTTGATGATTACTAAATCGATTTTCTTAAAATAATCGTAATCGCTTAAACCCTTTACGCTACTAGTTTCCACCGCTGTACATGTTGGTTTTGATAATTGGAGCCATAATTAATTCATTAAATCGTTTCCAGTGTTGCACTTCACTAATTTATAATTGAAGTCAATTAGTATACGTGTTCTTATATAATTGATGGTTTGTTGATTTATATTTTAATATGTGCATATAAATTGAAGTCAATGAATTGGATCGGATTCATATCATTGAATGATTCATTCATTCAATTTATTTTTAGTTAATTATTATATTAATTTGGTTCATTTATGTTCTTACGATATCACCTAATTGTTGTGATATATCAGGTTTTGATTATATTTCATAAAAATATGTAACTTTATCTCCAAGTTTCGAATAAAATATAATTTTAATTATAATCGAATAAATAACTTGGATAAATACACATAAGAATTTTCGAAATTATAATCAAATCCCTTAAAACTAGCTGAACCAGCCTTATCGGATCAAATGATGTTTTTTTCCTCTGTTTTGATCTAATTTTATCTTTTAAAATTTTTCGAAATCTGTTATAAGATAAATGGATATTATTTTCGAAATATTTTTACAAAATTAGATCATCATTAAAACAGGAAACCATATCTCGAAATCCCTAAAATAAAAAAAAAAATTGAATTTTCAGTTATTTTCACAACAACAGCTGTTAACAGGAGTTTCGAGATCACCCTTTTAACGACCCGAGACCAAGATCTCGACTCGAGACCACAAAGTTGCGACTCGAAATCATTAAGGGTTTCAATATTTACAACTCGAGACCACGATTTCGACTCGAGACCATAAGGTTTCGACTCGAGACCACTGAGGTTTCAACTGGCATTAGTGACTCGCAATCTGATGGTTGCGACTCGAGACCTCATAACTGAGTCAAGATCTCATGACTGAGTCGAGATCTCATAACAGAGTCGAGATCTCACTCGAGACCTCATAACTGAGTCGAGATCTCACTCGAAACCTCATTATTTTAGGCTGTTTAATGTGAACTAAGACTTAAATAATTGGTTTTGTAAATACTTAGTTAATTAATAAGGATCAAATAATGTTTTACAAAACCAAAATGGCTTAACTTGAATGAGCTTCTGATGTATCACTTCTGGCCAAAGCTGATTTGATGCATCTATTTATTGTTCAAGTATTATAGAAGCTATGTTAATTATGCATTACAAACGTGAATGTCTTACTTCTGGCCAAAGCTGATTTAATTCATTTATGTCTAGCATACTTAACAAGTGCATAACTAAAGTGATTGTCTCATTTCTGGCCAAAGCTGATTTGTCACGATTACTTTGCACACATGCTTAAATGATTACACTTCTGGCCAAAGCTGATTTGTCTTCGTTTAAGTAGAACTTTAAAATAAGTCTATTATTTTGATGTTAGTAATAGACATATCACAACCTCTTCACATAATGATCCTTATATCAATGATCCTTCATTAATTTTATGATCATTTCGTCTGCCTTATTTTTTAGTATCCATAATTTTACTCACTGTAATTTCTTCTATAAATCAATATCTCATCCACTCTAATTCTTAAACCTAAAATGTTTTGCTTTATTTAAAGTTTCTATAAGATTCGCTCTTGAAATTAAATCCTTGATTATCTCTTAAGACACGATAATCCTATTGCTCTCTTCTGATAATGATTACTACAGAAGAAAAGTAGAGCATGATGAATAGGACAAATCAAACATGATGTCTCTCATGATAATCAAGAACTCTCTAACATAAATGCTATCACTAAAAGGTCATTCCAGATTAAGTCTTTCCTAAGACTAATCTATAATTGTGGAATAATCACTAGAACTCCTAAGATGCATGCCTTCATTTAAAATTCTAAACTATAAAGCTAAGTGGTATATGTGAATACATAATAATGTACAATACCATGACCCATAAACTTAGGGGCTTACGCATGGAAATAAGTACAATTTTTCAGTACATTACATACTAAGATTTTCACTTGTACAATTTGATGCCTTATAAATCAACTATAACACTCAAAAATACCAAAGTATAATGAGTGTGTTGATAAGCAACATATGTACAAAGAAATAAATGTTTGAAGCTGGAAAAATAAGTTGTTACTCACCTTACAACCACTTAAAACCTTAAAAGAGGATTGTTCTAAGGTCCATAGACAAATTACAACTGTTAATTCCACCTCTAAGGTTCTTCAAGGGAAAATCTCACTGCATCATTATGTCATTAGACTAGACATAAGCAACGAGACTATCCATTATTCTAAAGAACAATTGGATGAATTAATTAGATAGTCACTTATTAAAGATATTTAACTCTACTAATTATAATATTCCTATTAACACATGATTAGTCGACTTTAGTTTTAAACGTTTCCTTACCAGAAATCAACAAATAATTAACATAAGAGTTAGTGACAAAATTAAATGTTAAGGCTATAAAAACCATAATAAGCAGTCTTCTAACAAACGCCTTTCGATACCTTATATACTCTGAAGATTAATCAGAATATAGTATCATAATTAAGCAATGTTATGAAGGTTGTGAGGTTTGCATAGTCAACATAAAGTCACACTTACCTTAAACTCTCATTTTATTTGTTCTAAACATCTGGATTGAAACATTATTAAGATAAAACTAGATGATACCTTACACTTTCACAACTTTTGTCATCATGAAAATGAGAATTTGACAAAAGGAAAATGAGACTTATAAATTTCATCCATTATAACCAAAATTCATGAGAAATCATGACATGGTTAATGAGGATGATTTTTCTTCTAATCTCATTCTAAGTGATTTTAAATCATGACGTTATAGCCCTAAATATTACTTGGCTTAAGGAATATGTATGGGTCCATCATAAGTCATTCATTGACATTCATGGAACTTATTTCAAATGGAATATTCAGACACAATTCATTTATCATTTAAAACACTATCAACTTCTATCTAAATTTTGTTGCATATGGCCCATGGTCTTAAAGAAATCTACTCATATATGTGCTTAACATGATTTCTATTAAATATGTCCCTAAGTTTTTGTGACATCTGGACATTAAGAAAATCAAGTAAAGTCTAACATATATATATGATAGGTTCCCACGTCACATACCTAATTGAAACTTCTCTTGTAGCCTTTTAGAGATATTAAAAGATCAGTGGGAGCATTAAGTGTTTTAGAACATCTTGCAATAGTTGCAAGAGGTGGGGGAGTGAAAATTTCACATTACCTCAATTTGCACCTCTTGTACAAGACACCGCTCCATCACGACACTGTTCCATCAATACTTGTCTCCTTAAAATCTAATGCTACTATTACAAAAGTTTCATTGTTGCTTAATTGTGGGCACACTTAGATTTCTTATCCAAACTAACATAATCCTCAACAAGAGAAACTACAATGACTAACGTCATTAATATGTTCATTAATATGTTTTCTCTATTTAGAATTTGTTTGGTCGTTAAATATTGACCCTAAGCATGCTGAGTTCCTAAAGATTTCTAAGGTTAGTGGGAGCAGTCAAAGTCCTTATCATGACTTGCAAGGAATACAAGAGGCGGGGGGAAGAGTGTCATTAAATTTCACTCCAAATTTAACTCCGATTACACCTCTTGTACACCATACTGCGCTAACTCTTACAAACTTAGAATGAAAATGATAGCAACCTAACCAAGAGCTAATCCATAAACTGTTTTCTAGTAAAACTGATTTTATGTGTTCGCATAACGTTTGGGATTTGATTGAATTACCTAAGAGTGTTCATAACTAAACCAAATCCTGATATAAACGTTAAGACACAAAGAAGCATGACTGATTGTCAAAGGTTGTACTCAGGAAGAGATAAATTATTAAAGAATCTTTATTACATATCTAACAAAAGATTTCTTTTAGGATCATCACTGTTCTAGTAGCTTATAATAATTTTGAGCTACATTACATGAACATTAATACAACTTTCCCTAACAACTGGCTGACATATTTACATGTTCATAAAACAACCTGAAAGTTCTAAACTTAAGGTTAAAGAAAACTTTATTTATAAGCCAATAAAATCCATGTATGGGTTAATGCAAACATCATAATGTGATGAAATCTTAACGTAATTATTTTCATTAACAACCAAGTGGATTAATGTACCTACCTCAAAATGAGTGGGAGCAATTAAATTAAACTTGTCTATATAGATGACATTCTTTTGACAAGTATATGTTACACAAGCCAAAGTATTGTTGTTACAAACTTTGATATAATGAGATCTCAGAGATATCTCTTACATAATAGATATCATAACATGTTGAGATAGACCAAATGGGACATTACTTTCGTTCCATAAGTTTAACACTAAATTGGTCCTTGCATATGTAACAAACAATACTGCTCTCCTTTAGAGGATAATAGGATAAATGAGATTGTTTCCTTACGCTTCATTAATTAGAAGCCTTATGTAAGTTTAAGTCTATACTCGTTTAGATATTACTCACATTGCAACACACTAGATATGTCTAGATTAAAGTGAAGCATCTAATAGAGTATTACAATATTTTTAAAAGAAACGAGAGGCTATAATTTAAAGAAGAAGTGAGAACTCAAACCGGTTTATTACTCTAACTTTGTAATATTCAAAGATGACAAAATGTAATTTCGGGTATATCTTTATGTCAGCAGACAAAACCTATCTTATGGAGGAGTCATAATAAACTGATAATAACAACCTAAGTTATAACGACATAATATAGTCACTAAATGTTGTTGAAAATTTATCAGTGGACTCATAAGTTTATTAACTCCATATAATTAATATATTGAAGACTTATTGTGATAAAGTCAGCTACCATGTCTCCTTGAACAGTAACAGTTCGAGAGGTGCTGCATTAAATTTCGATACACACTTAATTATTCGTTTATGAACGAATTGAGGAAACTAAATCTTTGTATCGAATGCATTCATGATATGCTTAAGGATCCTATAACTAAAAGTCTATCACCCATAACTATTATGTAAGCGCTTATAATAATCACGGGTATATTGATGACTATGTACAACTGCATATTGTACTATGAATGATTAACTTTTAATATTCCTCATCAGTTTGATTTTGTATGTCTCTAACATATGTTCTGCCGGTGTAATGACATATAGACAAATATAAATACAAATCAAACGCTAAAGGGCTTGTTAGTATTTTGATCATAACTGTTAGGTTTTAAATTGAGGCTGTAGTATGACTAATGGGGGTCCTGAGTCGCATAATGATTCAACGGCTGTATTTCTCTGCTACGGTTCTTGGTTTAAAGCTAAAATGAGTATTAACTTCTGATCAGACTTATCTAATACTCATGATAAATGATTATTCGGCTAAGTGGGAGAATGTAAGATTAAATATTTATTTATATGTATTTAATCTAGTAGCCATCATTATCATTTATATAATATGGATCAAAATATATTAAAACCTATAATAAATTAGTTGGTAATTGTTGATGGGCCAGATTACCCTAATTAACTAATTGGGTTTCCCCTTGGGTGTATATAAGGAGATTACTAGAGAGGAATTAGGGTTAGACAATCATAACATCAACACTAAATCGCCCCTCCTCTCTCTCCATTACTACGAGTTCTTCAACCCTAAAGAACTCGGTACTACCATCAAGAAGATACATCCTAAAGGGGAACCAGACCAATCTGACGAACATGACGTCTACTTCCCTCTCTGGTGTGATTGCTGACTTATCAGGTACACAATCATTATTTGTTTTCCATCACATGTTTATTGAATTGATCAACAATTATTTCCACACCTGTAAACCGTTAAATAATAACCGGTTTATTTATAATAATATTAAAACATATAAAAAATTCAAAAATAAATTCAATCAAATACTAAATATATAAAATAAACTACATAAACTTCATTTTTATTTGTTTTTTAAATTTTAGAATTAACAATACATGATTGTGTTACAAAATAATTTAATAAAAATTAAATATATATAGTAAACAAAATAAAGTTTAATACAAAAACATATATTCATTGCAAAAAAATATATAGAAATTGCGAATTCATTTTTTTATGTTTAATATCCGTCGGACCATTGATGCCTCATCGCTGCGTTGTACTCGTTAAGGGTGTTTTGTTGTGCTGCTCTCAAGGGTTTTGATATGTTGTATCCTGTTAAAATTTTCCTTTTAAAAAATACTATATAAGTTAAGCATTACTTGACCCGAGTCGTAACATTATCCACTGGCTTGCAAGTTCCACCCATATGGCTTCTCAATCAAATTTACAACCGTATTTGATGCGTGGTTCAAAAATCAACCTCTTTTTTCTCGTCGAGCTAAGTTTCACTCGTTCGACAATTCATATAAATCAAATTTTGCCTAAATTTCCAAGTTACTTGTTGTTAGAACTTGCACAATCGTTATGTCGTTTGACGAAGATCCAACACCAACAAAAGATTGGGATTGACAACTTTCAAATGTAATTTTCTATCTAAAACAAATTTTAAGAGCTGAGAAGTGTTATGATCAAACCATGGTTGTAAAAAAACCCGACTAGTCTCCGATTGATCGCCGCTTAATCACTAATCTGAGGTTCACTGATTAATAGCCGATTAATCGCTAGGCGGTCAATGGCTGTCCTATTCTTGCCAACTTTTGGTTAGATCCTAGAAAATTTTTGACCAAATCTTATAAATTCCCGCGAATTACCTAGAAAGATGGGTCAATGAGGGGTTAAAATATGTTTACTTTAAAAAACTACATATAAAAATGTTTGCGTATATATATAACTAAAAAATATATAAAAATGCCAATCCGATTAATCGCTAGTCGCTACCCCACTGGTCAACTAACACCTAACAATTCTCACAACACTAGATCAAACCAGTGCATCAAATACCTATTTTTACCAGCATATGAGATATGAGGGCGGAATGGTTTAAAAAACTAAAGACGCTACTGTAAACGGCTATATAGCCGTTTGAAAATGACCATTTTTTAGTCCGACGGTAATAACCAGTTAACGGATTATTTAACTTAAAAACGGTTACCTAAGTGGTTCTTATTACAAAATCTCCAAAACCGGTTTTTGTAACTGATTTAAGCATTTTAGGTATACTCTTTTAGAAATATACTTTTTTTTATTTGTTTTCATGTCTTGAATGTAAGGCTGGCAAATCGTGTCTTAACAGGTTTCTGACGGCGCGCACAACATAAGTTTCAAACATGATTATGAGTCGTTTAACTACTTTCTAGCTTATGTTTATAAAACAGTTTTATGTTTTATGTACAAAGATGAATAAATGATAGATCCTAACATTGTAATTTTAATTATTTTAAAAATTAAAAAAGTCAAAGGATGTATTTTTCAGTCAAACAGGTCTAATCGTGTCTTAACAGGTACCCAATTGCCAGCCCTACTTGAATGTCACTAAGGAAATTTATTTATACAAAATGATTGATATTTAATGAATGTCACTAAGGAAATTTATTTATATAAAATGGTTGATATTTAATATTTAGTGATCAATTTATTAAATTGGTTTGCAAGTAACATGATGGAAATACAATTCCGTTGAATTCGTTTATCATTATCATATATAAAAATAAACAACTAAATGATTGTTGTATGTTTGAGTTTTGTTGTTGCCCGTTATGTCGAAAAGAAATAGTGTGAAATTAATGGATTAAACTATGTTGGCTAAACTAATAATCAAATGGGCTTTTAATGTATCATATGGGCTGCAACAATTAAGTCAAGCCCTGGAAAGAAAAGATGTGAAACAAAGGGATAGAGTAAAATAGGTGACCGATCAAGGGGATGACAACACACGTTTTTTCCATAACTGTATAAACCATAGGAGATTAAAAAACTGCATCCCAGGATTGGAGGTCAATGGGGTTTGGATCTCTAAACCTAAGTTAATTAAATTTGAGGTGTTAGAAGTTTTTTAGAGAGTGTTTCAAGGAGGATATGCACCATAGACCGCCTTTAACGTGTCAGGCATCAGGAAGCTTTCGGGTGAAGACTACTTGTTGTTTGACAAACATTTCTCCTATGAGGAAATTAAAAAGGTGGTCTTTGGTTGCGGGGATGATCGGGCTCTTGGGCCGGACGGGTTCAACTTTGACTGTTTTTTAAAAAAATATTGGGAGTTGTTTACTTTGGACTTCTTCAAAATCATGGACTTCTATATGCAAGGGGATATCCGAGGTGAATGTAGTTCTTTTATTACTCTTATCCCTAAAACGAAAGACCCGGTTTCCCTAAATTAATTTAGACCGATTAACCTTATTGGGGCCACTAGTAAGGTAATATCCAAAGTCCTTGCTAATCGCCTAAAAAGGTTATATCTTCAGTTGTTTTTGAAACCCAATCGGCCTTTCTCGGGGACCGTTACATCTTAGACGGTCCTCTTATTTTAAATGAAATTTTGTCTTGGCTTAAAAAGAATAAAAAACAGTCACACCCCGACCCGTAGCGGATTGGTACGGGACATGATGATTGTCCATAGCTCATAACTAACCATTGTTTCAATATTTAAAGCACAATCATTTAGTTTGTCACATAACATATAATATCCAAAATTGTTCATACGTTGTTCAAAAATAAAACACAACACAAGATTTCAATATATTTTCCTAAGGCCCATGCTATGCGTCATCATCTCCTGATCATCAATCTTGGTTACCTGCACCACGTTAGAAAAATATATGTTTGGGTCAACGAATATGTTGTTGAGCAATTTCCTCATTTTATAAAATAAGTTTTATATTTACTTTAGGTAAAATTCTTTTAACATGCTTTTCAAGGTTAGTATAAAAATTATCACATATCAACAACACAACCAACAAAGCCATATATAGCAAATGAGAACACACAAACAAGTAACTACACGAAACAAAGCAAATATAAGATTCAAAGACTGTAGCGAGCATTAATCTCAAGCCCCGGAGAGCGAGTCTAATACCGGTGGTGATACTAGGTTACAACTCATAGCCGTAGGTGAACCTAGTCAGTCGTGGATCCACATGACAAGATAACATTTAATAGACTGACATGTCATAGTAATTAAAAACACATATAGACATCCATATATTAACATGTTGAAACATAGCATGCTAATGATAAAATAAATCAAGTGTTTATATAACATGATGCATCCCAAAATTTGTAAAAATAAAAAGGGGGAAATAGAAGAAATCATTCGCAGTTTGCGAAGTGCCGCAGAATGATAAAGATACCGCACAAAATGATAAAGATACCGCACGAGAATTAGGAGAAAATTCAAATGACAAGTGTGATTCAAACTAGACAAACAAATGCAACAAGAAAAGGGAAAACGTTATGCTCGGCATAGCTAAATGAACAGACACAATATGTTGGACTCGTTGGGCCTAACGGGCCTCTATAAGGCTACCCAAGCCTAAAGGCGAGCCTAAGCAAGGCTACCTAAACGAATCTAATGCTCCTTAACTAAGAACCTGAACTAAATTAATTAAACTAAGAAATCTATAAATAAATGTATAACGAAAAAGAAAGGAAAATTACCTCAAAATAAGCTTTACAAAATGAGAAGAGCTGGAAGGGCAGCACCTCCTCGTCGAGAGCAAAAAAGAACTACTACGCACAACACCCAAAGGGGTATTTCACTTGTTGAACCACCAAATTTTCGTTATTCAAACTGTTTATACTCAAACTAGGTGTTGTAATCTATAAGGAACCAAGCAAGGGTATTTATAGGTTTGAAAGGGAGCAACAAAATGGAATTTGGGCGATGTGGGACGAGTTTTAAAGAAGGTTCGCTTGCCAAACTTGTTTTTGTGATTCCCGCTTCGTTATAACTCCGTTTCATGCGCGGTTTTCGCCTACGTTCACTATTTTCAAATTACTATCATATGGAAGAGAGTAATCCTACATTAATGGTGTTGAAAATTGTGTTTAAACCTTGGATCTTGATGCGGGTCGTGGGTTACGCTCTCAAACTTGTGTTTGTGATTCCCGCTACGCTTGGGCTCGGTTTTATGCACCATTTGAACCTACTTGGTCCTTAATATACCAAGTATATCTTGGAGCTTTGAATGGTCAGGAATGATAGCCCAATGATGGAGAAAAGTTGGAAAGAAAGTCACTCGAAAATCATCTTATGCAAAACTAAAAATGCAACCTGTGGAGCTTATTACTTGCTATCATTTACCTCTAAACCTTCAAAAACACAATGTCATGTCTTAGGGCATGTATTTAATGAAGTCTGGGTGTTAAGAAGGTCAAGATATGAGTGTTAGATGTGTTCACGAAGTCTCCAAATATTTTTTATCAACTTAAGGAATAACCTAAGTCTTAGACCTCGAGAGATGGATGGTTGCTTCAAGATACATGGAAATGATTTTAGAAACTTGTATAAAACATATATAAGACTATCAATCCCTAGATATGATAACATGTATGATCAAACATAGAATCCAAAACATTTTATTGTTTAAACATTAAATAAAATTACATGGAATATGAAAACGAATCGGGTTAAAAAAATGGGCCGGGTTCTAGGATCCGTTTTTTACGGATGTTACAAAGAAAAAAAAACTTTTTATCTTTAAAATTGATTTCGATTAAGCTTATGACAATGTAAGTTGGGATTTTGTTGATTTTGTTTTGGGTCAAGTGGGTTTTTTTGGATAAATGGTGGAAATGGGTTTGGGGCATCCTTTCATCGGCCAGGTCTTCTATTTTGGTCAATGACTCGCCTTCTTTTCATTTTAATTGTGACAAAGGGATGAGACAAGGGGATCCCCTCTCTCCTTTAATTTTTATTCTGGTTATGGAAGCATTCTCGTGTATGCTTACTAAGGCGTGTGATATGGGAGCTCTCAAAGGCTTTCAAAATCCTAACTAGGGCCCTTGTATTTCTCACCTCCTATATGCGGCCGATTCCATCATTTTGGGCATTTGGGAAGAAAAGAACATAAAAAATGTGATTAGGCTTTTGAGGTGTTTCTTTTTATGCTCCAGCCTAAAAAATTATGGCGGATAAGATAGGATGCACGCTAGGTACATTTCATTTCAATTATTTTGGCCTAAAAGTTGGGGCGAACATTAATAACATTAACAACTGGGGTCCGATGGTGGAGATTTTTGATGCTCGTTTAGCTCTTTGGAAAGCTTCATCGACATGTATTGGGGGTCGGGTTCCATCATTAGGTCGGTTCTTGAAAGCCTTTTAAATTATTACTTCTTTTTATACAAAGCTTCGGCTAAGATCATTGAAAGTTTGGAAGGCTATATGAAAAGATTTTTATGGGGAGGCTCAAAGGAGGTGAACAAAATGAATTGGGTGGCTTGATATAGGGTAGCTTTATGATGCGTGCGAAGTGTCGTATATATTAGGTGTATATTTTAAGCCCTTTTTAACACTTATTTTAGCCAAGTTTTAAATTTATAAAACACGATATTTCACTAACACTAAACACACATATGGGCAAGTGCACCCATCATTGAGTGTAGTATAGCGTTGGTAAGATACCGAGGTCGTCCAAGGACACAAGAGCTTTTAGTACCGGTTTATCCTCAACGTCTAACCAAAATCAAAGTTTAGAAAAATTGTTTTAAACTAAGAAAATTAAATGCTAACTAAAAATGCTGAAAATAAAAATAAAATAAAAACAGATAGACAAGATGAATCACTTGGTTCCGACTCGTATCTAGTATAACCTTTGATTATTTCCGCACTTTTGCACATAATTAAGAGATTATCTTAGTTATTGTAGTAGGCCCCTCTTTTGAAGGTGACGTTACCCTCACCCCAGTAGTTTGAGTCAGCATGGATACAATCCTAAAAGGGTGGATTATTGGAAGATAATGAATTAAGTTATTAATGCAGTATTGTGGTAGGCCCCGCTTTTGGCGGTGACGTTACCCTCGGCTAAGTAGTCTGAGTCAGCAGGGATACAGTCCTAAATAGCCGGGTTATAGTATTAATAGTAGTTAACTTATGAGGGGATCAAAGAGTTTGGACCCCCGCCATCCAATACCGTGAAGCATTGAAGGAGGTCCTACTAAATTTGACCCAGGTCCATTGCAGGACCTCTAAACGCTGAACAATGGCAAGACCTTTACCAAACCGTTCCCTTAACCCCCCTACCAGGTAGCCAACATACCTCCATATAGACCGTGGAGATATGAATGGTGAAAATCCTTTATTTTATATAGACAGTAAAATAATGCCAAGACACCACGGAAAAACGATAAGGAAAGATCACCTTCAACATAAGTAACTAGTTATTAAAGTCATTAATACAAAACCAAATAAAAAGTGCAAAAGATTAGAAATAAAAAGTATTATACTAGACACTTTGTCTTCACCAAGTGATGTAAGAGACTTAGGCAAACATGGCCTTGATTGTCAAGAACTCTTACGATCAATCTTGGATCCCGAGACGACTCACACACTCTACGATGGACAATGGATGATGGTGGTGGATGATGGTGTTGTGATGGTGGTGGGTGGTGGATGAAGTGTGAGAGAGGTGGTGTGCCAAGGGATGAGATGAAATGGATCCAAGCACTCCTATTTATAGGCTGAACAGAGAGCTGGACACGGCCCCGTGTCCGCTGGACACGGCCCCGTGTCTGTCTGACAATCTCTCTCCTCATTAATTGTAATTCGCAATTACAATAAATGCGCCTGCTGTACTTTCGACACGCCCCCGTGTCCGCTGAGCACGGCCCCGTGATGGGCAATAGAAGCTTCTATGGATTTGTCTTTTCTGCTGCTTCTTGGGCACGCCCCCGTGCTGGCTGAGCACGGGGCGTGTTCAGCCTTCTGCTTTCTCCATTTTGCTTTGGAAGGTGCCGTTGAGGGGTCGGGCAGTCCACTAATATTCCTTTTCTTGTATTTATGTTGGATTTAGCTGTCTTTTTGCTTCTTTTGCGTTTTTGAGCTCATTTAATCCTGAAAATACAAAAGGAAGACAAAAACACTCTTTTTCCAATATTAGTACTTAAAAAGGGTTAGTTTTATGCCTCATTTGATGTAATTTATATGTTGCATTTTACACACATCAAATACCTCCACACTTGAACTTTTGCTTGTCCTCAAGCAAAACTCTTTAACATGTGGCTTACACTCCCAAATGGAATAGGTAGAAGAGAAGGTTTTGGGCTTGTCGTAGAGTGTCGGGATTTCCAAGATCTTTTTGGGTTTTATTTTTATTTATTTACACTCCTATTCGTAATGATTTATTTAAAACTTTTCATAAAAGAAATTACTTATTTGGGCATAACATGCCTTTTTAAAATTCTATTTATATACAAGTTCACATACCTCACGGGGAAATCACTCACACTCGGCCGAAGGTGTATTTTTAGTGAATCACTCGAGAGCGGCATGGAACTTATTCCTACCATAGGCTTGCCAAGAAATCAATTCTCCTCCTTTTTAACTTTTATACCTTTGTAGATATCAAGAGGACTTTGTGGGTTAAGGGTTAGGCTAGGGTTAAAGGTAGGTGGTTGGGTTAGTGGTTAGTAGAAAAAGGGCTAAAAGCGTAACAAGTGTCGGTTTTCGTATTTTTGCAACTTTTTATTTTGATGAAGCTTTTATTCAAACTAAGTTATTTTTTTGATTAACTTGTTTGTTTATTTTCTTTTTGCTTCATCAATTTTTTTTTTTACGAACAACCGAACTTGTTACTAAAATAAAGGGTTAAAAAATGAAAAAGGGTTTTGGTGGGTAAAAGGGTTTTTGTTTGGGTGATGAAATGAAAAGGTTTAGGCTCAAAGGGGCTAACTAGGGGGATTTTTGGGTAGGTGGTAAAAGAAAAAGAAAAAGAAAAATAATGGTGTAGAAATAAAAAGGGTTAGTCCTAATGCCTCCATCATTTACTTACTCGGGTTTAAGTTGATAAGGACCGGGAATGTATTGTCATGGCAAGTTCTAGAGTCGTAAGAACCAAGCGGCTATTCACACAAGAAACGAAAAATGAGCATTTAGTCAATTGATATGTAATTGTGTGCTCAATAAAGGCTCAAAACTCACTTTTGTGGGAATGAGTTTTTATGTGATCAAATATATATAATCAAATTTTAAATAAGTTTGTCATGCCTTTTCATAATTTTCTTATGTTGGTTCTTTTTATCACTACGCTATCGGTTGTAAATTTGTAAAAATATAACCTTTTTGAGAACTGGAATTTTCCGAGTTAAACCTAGACAAGTAAAAAAATGAAATTTTTGAAAAAAATTTGGGGTGATTAGCGGTTCCAATAGAGTTTTGTGTAAGGCTTGTATTTAGGACTTGCAAAGTTCAAGGTTTTAGCATCCCCCCCACACTTAAATTACACATTGTCCTCAATGTGTCCCAAAAATAAATTTTTAGGTTGATTAGATGTGTAAAATAGTGTTTAAAAAGCAGAAATTTGTGTTACTGGGCACTGGACACGGCCCCGTGTTGTCCGGGCACGGCCCCGTGTTCAAGTGCCAGTAACAGAATTAAAACAAGAGAAACAGAAGCCTGGTCACGGGGGCGTGTTGGGTGAACACGGCCCGTGTCCAGTTACCTGAACTGGGCGTTTTCTGCAGGGTTCTCAGCACGGGGCCGTGTTGGTTGGGCACGGCCCGTGTTGAACCTTCTGAAATGGAGAAAATTGTCGGGTTGCCTTGTTCTTGTGCATGGGTTCATTTTTCTCGTTCCCCTTTTCATCCTTTACCACCATGAGTGTGTTTTATTCATTACAAACCATCCAAACCTTATTTCATTTCATCATAGAGAGAACTTACATAATCCTAAATTAGACTAGATAAAACAAGGAAATAACAAACCATGGAGTCCTAGCCTTTATTTTATTTTAATTAGCAAAATTTCCAAGAAGTAATTAATCTTGGTTAAACAAGGCCTATTTGAACTCCTTCTTCCGCGTGCGGTTCTCCTCAAATGTCGGCGAGCCATTCTTCCACCTCCCTTGGAAGGAGAAAAGAAGGCTCATTGGCATTAGTTTGAGGAGTTTCAACTTCCACCGGGATCTCTTGTTGGTGTTCCACGGGAGGTTCCGCTGGAAAGTCTTCCCACCCGGTAGGGTTGTTGATTCCGAGTGCCAGGTTCCAATCCTGTTGAGGAAGGACTGGTTCCATTGGAGGTGCTACAAGAATGTTTAACCTTTGGTGCAAGAGGTTAATTTCTTGGAAGCTGCTTTCAAGTCCCATCGTAAGATCGTTAATACGGTCGATTAGGACCTCCTCTACTGACGTCATTTCATCGAGAGCCTCCCTTAATGCTACCACATAGTGCACAAGTGTAGCTTCAATGGAGGGTCTTCTTCCTCTTCGGCTGTTTGACGAATGCACAGAAGATGTTTCG
Organism: Helianthus tuberosus; assembly: GCA_030545235.1. Classification (NCBI taxonomy): domain Eukaryota; kingdom Viridiplantae; phylum Streptophyta; class Magnoliopsida; order Asterales; family Asteraceae; genus Helianthus; species Helianthus tuberosus. The sequence continues at coordinate 59,474,196 of CM060449.1, read as the reverse complement.
CTGTTTTCACTCGACATCCTACGAAAAATAAACTAAAAATAGTTTATTTAATGAAACAGTGACCGGACACGGCCCCGTGCTCACTGAGCACGGCCCCGTGTTTATCTTTCTGCAGAGTTTTGGAATAAGGAAACTTGGAATTTTAAGTTATTTTCTGAACTTGTGGGGCCTTTTTAGCTACTAATAACTTAAAACAATGTTTCATAACATGTTTTTACCAAGATTCTTTGAACAAAACTCATTTATCTCTACCATAGAGTTGGATGAATTCCAAACTTTCAATGGTAGCTCTTGGAGAAAGATGGAGAAGAAGGAAATGGCTAAAAGAGGAAAGGACAAGATGGGTTGTTGGAACCTTCTTTTAGACTTACCTAGGATAGTTTGAGAGAAGATTCCTGCAAATCTCTGCCCCAAGTTGGTCCAAATGTGCAGGATTCTTGGCTGCATTTATAGAAAATGACAGCATCCTGGACACGGCCCCGTGTTCAGTGGACACGGCCCCGTGTGCAGGTGGAGTTCTGACACAGTTTGTCCGTATTCTGACGTACTGATCAGAATGGAATCTTTCGATGGACACGGGGGCGTGTTGGCTGGGCACGGCCCCGTGTCTAGGGACTGTTTTATGAAGTTTGTCTAGTTTTTTTAAGGAACTTGTTAGTATCGGGTGGCTCCTGACTGGTTGGAACAACCCCAAAGTGCCTAAGATACCTTAATTGTCCTAGACTAAGGCGAGAACGCAAGAGGTTGTCGGTGAGGGTAATTCCTATTTTTATTCTAGGTGGACAAGTCCAACCCTTTCCCGGGCTCTTGTTAAAGAAGGTGTATGCCGAATCGCTCAGGTCTATGTATGCACCGAACGAAGTCGATGGAGAGTCCTTCACGGCACAATCGACACAGGGACGACTATCGTCCAAGTCTTTGCTAGGTACGAAGGTATTTTCGGGAGCAACGAGGTTGTCGGAATGCGGTTCCAACTTTTCTTCATGGTTATCGTCTTGGGGTGGATCAATGAAATCCTTCCTAAGCTCTTCTAACCAATTCTGAACTAGCTTTTCTAGTTGAAATAACTCATCAAGGAGCATTTCTCCTAGAATATCTGGCTGGGCGCATTCGAGGGAGAAATAGTGCTTATTTTTACTTTCGCCCCTCTTAAGGTTGTGAGAAGTTGGTGGGTCCATGTAGTGGGGCCTATAATTTAGAAAGTAGCATTTTACTTCTTCATGTTTGCCACCACATAATTGACACCACGTACCATAAGAGTGCCGAAAGTAAAAATAATTACTATCACTCATGTTTATGTCAGAAATTACCAACCGCCGGGATCTAACGGTTCTGTTTTCAGTAACTGACTCTTGGGCACGGGGGCGTGTTGGGTGAGCACGGCCCCGTGTTCAGCTTACTGTCTGACGTAAAACAGGATTGCCAGTTCCAATGATTGAGCACGGGGGCGTGTTCAGCGGGCACAGCCCGTGCTGAGCTCTGCAGAAGCTGAAAAACTAAGAAAAAATCCTAAAAAAAATAAAAAGAAAAAGGAAAACTGATTAGGCCGTTGATTCCTAACTTTCTTAAAATCCTTGTGTCCCCGGCAGCGGCGCCAAAAACTTGATGCGTGCGAAGTGTCGTATATATTAGGTGTATATTTTAAGCCCTTTTTAACACTTATTTTAGCCAAGTTTTAAATTTATAAAACACGATATTTCACTAACACTAAACACACATATGGGCAAGTGCACCCATCGTTGAGTGTAGTATAGCGTTGGTAAGATACCGAGGTCGTCCAAGGACACAAGAGCTTTTAGTACCGGTTTATCCTCAACGTCTAACCAAAATAAAAGTTTAGAAAAATTGTTTTAAACTAAGAAAATTAAAAGCTAACTAAAAATGCTGAAAATAAAAATAAAATAAAAACAGATAGACAAGATGAATCACTTGGTTCCGACTCGTATCTAGTATAACCTTTGATTATTTCCGCACTTTTGCACATAATTAAGAGATTATCTTAGTTATTGTAGTAGGCCCCTCTTTTGAAGGTGACGTTACCCTCACCCCAGTAGTTTGAGTCAGCAGGGATACAATCCTAAAAGGGTGGATTATTGGAAGATAATGAATTAAGTTATTAATGCAGTATTGTGGTAGGCCCCGCTTTTGGCGGTGACGTTACCCTCGGCTAAGTAGTCTGAGTCAGCAGGGATACAGTCCTAAATAGCCGGGTTATAGTATTAATAGTAGTTAACTTATGAGGGGATCAAAGAGTTTGGACCCCCGCCATCCAATACCGTGAAGCATTGAAGGAGGTCCTACTAAATTTGACCCAGGTCCATTGCAGGACCTCTAAACGCTGAACAATGGCAAGACCTTTACCAAACCGTTCCCTTAACCCCCTACCAGGTAGCCAACATACCTCCATATAGACCGTGGAGATATGAATGGTGAAAATCCTTTATTTTATATAGACAGTAAAATAATGCCAAGACACCACGGACAAACGATAAGGAAAGATCACCTTCAACATAAGTAACTAGTTATTAAAGTCATTAATACAAAACCAAATAAAAAGTGCAAAAGATTAGAAATAAAAAGTATTATACTAGACACTTTGTCTTCACCAAGTGATGTAAGAGACTTAGGCAAACATGGCCTTGATTGTCAAGAACTCTTACGATCAATCTTGGATCCCGAGACGACTCACACACTCTACGATGGACAATGGATGATGGTGGTGGATGATGGTGTTGTGATGGTGGTGGGTGGTGGATGAAGTGTGAGAGAGGTGGTGTGCCAAGGGATGAGATGAAATGGATCCAAGCACTCCTATTTATAGGCTGAACAGAGAGCTGGACACGGCCCCGTGTCCGCTGGACACGGCCCCGTGTCTGTCTGACAATCTCTCTCCTCATTAATTGTAATTCGCAATTACAATAAATGCGCCTGCTGTACTTTCGACACGCCCCCGTGTCCGCTGAGCACGGCCCCGTGATGGGCAATAGAAGCTTCTATGGATTTGTCTTTTCTGCTGCTTCTTGGGCACGCCCCCGTGCTGGCTGAGCACGGGGCGTGTTCAGCCTTCTGCTTTCTCCATTTTGCTTTGGAAGGTGCCGTTGAGGGGTCGGGCAGTCCACTAATATTCCTTTTCTTGTATTTATGTTGGATTTAGCTGTCTTTTTGCTTCTTTTACGTTTTTGAGCTCATTTAATCCTGAAAATACAAAAGGAAGACAAAAACACTCTTTTTCCAATATTAGTACTTAAAAAGGGTTAGTTTTATGCCTCATTTGATGTAATTTATATGTTGCATTTTACACACATCACTTTACCAAAAAAATTAGGGGGTCTTGGTACTAATAACCTTAAATTCATGAACCAAGCTCTTTTAACTAAATGGGTTTGGAGATATAAAAAAAATAGTTTATGGAGAATAGTTATTGATGCGTTCCATCGGTAAAAATCTGGGTGGGAGTTAGTTCCTTGTAATAATACAATGACGGGGGTATGGAAGAATATTAGTACTCTGATTTCTAAACTTAAATTGGCAGGGGTTCTTTTTGGTAAGATCATAAAAGGGATGGTCGGTATGGGCAGAGATATTAAATTTTGGATCGATATATGGCATGAAAATGGAGCTCTAAAGGATCGGTTTCCTTTTCTTTTTCGGCAGGAGAAACAAAAAAAACTTACAAGATCAAGGACAAAGTTTGGTGGATCGATCATATTATGGAATGGTAGTGGGATTGGTCTCAGGAGCCTAGTTCAACCGAAGAGATAGAAGAGTGGGAGAACCTCTTTAGCGGTCTTAGTGTCTCACGTGGCAATCGTAAAGAGGATGCGTGGAAGTGGTTAGGAGATAATTCCGGTACCTTTTCGGTGGCGTCAGTTAGAGGTCAGATGTACGAGGATCTGGAGCTTAGCAACAACTATGTAATGGAATGGTCTAAATGGGTTCCGAGCAAATATAACATATTTATATAGAGAGCGGAAATGAATAAATTACCTACTTTGGACACCCTTAAAAGAAGAAACATTTAGGTTGACGCTAGTACGAGTATTCTACGCGGGACGGAAGATGAATCCATGGAGCATTTACTTATAGGCTGTGAGGTTGCTGTCACACCCCAACCGATGGTGGAAACATTGAAGCGAGATGAAAACGAGATTGCAAGAGACTTCATAACACTACTTGTGACAATATTTAATAAATCATAATTTCATTTCATTACTAAATCAAGTACACGGTTCGAAAGCAAATTACAACAACATATTAAGAAACAAAATACAACATGAGTACTAAAATTTAAAGGTGTGTTTCTAGTCTTCCTACTAGATTTCATTCATCGTCATCGTAATCAATTTCCTGCAATATGTATTAAAGTACATGTCAACACATAAAGTATTGGCGAACATACAAGTTTGTATACTAGCATATGTATAAAACTTCAAACGAATCCACATGGCATAATGGTTATCTAGAACTACCGTACAATACTAGCATGCAACTATAAATGTCAACCCAAAGATTCCCGCTAGCGTAATTTTATCGTAGCAACGATAAGACCGTTTTGTTTGACTTAACATGACCTCAAGAATACGGGCGGTGCGTTACTCCTATAGCGCTATAAATGTTAAGGGAGGCTTGTATAATGACATGTATAAAGCATAAGAATAGTCTAGCATGTAGATTGAATTGTTTGTTTTTTGTTTTTAGCATAAAGTATGTGATTGAGTGAGTTTGATAATGTATAGGTATTGCACCCAAAAGTGTTAAAATAAAAGGGTCATGTACACTCACGATTTTGCATAGCTTTCCGATTAGATCGAGAGTTGATGAGTCGTTGGGATGGGAACACTGAAGTTACCTTACAAGGGGGGGGGGGGGGGACGAAGGTGTGTGAGTATTAGGATTTGGTGGAAGATTCGAATTCGGAATTTAAGTATATAAAAGTATAAGTACATGAAAGTGTATCTTGTCTAAATACTCTTTTTGACACTAAGTTCTTATGTGATTTCGTGGGTCCTAATTTGCCCATTAGAATAAAAACCGAGAAGTTTAGAACAAAGGAAAAGTAACCTATGTTCATGACATATAACCATAATCCGGTTAATATCACAAATTTGGTTAAATATATATACATTATATATTATATAGTATAGGTTAGTATTTGTCCATCATATAATATCATATAATTCATGTAAGTCAAGCATGGAGGTATGATATACCTCATTGTATGATTCACCAAAGCACAAAGTTTACCAACTTAGTTGGTAAACCCGGTTGGTCATGAATGAAAATAAAATGAAGACTAACTAGTTCATCAAGTAGCCTAGTAAGAACAACCCGAGGGTTTCATACCCATCATGGACAATGTTGGAGATGCGGTGGGGTTGTGTTACTTTAGGTCTAGGAAACTACTTGGAATATCATGATAAATCATCAAGTGAGGTGGTGGAACACGTTTAGATAGCCAAGGCATCCATGGTTCACACCTTTACCAAAACACAAGTCTCACCATATTGAAGATGGTGAGCTTGGATGGTTTCATCACTTGTAGGTCATCTTAGACCTTGTCAAAACAAAAATTTTAGAGGGTGTTTGCACCTCCAAACTCATAAGAATCAACATTAAACAAGTCTCATAACCATGGATGAGTTTAGGAACATGTTAGGCATAAGATTCATGAAGAAAAGTACAGTTTTATAAATGTTTACAATATAATCTTCCAAAACAGAAAGTTTTGACCTCAAAATGGTGATGTTCCACCTTAGTTTACCATGGTAAACTTGTGGAAACACTCCTAGAGGTGTTCTAAGCTTTGAAGTGGAAGAAAATATGAAGAAATCATGAAGAAAGGTGAGTTTGAACTCACTCTTAGAACTTAGATAATTCTTCCAAGACTTGTGTTTGCAACAAATTTGAGAGTGTAGAGGAGTTTAGAAAGTGAAAATGATGAGATGGGGGCTTGTTTATATAGAGATGAAGTAGGGTTTTGTGTTTAAGGAGGTTGAATGGTGATTGGGAAGGATAAAATGACCAATGCAAATGGCTGAAACAAGTTTCTGCGAATTCAAGGGCTTGGCGTCCGCCACGCTAATTGGGGTTCAGCGTCGTGTAGCGCCACGCCTCATTTAGCCAGATTTTAGTTTTATTGCATTTTAGTACCTGAACTTTGGTCTGTATATCATTTTAAGCTATAACTTTGCAATTTAACATGTTTTCAAGTATGGAAAGCGTATGTAAGTATAACTCATGTATCGTGAACGTATGTATGAGTATTTGCACGTATAACAAGTGTCGATTTGCAAGTAAACACTTATTTTATGATTGATTGTAAGTATAACATGTATGTATCAAACATGAATTTCATTATGATCAAAGTCTCGAATTACAAATTTGAAAATGGAATACGAACATGATATGGATACAAGTTTCCATAAATAGAAATATGATTACACTTTCTAAATAAAGAAAGTACAAAATGTGAAGCGTTACAGGTGCCAATATAGTGTGGTCGTTTGTGGCAAATTGGTTTAAAGTGCCTCCTATTTTTTGGTTTCTCTGTCCATGACCTTATGGAGTTCCACAACCACACAAATTTATGCCTCACTAAAAAATCAACGCTTCAAGGTATCATAATTGTTGCTAGTTAGAGCATTTGGAAGAATGAGATGAAATTCCGGCAAAAAGAGGTTAAAGTCAAAGAAATCATCGTTAATATTAGATCTTTTAGTTTTTAATGGTTTAAACATAGGTCAAATTGTAAGTCGATATCTTGGTTCCAATGATGTTCTTTTAGTCTGATATAATTTGTTTGTGGCTGGTAGTTGTGCCTTGTTTTGGTAGTTGCAATTGTGCTTTGTTTGTGTTAATGATATCCACTATTCAAATTTTCTTTTAGATGAATTGAATGTGTGCTTTGTCACCTTGATGGTGAACAATGATGATGGATGCAAGAATGAGAGGTAGGGGACCTATTGAAAATCCAAGAGTGTGGTACACTCATATCATATGGTTTATGCATAAAGGAACCACACACACTCGTGAACCCAATCAAAGAATGGTGTCACTTTCTTGAAAAAGGTAACCCCATTAAAACTAACCCCCACCTACTACTATTCTTTTGTTTTTATTTCTTTTTTAAAATTATCAAAAATATTTAATGACGATCATCAACGATTATTGATCCGGTTGATAAGTTAATTTCAATCAAACAAGAGTAAATTGTTATTTTAGTAATTGAGGTTTTTATTAAAATTGTCACTTTAGTTCAAATATGTTTTTTCTTACTATTTTAGTCCAAATAGTTTTGTTTTCTGTCATTTTAGTCCCTGACTTTTGTATTTTTTTACCATTTTCATCCAACCTACAAACTCCATTAAAAAAATTCAGTTAACTTAGTTGAATTTTGGTCAAACCACATTTTTCTTTCTTTTTTTTTGCAGGTGCGATGATATGGGGATGGTGTTATGCCGGTTTACAGTGAAGATGATGGCGGTGGTTGTTGGTTTTACGATGATGGCGGTGGTTGTTGGTTTTACGATGATGGCAGTGGTGTTGGTTGATGACGTGGGTGACGGAAAAGTGGTCGGTGGTGGTGGAAATGGTGGTGGGGTGGGTGGTTACAGTGCAGGCAGGTGGTGACGATGATAAAAGGTTGTGATGGGGTGAGTAGTGGGAGGTGGTGGTGGTCGGTGAAATTGTCAAAAAAAAATGACAAAAGTCAGAAACTAAAATGACAGAAAATAAAACTGTTTGAACTAAAATGGCAAGAAAAAAAACTATTTGAACTAAAGTGACAATTTTGATTAAATATCAGGGACTAAAATGACAATTTACTCATCAAACAATGAGTTATTGAATTATTGATTAATTAGTTATACATTATATGTACGTATATAGAGAGTAAAGTTTGTCAAATTTATAACACGTCTCATTAACAACATATGAAGTTAATGGGTTAGATCTAAGTTAACAAGGTCAAGTTATAAACTGGTTGACATTCTAATAACAGGATTAAAAACAAGTGTAAATAGGCATAACCATAGTTGTTAAAAGCCATCGCCTCTTGCGCCTAGGCCCATTTTTCAGGCGAGGCGAGGCAGTTGCGCCTTAAGTCAAGGAAATTGCGCTTTAATTCTCCAGGTGACGGTTCAGGTGCACAATCCGGCGAGATTCCTAGATTCCGGAGAGTTTCCAGCCAAATTTTCTAAATTCCGGCAAGATTCTAGCCAGATCCGTACTTTTATCTAAGGAAAACTACTTTTCTACACCAATACACTAATATTTTAGAACTTTTGGTACTAAATAAATGATACAAAGTGTTATATAATAGATTTTGTTTATTTTATTTAAAGAATAATATATTCTTTTTCTAATACATAATATATTTTTAATTTTTTTTTCATTATGCGCTTTATTTTTCTCAGGCCCTTGCTTTTTTGCGCTTTGCGCCTAGGCCCAAGGCGAGGCCTATGCGCCTTGAGTGCGCCTAGCGCTTTTAATAACTATGGGCATAACCCACCTAACCTATTTGTGAAACGAATAATGCCGGTATAACTAACCATGTTCAAAGAATTAACATATCAACCTGACATGTTTAAGATGCCTTTATCAAAGTGGCAAAGATTTAAAATTTTATAAATAATGAAGTATACTGTAATTAAACACCTCCATAATTAGCAGACATATTTCATTAAATATTTTACGGACTGCATTTTTGTACCTTTTAATTTATCAACTAGTTATTTATCCCATAATTTTTTAATCATGACAAGTGATCATGATAATTGTAACCCACTTATTAGACATGTTATTGTTGTGTTTAAGTTAAGTATATACTATTTATATACTATTATTTTTCAACAAGTTTATGTATATATGAGCTGTACATGTTGCTTTAGTGGTTTTTTGTTCTAAACTAATTTGTTCAAAAATTTATTTACTATTATTTTGCAACAAGTTTGTGCAGATATGAGTTGTACATGTTGCTTTAGTGGTTTTTTGTTCTAAACCAATTTGTTAAAAAATTTAAATTATGTTTTAATGATGAATCATATTTTTATACCATACATGTAAATACAATTTTTTTAATTTCGACATATTTGGTGAAAGTAGAGTTGTACACGCAATGGAATGGAGTATCTTTCTTATCTTGTACGCTATAACGAGTGTTGGTACTAATGGATACCTTCACAACAATATGAGTTCCACTTCAATTCCGTTCGAACAACATCGGTATTGATATTCTTTTTTTTTATGGTTTTTGATCAATGTGAAACATGTGTCAATATTCTTTCGAGCATACTACGACTATATTTTTGAGTTTTATCTTTCAGCTTCCATACCGAATGCCAGTAGTGTACCGCCATTGTAACGAACCGAACCGATATTAACCAAATTCTAGTTATATTTATTTTAAGTTTCAGTTTTACCATTTCCTATAAATAATATAGGCCTTTAGCATAATAAAATTTTACTTAATTTGGGTTTTCTCTTATAACTTGTGTTCGTTAACTTTTAAAGAAAAGTTGATAATATAGTTGTGTTTAATTTTGTTTCCTTGACGTTCTGGTATACAATTTGTTGAACACGCTTTTGTATACAAAATATAGTATTTTTTGGTACGTGTTGGTACTGTGACAAACCGAATTGATTCTGAGCGTACAACATTGGTACCGATATTGATATATTATCCTGTACCGGCAATCGTTATATACGCCGGTAACCCGCTTGTTTTGTTTATTTATTTTTTTCTCTATTAACTTGCTTTCGTTAACTTTTAAATAAAAAAAATTGTAAACGCAACTGTGTTTAATTTTTTTCCGCAACATTACGATATAATTTTGTATTCAAAATAGAGTACTTTTGGGTATCGTAGGCTATAGGAGTCTCACCACCGTACTGATACTATGACGAACCGACCAAACAACATCGGTACTGATATTCGTTTTTATGGTTTTGCATCGATAAGTGGGGATCCTGCGGAAAGTGTGTTTTTCCTAGAAAGTGTAGGAAGCGATCTGGGCCATTAGATGAGTGTGTTTAATGGCTTAGATCAAATGGATGACATTTTCCTAATATCTGTGTTATATAATTAGAGATTTTTAATATAGTGAGGGTATTTTGGTAATTGGACGTGTTTTAAATCAGTCAAGAAACTGCCATATCAATAACCAATCCCTAAATTCATGCGATTCCCCCCTCTCTCTCTAAACCCACCTCCAAAAACCGCAAGATTTCCCCTATCTCTCTAATATTAATATATCAGCGACTGTTTCTGATTGTGTAATTAGTTCCGGTGACGGAGAGTCTGAGGTGGTTACGAGTGTTAGTCATGCGGTTAGTTTGGACGGTGATGATGCGACTGCGGTTGAAGAAGTTGATCGGACGGTGACTGATTAGTCGGCGAAAGCACCGCCGGTGACTGAATCGCCGACGAAAGTAACGCCGGTGATGCAGAGGAGACGGAGGGAGATGAAGGTTTCGTCCACTCCGTTGTCCAGAACGATTGGGTGAGTTGTTTGGTTTTAAGTTTATAAACCCTAGTTTTCTGTTTTATTTGAAAATCTATACAATATGAATGTTATGCATACTTTTTTTTGGGTAAAGGGTTACCCCGGTGAATTTTTATATATCAACCAACAAAACAAAACAGGGTGCATCATGACATCGACACACACTACTAGTCTTGGCATACCAAGGCTAGGAAACAAACTAAAACACAGCCCGACATGAACTCACAACCAAAAAAACACAGAACTACTAGACAAAGACAACCCCGAACACAAAATCTAAGCTAAGCAACTATATCCGCCCTTGCATGGTTCAATATCCATGTTCTTCATCGAGATCTCCCATCTTTCCAACATTTTCTTTTGCTTCGGGTCTCTACCAATCTTGAATCCCATAAGCCTAAGCTGCACTGTGCCAATGATAACCTGAGAGAGCATGCTTACACTCCGCTAGACTTGAGAGAATAAACGGTTATTCCTTTCTTGCCATATAAAGTACTGAAGAAACACTGGTTAAATGACTGGAAACAGATAAACCAGGGGGTCATGTTCTGCATAAAAAGGGTTGGTTTCTTCTCGCTTGGTTCAGGGGAACGGATCTCCTTCTCTCTTCGATAGCTGCAAAACAGACACCGTTAGACTCGCCACAGGGAGAATTGGGGTTCTCTCCGTGACCACCCTCCGGTGTGAGAATAAGTATCGGTATTTGAAGAAGAAGAAGTGTAAGTGAAGTGAATGTAACTTAGCCATTATACCTGAATTACTCTTCTATTTATAGCCGAAGTTTTGGGCGGGAAAACCTATTATTGAAATGTTAACGGAAGATGCTAACTCCGTAAGCGGTTATTTTCCCCTTCCGTCAATCCTCTTAATCAGACGTGAGAGCACACGGATCGCTATTCAGATCAACGGCTGGGGTATTGCCACGTGGAAAGTGGGCAAGTGGAGATTTCTCTCCAATTCCATGCCATCATCGTGTCTTCAAGGGAGCCCAGGATGATGACATGTGGCCCAGACGGTTATAACCGTCTAGTGGTGCACGATTGGGTCTTCCAGAAGATTACAACTGTAATCCGGTGTGGCCTCTTATCGTGTGGTATCAGTGAAGTGAATAATATCCAAGTCTGTGTATTATTTAAGCGGGAGTGCTTATTGGGATTTTTATCCTTTGGTCATGGAGAGAGGCACAAGGATTTATTGATTTCCTTTTGGCGAGCAGGTGTTGCTTGTTGTTTTTCTTCTTAGTTCCCTTTTGTAAGACCAGTGCGCGACCGCGCAAGGTTTTAAAGAAGGTTAGAAGATGAGGTTGTGGTATGGTCCCAAGTACTCGAAGCGAGGTTTTTGGGACCTTACCCCTTCAAGTCCCCCAGTCTCGTGTTGCTCTTATGCAAAATAAGCGGAGCACTGGACTATGAGAGAGATGTGCTTTTTGCTTTTTAGAGGTTTTTTGGCGTGAAAAATGGGGAATCTTCTAGGAGAAGATGTTCTTGCTCATTATTATGATTTTTTGAAAAATCATGGTTTTGGAAAGATGGAAATCTTATGGTGGAAGATATTTGTATCTTTCTTTATTCTGAACTGTTGTTACCTTGGGCGAAGGGTTTTTTTAATTATGAGCTGACGATTGCTTACGTTATTCTTTAGAAATTTAGTTTGTGTTGCCTCTTCGTCTTCTATCTGACTGTAGCTCTGGGAATGTGTGTGGACCCTGTCAGAGGGTTTTAAATGTGATATGACGTTTGCAGTGGCAGCGCCGTTGTGAAGTCAGTTGATTTGACACTTGATCATCACAATCCCCTTTTCCATGTTGACACCAGTCTTTTCTAGCCTATATATTCACATTAGGTATGAATTTCTTTTTCCAATTTGGGGAAAAGATGAGGACAAGGCGTCAAATCTGACGACGAAGAGTTTATGAAATTCTCAAGGTGCTTGATGCAGCGGACGCTCTACTTGATCTTTCGGATTCGTTGACTGCTCCTGCTGTTAGGGACGAAGATGTCAATGGTACAACCCTCTGTGATTCTTTATTGGATCGAATCCGTTCTCGCCTTGTAGATGACAACAATGGTGGAGTTACTAGGCTGTCAGCACATCTCCTAACTCGATCGTTTTCGGCTGATCGGAGAGGGAGTTGTTCAATTGTCTACCAACGGCGTCGCCATGCTATTGTTCCGGTTGAAGTTCCGATAGGTGGGGATGTGGCTGTCGTTACTGGAGATGATGGGGAGAATGCTAACCCTTGGATTGTTGATCCTCACCCTTTGTCTGAGTATGGTGAAGTTTTTCATACTCCGTTTGCTGTGTTAGATATGCTTTCCTAGTTTGCTTTATGTTGTAACTGATATTTTTTGAAGAAACACTGTTGTGTTTTCTGTAAATGACTTGTTAAAGTGCTTTTGTTGCACTAGTAACATTTTGATGTAATGCTGTGTATATTTGTTTTATAAGTTGCGTTTGGATTACAATATGTTGCATATGCATAATTACTTTGTTTAGGTAGAGCGAATGAGAATGGTATTGTGCTCATGTGTGAACTTGGGTCTAAAATTTGCGCGAGGTTGTGCTTACTTAGACCGTTCATGAGGCGTACAATGTTCACCATATTGTTTTCGCGCGTCCCAAAAGAATTATATGCAATTTGTAACAAACAGTAAATTGTAAAAGGATAACTGTTGCATTAATAGGGCGTAGAGCCAATAATACAAAGTAAAATAGAAAAATACATTACCTGTATTTTTGTAGGACTTTCTGAATAGCTTGGCTATATGTAACACCTGCGCAGCTGCTGCGCATTCCAGGTGCGAGGAACAGTTGTTCCGTCTATTCTCTTTAGGGTGTACGCCCCTTTGCCGAGGACCTCATTGATGATGTATGGCCCCTCCCATTTTGGTGCCAGCTTTCCTGGCTTCTCCGCATTGGAAGCTTCGTTGTCGCGTAAGACGAAGTCCCCTGGGACGAAAGTACACACGCGTATGTGCGCGTTGTAGTACTTTTCAAGTTTGGATTTATATCTTGCTTCTGTGATGGCGGCGTTCTCGCGCCTTTCTTCGAGAAGGTCTAAATCCATTTTTCGTTCTTTTCATTATTTTGCTTCTCCATGGCAAGCATGCGCGGTGATGGAAGGCCAATTTCGGCTGGGATTACCACTTCTGATCCGTATACCAGACTAAATGGGGTTTCTCCCGTACTGGTTTTTGGCATGGTACGATGAGCCCATAAGATGCTAGGTAGCTCATCGACCCATCCTCTGTGCGCTGTTCCCAGTCTCGCCTTGATGCCATCAACTATTTGTTTGTTGATACTCTCGACCTGCCCATTTGCCTGTGGGTACGCCATAGAGGCGAAGTTGTGTTCAATCTTCATCTCCTTGAACCACTTCTGGAGATCTTCCGAGGCAAAGTTAGTGTCGTTGTCAGAAATGATGCGCAATGGCAATCCAAATCTGCAAATAATATGTTCCCATATAAATTTGCGGATCACCATCGCTGTCGTTGAAGCTAACGCCTTGGCCTCGACCCACTTTGTGAAATAATCAACTGCCACGATTATGAATTTTATCGCGCCAGGTGCGTCGGGGAATGGACCCACGAGGTCAATGCCCCATTGCTGGAAGGGCCAGGTTGATGTGACTGGTACTAGCGGGTTTTTTGGTCGCAAGGTTTTTGGCGCATGACACTGACAAGCTGTGCATTTGCGTAATAATTCTACTGCGTCTACGTGCATTCCGGGCCAATAATAGCCGTCGCTCATTATTTTTGCTACCACCATGCGCGGTCCGGCGTGTATGCCTCAAAGTCCTTCGTGGATTTCTCTTACCAGGTACTGTGCATCTGTTTTGTCCACGCAGTGTAGGAGCGGACCCAAGAATGACTTCCGGTACAAAATACCGTCCGCCATTTCATAATTTATCGCTTTGTTCTGGATCTTCCTAGCTTCCGCTTTTCCTTTCGAAAGTTTGCCATGCTGCAGGTACATGATGATCGGGGATATCCAGGATGGGTTGCCGACCTCTACGATGTTTATTTGTTTAAAAGGAATGGAAGGATTGGACAATACCTTGATGCGCACCTCTTTTGCTAGATGTCTGAAACTTGTGGCGGCCAATTTGCTTAGTGCATCCGCGTGCTTATTTTCACTTCTGTTTATGTGAATTACTTTGAACGTTTGGAATTGGCTGATAAGCATTCGCGCTTGTTCCAAGTATAGCGCCATGGCTTCACCTTTTGCATCATAGTGCCTATTAACTTGCTCGGCCACTAACTTTGAATCGACGTGAGCTTCAAGGTTTTTTTGCCCCCATTTTAAGCGCCAATCGGAGGCCTGCCAGGAACGCTTCATATTCTGCCTCGTTATTTGTGCTCTTGAAATCCAAGCGTATAGCGTATGTAAGCTCATGATCGTCTGGGCTAACCAATTGAAGGCCTGCGCCTGCTCCATCGTCATTAGAAGCCCCGTCTGTGTGCAACGTCCAAACTCTATCGTCGAAGACAGGGATAGGGTTTTGGATTGCTTCATATTCTTGCACTTTGTCTATGGGAACTTCTGTGGCGAAGTCTGCTAAAACTTGCCCTTTAATTGCTGGTTGAGGTCTATATAGGATATTGTATCCTCCCAGCTCGATTGCCCATTTAGCCAATCTTCCCACGACATCGGGTTTAGACAGGATTTGGCCTAAATGATAATTAATGAGAACTGTAATAACATGACCTGAGAAATATCGGCGGACTCGTCGTGATGCATGTACTAGCGCGAGGACCAGTTTTTCTATCATTGAGTAGCGGGTCTCTGGGCCTGTTAGCATCTTGCTAATATAATATATTGGGGTCTGAATGTTCTCCCGTTCTACAATTAACACTGCGCCAACCGCTACCTCTGCTGCGGATAAGTACAAGATTAGCGGCTCTTTTTCTCGCGGTGCAGTCAGTGTTGGCAACTGAATTAGACATTCCTTCATTTGCTTGAAGGCCGTTTCCGCTTCTGGTGTCCACTGGAAGTGGCTCTTCTTGGCACAATTGCGTAGTGTGCTAATGAACGGATAAGACATTGCGACATGATTTGCCAAAAATATGTTCAAGGCTGCTAATCGTCCAGCAAGTCTTTGCATTTCTTTTACTGTTGCAGGTGACGGTATCAGCTGGATGGCTTGTACTTTCTCCGGGTTAACTTTAAAACCATCTCTTGTTACTATGAAACCCATAAATTTTCCTTCTTCCATTCCGAAGGAGCACTTTGTTGGGTTAAGTTTCAGGTTGACACTGCGCAAAGAATCGAACGTAAGCTGAATGTTTGCGAGCATGGTTTCCTCTTCTTGGCTCATGATGACAAGGTCATCCATATATACTTCGACTGTTTTACCAATGTCTTCCCCGAAGACTGTATCCATTAAGCGCTGGTAAGTAGTGATGTGTGTAAAATGCAACATATAAATTACATCAAATGAGGCATAAAACTAACCCTTTTTAAGTACTAATGTTGGAAAAAGAGTGTTTTTGTCTTCCTTTTGTATTTTCAGGATTAAATGAGCTCAAATTCACAAAAGAAGCAAAAAAACAACTAAATCTAACATAAATACAAGAAAAGGAACATAAGTGGACTGCCCGACCCCTCAACGGCATCTTCCCAAGCAAAATAAAGAAGGCAGAAGACTGAACACGCCCCGTGCTCAGCCAGCACGGGGCCGTGCCCAAGAAGCAGCAGAAAAGACAAATCTATAGAAGCTTCTATTGCCCACCACGGGGCCGTGTCCAGTGAACACGGGGGCGTGGCGAAAGTACAGCAGGCGCATTAATTGTAATTGCGAATTACAATTAATGAAGAGAGAGAATGTCAGGCAGGCACGGGGGCGTGTCCAGCGGACACGGGGCCGTGCCAAGCCTTCTGTTCAGCCTATAAATAGGAGTGCTTGGTTTCATTTCAACTCATCCCTTGGCACACCACCTCTCTCACACTTCATCCACCACCCACCACCACCATAACACCATCATCCACCACCATCATCCATTGTCCATCGTAGAGTGTGTGAGTCGTCTCGGGATCCAAGATTGATCATAAGAGTTCTTGACAATCAAGGCCATGTTTGCCTAAGTCTCTTACATCACTTGGTGAAGACAAAGTGTCTAGTATAATACTTTTTATTTCTAATCTTTTGCACTTTTTATTTGGTTTTGTATTAATGACTTTAATAACTAGTTACTTATGTTGAAGGTGATCTTTCCTTATCGTTTGTCCGTGGTGTCTTGGCATTATTTTACTGTCTATATAAAATAAAAGATTTTCACCATTCATATCTCCACGGTCTATATGGAGGTATGTTGGCTACCTGGTCGGGGGTTAAGGGAACGGTTTGGTAAAGGTCTTGCCATTGTTCAGCGTTTAGAGGTCCTGCAATGGACCTGGGTCAAATTTATTAGGACCTCCTTCAATGCTTCACGGTATTGGATGGCGGGGGTCCAAACTCTTTGATCCCCTCATAAGTTAACTACTATTAATACTATAACCCAGCTATTTAGGACTGTATCCCTGCTGACTCAGACTACTTAGCCGAGGGTAACGTCACCGCCAAAAGCGGGGCCTACCACAATACTGCATTAATAACTTAATTCATTATCTTCCAATAATCCACCCTTTTAGGATTGTATCCCTGCTGACTCAAACTACTGGGGTGAGGGTAACGTCACCTTCAAAAGAGGGGCCTACTACAATAACTAAGATAATCTCTTAATTATGTGCAAAAGTGCAGAAATAATCAAAGGTTATACTAGATACGAGTCGGAACCAAGTGATTCATCTTGTCTATCTGTTTTTATTTTCAGCATTTTTAGTTAGCTTTTAATTTTCTTAGTTTAAAACAATTTTTCTAAACTTTTATTTTGGTTAGACGTTGAGGATAAACCGGTACTAAAAGCTCTTGTGTCCTTGGACGACCTCGGTATCTTACCAACGCTATACTACACTCAACGATGGGTGCACTTGCCCATATGTGTGTTTAGTGTTAGTGAAATATCGTGTTTTATAAATTTAAAACTTGGCTAAAATAAGTGTTAAAGGGGCTTAAAATATACACCTAATATATATAACACTTCACACGCATCAGTAGCTCTTGCATTACGGAGACCAAAGGGAATTTTTGTATAACAGAAGATGCCTTTATCTGTACGGAAGGCTATCTTGTCTTCATTGTAGGATCGTTGTTGGACCCAAACGAGTCGTTCAGAAGAGCTTGTAATCCGATTCAAAGGCGGAATCAGTGAAACGGACGTGGAAACAACTTGATACTCTTTAATTTGTCACTGTGATTGATTTAGCAAAGATTACAACCTGGACAAATTTTGGCAGCACCTCGTTACAAGTTCTGAATGCGTGTGCCAAATGAAATGACAAGTACCCTATTTATAGTGTTGGGGTTCCGCTCGAAATGGTCAAGGCGATTTCAAGCGGAATCACCTCCTAAATCCTGAAAATCTGTTTCTTGAACCTCGGGCACTGAATATCCTATCCTATCTGATTACATGATACAAGACGAAGTCAATAGACGTAGTGCACTAACAGACTCCCCCTCGGATATTGACGAAGTCTTCAGTGTCTAGTCTTCAGCATGACACATCTTCGATCTTGATCATTCTGCCTTCTCATCCAAATTGTAACATTATAAGCATCCATCCATCCTTCTCTACTTCTATCAGCTTCAGGCTCCCCCTTTCGTCAAGCTTCCGTGCTTTGGGATCGACACCTAGCTTTCCATCTACAAGCTCCTCCTTGCTTCAAGCTTGTCTTCAGACTCCCCCTTAGACTCTGCTCTCGGGATCGTAATCTGGACTATCTGCAATCACTCAAACATCTATAAATACAATGTTTTCATATTATCAATCAAATTCTCTAATCAACTCCCCCTATCAACAAACTTTACAGATTTGGCAGTGTTAAGTATCCCAAATCCCTCACAGTTAATCATCCAAGTCCAAACTAATGACCTTGGAGATATCACAAACTGTTTTTTATTTTTGATTTTTAATTCAAGTTTCAAATTAAGGAACTTGTTTTATTTTCAGAAACACAATCAGCTTACTCAGATTTTGAAACTTAGCATCTCAGACATCGGTTGTCGAAAACAAAGCATAATAAAAAACCTTTTTGTATTTTTCTGAAAATATAAAGCAGTAAAGAAATATGTACAAACATATTTACAGACAATATTTTTGTTTGAGTATGCATCAGAGGATCATATCAGTTTTTGACAAGTCACAAGTACCGTTGAGCTTAGTTACACATTAAGAATTAAACAATTCACTTAGATTGTCGATATACTGATCCACTTAATTTTTCATACAAATTTCAACTGATTCAGGATACGAATTAGGTGAATTAAGAACTTAAACTCATTCATGTGTCCCACCTCTTGAATATACTCCCGTATCCAGATCCCAATATTCAGTCTTACAGGTGAGTATACCTAGATGATATCTGTAAGGGGAATAAATTATGAAACCATATGAGCTCAGGTCAGAACTTCCGTTCAGCAGAGAACTTAGGTTTGTCTTTAGGTGTGTCCCCTTTAGAGGATCTTTTTTACAACAACAATGACTATCAATTTTATTGTATCATCATTTTTGCTGAGGGTGGCGCTATATTTTAAGCAAGCCGAAAGTATTCTCCGGGGACTAGGCCATTGCTTCCGCAAAATCAGAAGTCCCGGGATAATACCCCAGATATCACTAAGTATAAAGACCTAGTATCTCAGAAAGAGGGACCTTTCAAACAAGATTTCAGGGGTTACCTATATATCCAAGTAGTGTTCCCCACGAAATAAGTAAGTTTAAATTTAGGTTTATATCCCGAAAAAGTTTACTAAATGTATAAAAATCTACTGACACATCCACGGGTTTAACACATTTTGACTTTCCAATTCTTTAGCGTACTGTAACTGTCTACTGATGTACTATCATTTCCTCTTTTTACACAAAAAACTCAATTTTTGAATTTCATCATATTTTTGGCTTTTTCAAATTTTCTAATGTTTTTGGATTTTCTAACAAATTTTTCTCCCCCTAAAATGCAAAATCATTAAAAGACAATTTGACAACACGATGCTAATAGCTTTGTCTCACCATCCATTTTCTCCTAACTGTGCTCTGTTTTGCAGAAAAACTAATATAAAGTACCCCCATGATTTACAACCCATTGATTTTCGACAGTTTGAAAACCGTTTTTCAATCTTGTGAAATTAATCATGTTTGTTCAGCCGTGAGGGTTTCGGCGTAATCAATCAACACATATTTTTGTAATTTTCTATTTTTTTACAAAAATTAAAAACAAACATATTTTTGGTTTTTTTTTTAATTTTTAACAAACTAAAAACATATTTTTAGTTTTTAATTTTTTTTAAATTTATAGGTTTTTTTTAAATATTGTTTATTTATGTACAGAAAAACAAATAAACTCCATGTTCAACCAAACCAGGGTCCAGCAGCAGCCTCCTCCTCTTGTTGTGCTAGGCTGCTCCATTTTCCAATCTCACAATCTTTAATTTTGTTGAGCACCTGCACATACAAACTTCTCAATTACTTGAACAATTTAGCCCAGGTCTGTTGAACCTTAGGCATTTCAACACAATAATTTTCATTCAATGCTGGAAACTCTTTGTCATCTTTCACAAAAATCTTTTCAACTTTTACTTCAACTTTTTCATCTTTTTCAAGAATCACCTGTTTCTTTGCACTCCATGTTTGACCTTTAGGAGTACCACGTTTGTAAAAATGTGAATCTTTTTGAACACTTTGTTTTTGAACAACATTCGGGTTCCAGAATTGTTGTGGTTTTTTCATATCAACAGATGTTTTCCAGCTTTGTGTTGCTCTAAATCTGGGTGTATGAGAATTCCAGGTCTGTCTAGAATCGAACCTATACGGGTTTGACTTCCAATTTTGATTCGAAGCAAACTTGTTTGTGTTGTACCTCCAAGTTTGTTTTGAGTCAAATCTGGTTGACCTTTGTCTCACATTCTCAGATTTTTGTTTCTTAGCATCAATCTTCTTTATGTCAACATCCACAGATTTCAGATTTGGACACTTGCGAGCAAGATGTCCTTTTTGATCACATTTAAAACATGTTCTCATGGACACATCTTTGACCTGTGGTTGTTGCTTTTTCTTTTGAGCTAGGAACTCTTCAATAGACTGTTGTCCAATTTTAAGTTCTTTTTCTTTTTCTAAACTGTCTCCTTGAACAAAACTCATTTTTGCTTGATAAGTTGGCACTTCATTTTTCTTCCAATTCTGTTTCTTCTTATAACCCAAACCAGCCTTCATGTTTTTCTTCTTGAAACTAGGTTTGTTATACAAACCTCTATGACTCTTACCAGCAAACTTTGAAATCTCAGACTTCTCAATCTCAACCATTTTGAAAACTTTATCAACCTTTTATGAAATCACATTCTGAATCGGGAATACAACATCTAAGAACAATTTGTCCGATCCAATCATGGTATAAAACAATCCTTTTGAATCATCATTCAAACTTTTCTCGGATTTTGTGTTTTTCAGATAACTATCATGAAGATTTCCTTCATCTTCATCCTGTGATTCAGATTTACCTGTATCAACCGACTCTTCTTTCAACACACTTTCAACGACTTTACCTACCACCTCTGAATCATGAGAATCATCAGATTTGGAATAGGTTATGTCAATGTTGTCTGGCAATTGGTCTACCATGTTGAAAGCTTTTTCAACCTTTTCATCATCATAAAATGCAAACTTTTCCGGTGGTGGAACTTGATGAAACTCTGAGCCAATGCCTTTCTTGTTTTGCTCAAACTCACCATCTCCCGGTTTTATATTGAAAATACGTTCAAGCACATATGACGACACGTGATAACTCTTTAACTTGTTGTTATCCTGTTCTAGATCAGCAATCTGTCGCTTTAGCTTAGCAACATCCTCAATATAGGAATTAACAACATCTTGTTTTATTGAATACATTCGTCTAAGTTCTTTAGTTGTTTCAGAAAGATAATTCATTCTTGATTGAGCATATTTCATTTCATCTTTTACTTTTTCGTATGACTCTTTCGTAATATGATATGCTAATTTCATTGAGTCATATTCTTTCTTCATTTCTTGACAAGCAATTTCTTTTTGTGAACATTCTTCTGTCATTTTAGAAACATTTTCTTTCAAAACTTCATTTTCTGTTTCTAACTTTTTACATTTTTCTGAAAGTTTTTCATCATTTTCTTTTAAAACTTTTTCTTTTTCTAGCATTTCTTTGCATTTTTCTTTAAAAATGTTTTCAATTTTAGTGAATTCAAAATCTCTTGTTCTGAATTGCTCATCTTTTCAGTACAAGCTCTGCACGGTTCCATGCATTTCTTGCACTGATCAATCATTCTTAAGATTTCAGAATCAGAATGTACCTCAGTGATTGGCACTTCGGTGTTTGATGCAGTTGCCTTAGTTTGCTTCTGATCAGCATCATCTTACTTTTCTTCAACACCGACTTCATCGCCAACATTACCAGCTTCCAAATTCTCATTCTTTACTTCTTCTTCTTCTTCTTCTTCTTTCCTCACCTCTTCTCCAATCTGCTGTACTTCAGTAACAGCTTTCTTAACCTCTTCATTCACCTCAACTTCTTCACTTTTGATTTCCTTCACAACCTCAACTTCAAGAGCTTCTGCTTTAACCTCTTCAGCAACCTTCTTCAGATTGTTCACCATTTCTTCAACATTCTTCTTCATTCTCTCTTCATCCCTTTTTCTTAGACACGATGTCATGGCATATCTGATCTCCTTTTCATGCCTTTTAGCATATGTGTCATCTTTCATCACATTTCTATAATATTCGGCTCTCAAAGGAATTATGAGAAGAACATCATCAAAGATTATGTCTTTCTTTGGAACAACTGGTTCTCCTTCTCTGTTGAAGTAACACTCTCTCTTCTTGTCCCATCTCATGTTGCTGACAACAATCTCATATTCTTCTTGCATTTCATTCATTCTGTTCAAAGCAATATTTCTTTCGCGATAAGTTTTCTCACTCAAAATCTCTTCTCGAGTCTTCTCTTTGATCTCAGCAACAATATTTTCTTCTTTGTTTTCATCTGTGTCGTTTTCTTTGTTATCTTTTTTAATCTCAGCAACTAACACAAACTGTCTTTTCTCTGTTACAAATCTTCCATGAGCTGTCTTACGAATATTTTCCAAGCGATCTTCTTCTGGACAAACTGTGATCCAGTCAAAACCTTCATCATCTTGGATTACAAAACAAGCCCTTGATTTGGGTTTATCCTTAATCATCTTTGGCTCTTCTCTGCTTCGATGGTAGATCGCCTTTCGGTAATAATCATCATTGAACGGATGTTCATTTCCACCTACTGCAGAATTTGTGCATTCTCTCTTAAAATGACCTTTCTGCTTACATTTGAAGCAGGTCACTTTGGATTTGTCGAATCCAAGCTTTGTTGATGCACCTCCAAGAGATTGTTTCCCAGTAATCTCCATATACCTCTGCGCTCTTCGGATGCAACTTGCTAAGCACCAACGGATGTCAATGAGCTCCATCTCTTCCGGATCAATTTGGTCGTAGTCTTCTTTGGTCAATTCGGAGTTTCCAATTTTTCCAGCTACAAGACCTTCATACGATTCCAGAACAGATGCAAGGAAACTCATTTGCTGCTTAGCTGCATTGATGCTCATTGCAGGAGAATTCTTCAACTTAAGAGCAATGTTGCAAAGTATCTCCTCTGCTTCTTCAGAACTGGCTTTTGAAGCCGATGAATGATAACCCGGATCATAATTTTATGAACTCTTTTGTGGCTCTTGTGTCCTCTCACCACTGAATGCTGTCTTTGGTGAACTGACAATTTTCTCTGAAGGTAAACTTCCTTTGTAGTACAAGCCAACATTCTGTTGATGTGATGAACTGCTCATCTTGTTCTGTATTTGCAATTCAAGCTCACGAGTTTCAATTTTTTCAAACAATTTATCAAGAGAAATTGTTTCTTACAAAGCATCATTTTTCAAAATAAAAACAAACGTTTGCCACTGATCAGCTCGTGGTAACGCTTCAATCACTTTGTTTATAAGTTCCTCTCTTGTTTTCATGATTTCAAAACGTTCAAGTTCAATTTTAAGATGACAGAACCTCTCAATCATTTGTCTCACAGTCTCTCCTTTTAAACTATCAAATGGATCGAATTCTTTCTTTAATAAAGCAATTTTGTTCTTTTTAATCTATTTACCCCCTCAGCTTTAACACGTAAAGCTTCCCAAACAGATTTTGACGACCCATCATGGTTAAGCAATGCAAAAATATCATTTCTGATTGCTGACTGGATCAAAGCAATCATTCTCTGTTCGGCGGCAAATTCAGATTTATCTTCTTTGGATAATTTCTTGAATGTAAGTTCTTCGCCTTTATCATCTTTTGGTCTCTCATATCCAAACTCTAAACAGAACCAGCTTTCATGCGCATATGCTTTTGCCCAGTTAAGAAACCGTTCTTTCCACCACGTATAATCCTCAATGCTTTCCAGAGTTGGTGGCTTTGAGTGTGTTCTGTAGAAATTATCAAGCTTGATGTTCTCATTGATCACTTTTGTAATGGTTTTTGGGGTAACAGTTGTAATCTCGGAAGATTCAGATGTGAACGCGTTGAAAAACGTATTGTAGAATTCTTCAGCCATGGTTTGATCTTTGAATAACCTGGACACAATCAATCAAACAAACAATATTAGTACAAACAATAACAAATATCTTGAAACAAACTGACACTTGATTGACGTGAAATGATCTCGACACGAAAAATCCTTTTTCATGCAGAATAAGAGATTCGAGTGAAATCACAAGTTGACACTTTGAAGCGAAATCAGTTGTCTAACACTTCAAGCGAAATCAGTAAGACAACATCTTCAAGCGAAATCAGCTTTGATAACAATTCAAGCGAAATCAGATATCCACTTCAAGCGGAATCACTTTGACTAACACTTCGGGCGGAATCAAGTAACTTTTCAGGTGGAATCACTATTTCGAGCGGAATCAGATCCAAATTCCAAGCGGAATCAACATTTCAAGCTAAACTATGTTAATTTTTCGAGCGGAATCTGGTTCCTGTCCAGTTTTTGTCATTTTTAAGCTGTATTTTGGTCTCAAACTTTCAAGGCTTTGTTATTATACTGTTTTGCATGTTCGGTGAAAAACTCAGACAATTTTGACCGTAGAAACTTGTTCAGATTGAATAAGAAGATGTAGAAATCAGAAAATAGATGATATCAAGCTAAACTCTTCTTCCTGAGCTCTAATACCACTTGTAGGATCATTGTTGGACCCAAATGAGTCATTCAGAAGAGCTTGTAATCCGATTCAAAGGCGGAATCAGTGAAACGGACGTGGAAACAGCTTGATACTCTTTAATTTGTCACTGTGATTGATTTAGCAATGACAAGTACCCTATTTATAGTGTTGGGGTTCCGCTCGAAATGGTCAAGGCGATTTCAAGCGGAATCAGATAGTTCTGATTTCGCTTGAAATGGTCTTGTGCAGTTTCAAGCGGAATCACCTCCTAAATCCTGAAAATCTGTTTCTTGAACCTCGGGCACTGAATATCCTATCCGATCAGATTACATGATACAAGACGAAGTCAATATACGTAGTGCACTAACATTCATCTTCCTCTTTCATTTGGACCTGATGATAGCCCTTATAACAGTCGAGAAAACACTTCCAGCGAAAAGATGCTAGAGAGTCAACTTTTTTGTCTATTTCTGGTAGCGCATAGCAATCCTTCGGGCAAGCCTTGTTGAGGTCTTTGAAGTTGACACACATGTGCCATCCGCCATTGTGTTTTTGAACCATTACTGGGTTAGCGACCCAGGTCTGGTATTTTACTTCGCGCAGAATCCTGACGTTGAGTAACTCTGTTACTTGCTCGTTCATTGCTTCTGCTTTTTCAGTGCTGAGACTGCGTCTTCCTTGCGCGACGGGTTCCGCTGAGGGGCGGACGTTCAAACAGTGTTGCGCTATATCTCGTGGGACTCCAGTCATATCTGATGGGTACCAGGCGAAGATGTCTTTATTGTTTGAAAGTAATTCCTTCAATTGTATCCGTATTGCCGGTGAAATGGCGTGCCCTAGTAAGATGGTCTGCTCTGGATACTCTTCTTTGAGAACTCATTTTTCCGGTTCATTTGGTTCTGATGGTTTGGAAACCTTTGCTGGTGGCTCATCGTCCACGTACATGACTTCCTTGCTTGAATACAGAATTGCTACTCCGGTTTCCGTTGGAAAGCCGCAAGCAGCGTGTGGAATGGAAGTAATCATGCTGAATTCTCTTTGCGATCTTCTTCCCAGCAATACATCGTGGCGCGATGTTACTGGCATGACCATGAAATTTACTGTGACTGTGCGCGAATGCTCTCCATCTGAGATAGTCACATGAAATGCAATTTGTCCCAATGGGAACGTAGCTTCGTTGCAGAAACCAGTGAGGGGAAAATCAGCTGGCTCTAAACGTGCTTTATCTTCTGGATCAAGTTGTTTAAAATATTGTTCATAGATTACATCCATCGAGCTTCCTGGATCTATGAACATATAATCCGTTCTGTAGTGGCCGAAGATACCGGTGATAATTACTGGTCGTTCTTCCTGAGGTCCTCCAGGAACAACAGGAAATACAACTTGTTGCTCTCTCCAATGCTGATTATGGCTTCGTTTGTTTGGCCTTCGTGAGGGACCTCCTTGCACCATGTTTATCTACTTTGGTTCGGCTTCCAGACGGTTGTTATCTTCTGATTTTTGAATCATCTTGGCATGACTGCTAGATTGGATGTCCCACTGACTAGGTATCTGTGGGTCCAATACTGCAGTGTCAAATTTACCTCTTCTTTATGCCAAAGTATCAGATCTGACATTTGACAACTCAGATCTGATGTTTTGTGTGAAAAATTGGTTCATAGCGACCTGGAATCTGTTGAACCAGTATTCTGGAGTTCTTTCTAGGAGTGGATCTGAACGGTTATGAACTCCTGTTTGTATCATGGAGTCATTTTCTTTCGAATGACTGTTGTTGCTTCCTTTACTCCCCATGATTCCCTCGACCTGGACATCTCGGGTTGCAAAACCCTTGAACTCAGATCGAGGACTTGATGGGTGAAATGGTGAATTCTCTGCCATATGAAACAGAGGGTGAAGAAAATATGAATCGAAACGAGAAAAAAACGGATGAAACAGAGAAATCGGTGTGCGCCAATGAAGAAACACTGGTTAAATGATCGGAATCAGATTAACTAGGGGGGTCATGTTTTGCATAAAAAGGGTTGGTTTCTTCTCGCTTGGTTCAGGGGAACGGATCTCCTTATCTCTTCGATAGCTGCAAAACAGACACCGTTAGACTCGCCATGGGGAGAATTGTGGTTCTCTCCGTGACCACCCTCCGACGTGAGAATAAGTATCGGTATTTGAAGAAGAAGAAGTGTAAGTGAAGTGAATGTAACTTAGCCATTATACCTGAATTACTTTTCTATTTATAGCCAAAGTTTTGGGCGAGAAAACCTGTTATTGAAATGTTGACGGAAGATGCTAACTCCATAAGCGGTTATTTTCCCCTTCCGTCAATCCTCTTAATCAGACGTGAGAGCACAAAGATCGCTATTCAGATCAACGGCTGGGGTGTTGCCATGTGGAAAGTGGGCAAGTGGAGATTTCTCTCCAATTTCATGCCATCATCGTGTCTTCAAGGGAGCCTGGGATGATGACACGTGGCCCAGAAGGTTATAACCGTCTAGTGGTGCACGATTGGGTCTTCCAGAAGATTACAGCTGTAATCCGGTGTGGCCTCTTATCGTGTGGTATCAGTGAAGTGAATAATATCCAAGTCTGGGTATTATTTAAGCGGGAGTGCTTATTGGGATTTTTATCCTTTGGTCATGGAGAGAGGCGCAAGGATTTATTGATTTCCTTTTGGCGCGCAGGTGTTGCTTGTTGTTTTTCTTCTTAGTTCCCTTTTGTAAGACCAGTGCACGGCCGCGCAAGGTTTTAAAGAAGGTTAGAAGATGAGGTTGTGGTATGGTCCCAAGTACTCGAAGCAAGGTTTTTGGGACCTTACCCCTTCAAGTACGTAGAAGCCGCCACCAGAATAATGCAAACTATGTGGTCGAGACTTCTTGAATTTGTATTGAGCTCCATCCACTGCATGATCGAACTCCATGTATCATTTTCACTCCCCATATCAACCATATTCTTTACCGTTCCCCAAACCTCTAAAGCATAGGAGCACTAGAAGAAAAGGTGAAAAAAAGGTGGTCTCTAGAATCAATATTATACATAATTGTATTCACCATTAGAGTTGTTTTTAGTTGTTAAGGTTGATGATGACAGTGTGTTTTAAAATGACACCAGAATATGTTGATGATGACAGTGTGTTTTAAGGTTGATGTGTTTTACCATTTTAAGGTTGATGTGTTTTACCTTTTTAAGGTTGATAATGACAGTGTGTTTTAAACTGACACCTGAATATGTTGATGATGACAGTGTGTTTTAAGGTTGATGTGTTTTACCATTTTAAGGTTGATGTGTTTTACCATATTAAGGTTGATGATGACAGTGTGTTGAAGACGAAGACACTGATTGGTGTGGTTGTTATTTTTTTATTTTTCTCTGGACGTTATGTTCAAAGTAGTGTGTTTTATGTTATATTTCTTTGTTTGCATTCCTTTTTATGGTTGTTGGGCAAACTAAGTATGTATTTTAATATAAATTGTAACACCCCAACCCGGAAGGGCTGACGTGTCACAATAACAGTAGTATCATAAACAAAAAGTCATAATTCCATTTATTTATTTGACAAGGATACAACCATATAACAACGAAACTTAAGATTAATATACAAGCAGACACATTCAATTTTATTAATTAACATCTTCAGATTTATTCCTAAGCTTTATTCTTCTCTCTTTCCCCCGCCCAAAATAACCTGCTGACCTGTAAATACAAAATTTATACGGAATGAGCCAAATGCTCAGTACGGAATTATAGGCTCAAAGAACAAATAACGCTTTATGCAAAACTTATACAATGCAAGAACATAATTTCATAATCATATCTTACGGATGTACCCATGAGCAAACTGAAAACGTGACAATACACAGGTAGCTACTCCTGCATACTTATCACATGAGATGGCCAGTTGGCATACCTGTTATCCATCTCATTAACTTAAATTCTAGGATCGATCCATACGCCTCCTAGTAGCTTTGTACCACACTTGTACCTAGGGACGCCGTGAACTAATCTCTCCGTCACAGATGGAGCACATGCTGTTGATGCCGCAACAACATGCTCGTGGGACACTCCACGAGAAGCGATACTCAGGGTATCAGAGTACAAATGGTCTTATTCACATAACTTATAAAACTTATTTTCATAACAGAACGGAACATATATTGGAACATGCGATAATGAGTACAACTAGCATAATACTATCGCACGACATGAAAGCTTAAATCAAATGATTAGAATAGAATTCGAACGGACTGTCAAATGAATCGATAATCAAAGACGTGAGGAGTTTTAAAAGATATATTAATTTAGTGGTTTATAACAATTTGAATATGAAGCAATAAGGAGTGGGGTAAGGATCCGTACCTTAATAATTCCAAATTGATGCTACCTTGTGATAATATTTCAGATTTATACGGACAGAGTTTAGACTACTGATTAGTCTTTTAACCTAATTTAAATAACATGCACACAAACTAGGTTAGTAACTTAATACAGCCTTTACGATAACTCACGAGATCAAATTCTCACAACGAACGACAAAGTGCGATACTTCATCCATCGAATTAACGATGATCCGTCAAATTAATGACGAATGGCAAAGTATAACCCTAATGTGGGTAGCACTTAAACATCCATTGGATATATTGATCGATCGGACAATGAATCGTAATAGCGATCGAGTTGTTACCCTGTTCTGCAGCACCCCGCTACTCTTAATTAGTGTTTTGTGTGTGTGTGGAGAGTATTTGAACGATATCTCAGAGTGAATTTGAAGTTTGAACGTCGTTTTTGTGCCCAGAATCAAGTGCCAAGGCCTGCTATTTATACACGAAATTGGACTAGCTTACGGACCGTAAGCTTAAGAAGGTTGAGGTCCGTAAGGCTGCTTACGAACCGTAAGCATAATAAGGTTACGGTCCGTAAGGGATACTTGTAACTAGGGGTGTTCAAAAAAATCCGAATCCGAAACCGAATCCGAAATATCCGAAAACCCGTATCCGAAATATCCGAATTTTCGGATATCCGAAATTTCGGATATCCGAAAATCGGATAATCCGAAAATTCGGATTCGGATTCGGATAGTGATTTTGAGAATTTTCGGATATTCGGATTATCCGAAAATATCCGAAAATTTAATTATTTTTTTTCGGATATCCGAATATCCGAAAATATCCGAAGTATCCGAAAAATATCCGAAGTATCCGAAAAATATCCGAAATATCCGAAATATCCGAAAAATATCCGAAGTATCCGAAAAATATCCGAAATATCCGAAAAAATATCCGAAATATCCGAAATTTATATTCGGATATCCGAAAAATCTGGTTCCAAATATTAAAAAATAAAAAAATAATAAAAATTAAATAAAAATTTGGATATTCGGATATCCGATTAGATATCCGAACCCGAATCCGAAATTTCGGATATCCGAAAATCGGATATCCGAAATTTCGGATTCGGGTTCGGATGTCAATATTTCACTATCCGAAATTTCGGATATCCGATTTTCGGATATCCGAAAACCGGATTATCCGATGTTGAACACCCCTACTTGTAACACCCCGAAAATTTACGTCCTATAAGGTGTTGACACGTGTCATAGGTTTGAACGTGTGAAGGAATGTTCTTGAAGGACTAAAGCTGACAAACAGTGAAACTGTGTAATTATAAGGGTTCAAAGTGTCAACAATGAATAAATAGACTTTGCAATAACTCTACATGATGTTTATAACCTTGAGTGAATAGATCATGGATCATATGAAGCGAATTGTGAAAGAAAGTGAGAGATTACAAACTACAGGGGTTAAATGTGCCAACATGTTTAAGTTATACCTCTGAGTGACCTTTTGACAAACCCGAAGCTTTGTAACGATTAATTATGCTCACTAGAATGTACCACAAAAATTTCATGAAGTTTCGATATCGTATGAGCAAGTTGTGATAAAATTCGTGTACGAGGGTTATAAGTGTCAACGTTGAAATTTAGGGCTTTTCGGGTGATCACAAAGTTACCCGAGGACTTAACAAAGTGGGTATAAGTCTTAAAGCCCCATATGTTAAATAACAAATCTTCATATGCAAGTTGGGTAGTGAAAGCGATGTTTCGGAGGACCAGGGACCAAAACTGAAATGAGAATTGGCATTATGATGGGCTAGCGCACCGCTACAAGGATAGTGTAACGGTGCGCTAGGACTGCACAGCGACCAGATACATGACAGTTGGCTGTTTCAGCCATTTAACCGACTTACTTGGATCTTATCTGCATGTGTGAGCACCCCTACATGATTTATAGCTTGTAGGACACTTGTGGATGATAATGTAACATCCCTAGACTTAGTTGTTGATCATCCATGAGGTTTGAAGTTGTTATAAGAAGTCACATTTTCCATATACATGCACATTTCATCTTCTGGACATTTTCAAGAGCTCAAGAACTGATCCAAGCTTTCCAAAACATCCATAAGACTTGTGTAAGTACCCTTGATCTTCTCTAGTTCATTCATACTTAATTTATGGCCTAGAAATCAAACCGTCGTAACTACGGTTTGACTTTTCGATAATAAATAATCGGTCCAGAGTTTAGTCGAATCAAAGGTTGTTATAAGTTGGTATTTATATGGTTGATAAACCCCTAAAAGGGCACTCACTAATTCGAATCCTAACTAGGTCGTTTATCGAGTCAAACCTATTCCGAAAAAGTCAACAGAATTGTTGTGTTTGGTTTAATGCATGATTAGCGATGTAAATGGCGTATAGCCTATTTTATCATTCTTACCAACTGAAAATAAGTATAAAAACTTGTATACGCTTGCTTGATTCGACAACTTTATGTTTAGAACCGATTCGGAACCGAGATACGCAAAAGTTTGACTTTTGCTTTGACCTCAGTTCTGACCCGATTCTTATAGGTTTAGACATGCCTTAAAGTTCCATTAGGACCTAGTTACATGTTAGTATAATCCTCTGCGTTTATACTACCCGAATCCGTAACTATCCGACGTTTCCGTTAAATGCCTAATAATGACCATAATGCCCTTATGACCGTAGAACGAGATTTTAGAAAATGTAAAAGTGCAAAAGTCTTTAATACTGATTATTGAACATGTCTGCAAAATTTCACGTCAATCGGAAGTCTAGATTAGGAGTTATGCTTAATGGCGTATTTATAAACATGTTTATTAATTAAGCGGCGCCATTAGCGTAAAGCCTATCTAAACTCAGTTTTGACAACAAGTCTTTTACCCACTGATGTTAAATAATATTTTAGGATTTTTAAAGATTTTTAATTATTTTTAGACTGATCATAAGCTTGGATTAGCGCCTTAATTCGGTAAATACCGAATATGCCCTTTTAGGCCATAAAATGAGTTTTACAAATCCTTTTAACGCCAATCCAATTGCTACTGATTTCAAATAATAAATAGAGTATTTGGAGCCTGTTTATTTGATCAGAAAACTCAGAATCGTATTTTAAACCGTACGTCGCTTAAAACGACTTTATACGCGTATTTAACGCATAGTTTGGGTTTAAAACTATTTTAACATATAAGACTTATTACCAAATGTTATAACCTGTTAAAATAGGCCATTTTACTGATCAACTCAGACCCGGATCACAGGTGTCTAATTAAACCCTTTTATAATCTTTAAAATGACCAAAATACCCCTACGGGGCTTATAATGAGATTAAACTCGTTTGGGGCGTCACGGGTGATATCCTACTGATATCACAACTTATTTAAGGCATGTTAACTTAGGAAACCTGTTTAGGACTCTTACGGATACCCGTTACGCTTCATGCGCGTTCGGTTCGGTTTATGTAACTAGTTTACATAAATTAGCCGAAACGGGTCAAACCTTATCGGTTTTGTCTCAAAATCCAGAATGTGTATCATATACCCATATTAAGCAAGTCTCCAAACTTGTCGGGTCTAAATCACATTCTATCCGGTCGTCGCTTAATCGTGCGTACGAACCGTATCTTTAAAACTAATCGGTCTAAGCGTAAGCTTAACTAAAGACCCGTTAGGATTCTAATAGGTTGTTATAAACCTTCGTTCCAGAATAGGAGAACCAGTAAAAGATACTTGCACTTGCTGATTTTGAACTATACTTGCTCAGGTAAATACTTTTAACTTATTTTCCCTATACGGGCTTGGGGTACGGTATATAAAATACCGCTTGGTCCAGCATTGAATCTTTAATCGAATAGAGGTTAAATCATTGATATGCTCTGTTTTGAAATGTTTTGTTTGCTTAAAGCCTTTGGGGGGTTAATGACCATGTCCCGGATATCCCTGGCATCATCTTACGAGATGGCCACGACCTGAGCACGGGGTGTAGGCGTACACCTTTCAGTGCATAACTCAATATTGTGGTGTGTTTATTGATCTTTTACCCGGTCTACGGATCGGGCTACTGAACGCATAAGAAACATGTAATTCGTTTACAAGTTTATATATTTACATAATTATCCCAAGTTATAAAATATTATTTGTGCCTTGTGCCTTAAATGCATTTTCTTAAACTCTTTTTCAAAATGAGTCGGTTGATTGTATTTACCAGTGTAAACTGACGTATTTTTCTTAAAAAGGTTAAGTGCAGGTACTACGCGAAATAGGCTGGCCTGTCTCCTAGCATCCACATTAAGTCTCGCCAGCTTGGATGTCATAACTGTTGAACATTTGTTTCCTTTTTATTTGATCTACCTGTGGATTTATATTCGACTAATTGTGATACTTAATATTACAATATCGTTTGGTTGAATTAAATCTATACTTTGCTTCCGCTGTGCATTTAAATATTGTGTTGTTTGACTATTATGTTGCCAACCACGTCACGATACTCCCCTACCGGGCCCACCGGTAACACGTGGAAATTCGGGGTGTGACAGGTTGGTATCAGAGCCAACATTGAGTGAATTAAACACTAGCCTTTTGTGTTTAATCTCAATGACACAATTGCACATTCCTAAATCTTCGAGTCTAGACAAAGAACTTAGGAATAATCCGAAAATGTTTTATTTTTTTTAAATTTTTAAATTTGGTCTTTTATTATTTTTCCTTGGTGTTACCTTATTTATATTAACAGGTTAAACAATGCCGCCAAGATTCAGAGGACTAAGAGGACGAGTTAACGCGCCTAACGACCATGAGGCAGGTCCTTCGCACCGACGAACTTCTTCTTCTACAAGGAGTCACAATCATGACGAACCTTGGAGGGTCTATGAGGAGCTTGCCAGGCGATCCACATCACATGTTTCAACGCCTTCATATCAGCACTCCTTTGGGCCTCATTCAGAGAATGAGCCCCACGACCAGCAACAGCAATCTCCGGCGCACAATTCTTTCGGCGATCCTACTCCGGTATTTCAGGGTCAGTTTAACCCAACAGAGTATCTACCAGAGCACGTGGGCTTTAACCCGCTAGGGCCGGAGGATCACTTTTCTGGTGATCAAGATATGGACGAGGACACAGATCCCGTCGAGGCTTCAACTGGATCTCGGAACCATCCTTTTTCGATCTCTGATGGTTCATCTTACCACGGACCACCCTACGAGGGTCCGGATAGTCACATGGCGAGGTTCGAACGATGTGAGTGGTACTATACACCATCTGAACACTCATCGCCTCATCAGCAGCAGCAGCAGCAGCAAGATCCCTCTGAGGATCCCCATTTTGAGGCAGTCACGCCACCGCCTCCACCGCCGCCAGTTTATGTAGAGCCTCCAGAACCGCCGAGACGTAGGAGGACTGGCGCGCGGATATCAGCACGACCAGAGGGAGTTCATATCACCACTCCTCAACACTCTAGCAGCAGCCATTACCCGCCTACTTATGAAGTTCCACAGATGGGTGGACCTTCCGTTCCAGTTTCGGAGGTGAATTCGGTACCTATTGCACCGCCACCAACAGGTTTTGGCGAGCCCATCCCTGCATATACTGCTCCGGCTTACAACCCATATGGACCACCATCATACCATAACTATAATTATGCCGAGGCCGACCCATACCTAGGGGCAGCAAACTACTATGCCCAAAACCCTGAGGGACCATATGGAACCCCTTGGGGAATGGGACATCCAGCTCAGGGGTATCAAGTACCTACTCAGCCACCATTTCAGCATCAGCCACCACGGGTTCCTCCTCCTGAGCAGGTGGAGCTCCGTCATAGGTTGGATAGGGTTGAGCGAGACCTCCAGAGAGAGCGTAAGAAGAACCAAGGATTCATGAGTGGTTTAGCTGATTTGCTGAAGGGAAAGAAGAAAAGGGATCGTTAAATCCCCATATGTAGTATTGTATTTCTTTATTAATCAAGTCCCTACGTGGACATTTATTTATGTGTGTATGTAGTCCCTGCGTGGACATCTATCTTTGTACCTAGTCCCTACGAGGACTTGTCTCTAGTAGTCCCTGCGTGGACATTTACTTTTGTAGACCGTCCCTGCGAGGACATGTGTTATTAGTATAGCTCCTGCGTGGGCAAGTATTTGTAAAAGTCCCGTTTAGGGCAGAAATGTACTATTTGTATAATAAAATGGAATGTTAAGTTTGGAAATTGTATTTCTATCATTTAAAGCAATTATATATTATGTATGAAATAAATAAAATAACATCATTCCTTTTGTAAATGATCTGTCTATTAAATCAATTAAGGATCTTAAAGGTAAAACCTAGCCTACATGTCATTATAAGACTTGGCCAAAATGGTAAGACCTGTATAAAAGATTTCAATCTCAGTTAACATCTGAAAACATGTTAACACTCCTGGCAGATGTGATTCGTTAAAATCACACACGTCATTCTATATAAGGATTCTTTAAAAAGATTCCTGACCCAATATAATGATCTCTGAATCATGGGTTAAATCATTAATAATTATGATCAGTTCTTTTTACCATCCATTGGTAATGGAATGCCTACTGGCCTTTCTCATTTCATATGAGACAAAAGACAGTATTAGTCTGTGACCCTGTCTGATAAAGGTAATGAACTTTGTTCAAACCTACATGCTTTGATTCTCTGAAATCATAGCTTAAAAATCTAAATTGTCCCTGTGACTAGGCCTTATGTGCTAATAAAACTGTTATTGTTTTATAATTAGGATAAATTATATTAGAAATCCTAAATTTATGTGAGTAATAAATTAACCATATTTGGTCTACGTTTACCACGGTTAACAAATTGCCATAAAAGACAATTTTATAATAAACTCACCAATAAATTGTTGTCGATATGTGACAGTTCTAGATACATGGCAGACTCAAACGAGGTCAACAGTCACCCAGGGATAGTGAATGAAAATGCCCAAGTTAACGTAGCAGGTGCAGAGTTGCAAGTTATGATAAATAATGCGGTTAATATAGCTATGGGTAGACAGCACCATGGATCAAGTGGTACCCATACGAGGACCCATTCTGCATCACACACTAGAACACCCTCCAGGACCCACACTGCCCACAACAGTAATTCTCACCACTCCTCGAATCAAAGGAGTAATCCATCCCAAAGAGCAGTACAGAACAAGGAACCTCGTAATAGGGGTTGCACCTATAAATACTTCGTGTCATGCAAACCCAGAGACTTCAATGGGGGAAAAAGGAGCTGTTGATTGCATGACGTGGATGGATGAAATGGATACTGTGGTGGATATTAGTGGTTGCCATAATCGGGATATTGTGAAGTTTGTCTCACAGTCTTTCAAAGGAGAAGCCTTAGCCTGGTGGAGATCTTTGATCCAGGCCACAGGGAAAGTCCCGTTATACAACATGACATGGGAAGAGTTCATGGCACTAATCAAAGAAAATTTCTGCCCTCAACACGAGGTTGAGAGAATTGAATCTGATTTCCTAGCGCTGGTCATGAAGAACCTGGACTGTCAGGCCTACCTTACCACTTTCAATACTTTGTCAAGGTTGGTCCCTTATTTGGTGACTCCGGAGCCTAAACGTATAGCTCGTTTTATCGGGGGTTTGGAACCGGAGATCAAAGCTAGTGTAAAGGCCTCCAGACCAACCACTTTTCGGTCAGTAACGGACATATCGTTATCTCTGACCTCAGATGCTGTCAGGCTGAGGTCACTGAGGAAAACTGATACGGAGAAAAGAAAGCGTGAGGATGACAACTCACGGCGTTCAGATAAGAAGCAGAAGGGAAACAATGGCTCTAAGAAGGGGTCAGGATTTAAGAAGGATGGTCAGCAAACGGGTGAAAAACCCATGTGTAAAATTTGCAGGAAGCACCATTTTGGAAGGTGCAGACTTGACTCAAAATCCCAATACCAGCCAAGGCCTTGTGGGATTTGCAAGTCTACGGAACATAAGACCCTGGAGTGCAAGAAAATAAAGGATGCAACGTGTTATAGTTGCAATGAAAAGGGGCATATCAAATCCAACTGCCCAAAATTTACAAGGAAGAATGAAGAGGGG
Source organism: Helianthus tuberosus (assembly GCA_030545235.1). NCBI lineage: Eukaryota > Viridiplantae > Streptophyta > Magnoliopsida > Asterales > Asteraceae > Helianthus > Helianthus tuberosus. The sequence continues at coordinate 59,436,993 of CM060449.1, read as the reverse complement.
AAGAAGACCAATGCGAGGGTCTTCAGAATGGATGCTAAGGAAGCCATTAAGGACGATAACGTGATAACAGGTACCTTTCTCGTAAATGATGTTTATGCGAGAGTGTTATTTGATTCAGGCACTGATAAGTCGTTTGTAGATAATAAGTTTTGTGAATTGTTGAAACTACCTGTTAGAACTTTAAGTGTGAAGTATGAGGTGGAACTAGCAGATGGCACTTTAGAAACCGCTTCAACCTTATTAGATGGATGTTTTATATCCATTAGGAATCACTCTTTTCCTTTGTCCTTACTTCCCTTTAAGTTAGCCGGCTTTGACATAGTATTGGGTATGGACTGGTTATCGCATAACCAGGCCCAGATTGTATGCAATAAGAAGCAAGTGATGATCAAGACTCCGTCTGGTGAATCACTTACTATTCAGGGAGATACCCAGTATGGGCTACCCGAGAAAATGTCTATACTCAAGGATTCTAAGTGTTTAAAGAAAGGTTGTGTCATCTACATGGCGCAAGTGATTATAGATGAGCCGAAGCCCAAGATTGGGGATATACCCGTCGTTTCTGAATACCCTGATGTTTTTCCTGAAGAACTTCCTGGTTTGCCACCAGAGAGACAAGTAGAATTCAGAATTGACATTATTCCTGGATCAGCACCGGTGGCAAGAGCACCTTATAGGTTGGCACCAACAGAGATGAAGGAATTGAGAACGCAGCTAGATGATCTGCTAGCCAAAGGTTTCATCAAACCTAGTTCGTCTCCGTGGGGAGCACCAGTTTTATTTGTCAAGAAGAAGGATGGATCGATGCGTCTGTGCATCGACTACCGCGAGCTTAATAAGGTTACCATCAAGAATAGGTATCCTTTGCCCAGAATCGACGATCTGTTCGATCAACTTCAAGGGGCAAGTTTCTTCTCGAAGATTGACTTGAGGTCAGGCTACCATCAATTGAAGGTGAGAGATGAAGACGTACACAAGACTGCATTTAGGACTCGTTATGGTCATTACGAGTTCCTAGTGATGCCTTTTGGGCTCACTAATGCACCGGCCGCATTCATGGATCTCATGAATCGCGTTTGCAAGCCGCACTTAGATAAATTCGTCATCGTTTTCATCGATGATATCCTCATCTACTCAAAGAACCAAGCTGACCACGAGAAGCATCTTCACTGCATATTGGAACTACTTCATAAAGAAAAGCTCTATGCCAAGTTCTCGAAATGTGAATTCTGGCTTCGAGCAGTCCAATTTCTTGGGCATGTTGTTAGTGAGCATGGTATCCAAGTAGATCCTGCTAAAGTTGAAGCAGTCATGAATTGGCACGAGCCAAAGACGCCTACCGAAATACGTAGCTTCCTAGGTTTGGCAGGATACTATAGGCGATTCATTGAAAACTTCTCAAGGATTGCTGCACCCCTGACTTCGCTGACACGTAAGAAGATTAAGTTTGACTGGGGTCCTAAGCAGCAGGAATCCTTCGATATTCTGAAACAAAAGTTGAGCAATGCTCCGGTACTAACATTGCCTGATGGAATAGAGGAGTTTGTAGTTTATTGTGATGCATCACACACTGGGATGGGATGTGTGCTTATGCAGAAAGGCAAAGTCATTGCCTATGCTTCACGTCAGTTAAAGGTGCACGAAAAGAATTACACCACCCACGACTTGGAGTTGGGTGCCGTTGTATTTGCACTAAAACTGTGGAGGCACTATTTGTATGGAATCAAATGTGTGATCTATTCTGATCACAAAAGCCTTCAACATCTGTTCAACCAGAAGGACTTGAACATGAGGCAACGTCGTTGGATGGAAACTCTGAATGATTACGATTGTGAAATAAGATACCATCCCGGCAAGGCGAATGTAGTCGCCGATGCCTTGAGTCGGAAAGAAAGGGTGAAACCCATCCGAATCAATGCCAAGAGCATGGAATTAAAGAACGGCTTGATAGAAAGGTTGTTAGCTGCACAGAAAGAAGCTGTGTTGGAAGCTAACTATCCTAACGAAAAGCTAGGAGTAACTGAGGAGCAGTTATCTCTTAGTAAGGATGGAATTCTTAGATTGAATGGACGGATATGGGTTCCAATTTATGGAGGACTCCGAGATGTTATCCTCCAGGAAGCCCACAGCTCTAAATATTCTGTTCATCCTGGAGCTGATAAAATGTACCAAGATCTAAGAGCAAATTATTGGTGGATAGGCTTGAAGAAGTCTGTAGCTACCTATGTAGCTAAATGCTTGACGTGTGCGCAAGTCAAGGCAGAACATCAAAAACCGTCAGGTTTGCTACAACAACCTGAACTTCCTACTTGGAAGTGGGAAATGGTAACTATGGATTTTATCACCAAGTTACCCAAGACAAGGAAAGGAAATGACACCATCTGGGTGATAGTTGACCGACTGACTAAGTCAGCACATTTCCTACCCATTAAGGAGACCTACAGCTCCGATATGTTAGCCCAACTGTACGTTGATAAGATTGTAGCCTTACATGGCATACCTGTAGCTATTATCTCTGACCGAGATACTAGATACACATCACATTTTTGGAAAAGTTTCCAACAATCTTTGGGCACACGTTTGAACTTTAGCACAACTTACCATCCACAGACTGACGGTCAGAGTGAGCGTACTATTCAAACGTTAGAAGACATGCTGCGAGCATGTGCGATCGATTTGGGAGGTAGTTGGGATAAGAACCTACCATTGATCGAATTCTCCTACAACAATAGCTACCATACCAGCATCAAGGCTGCGCCTTTTGAGGCATTATACGGTAGAAAGTGTAGATCGCCTGTTTGTTGGGCGGAAGTTGGAGAAGTCCAGTTATCAGGACCAGAGATCATGTTCGAAACGACGGACAAGATTGTCCAGATTCGTAACAATCTCCAAGCTGCCCGGAATAGGCAGAAGATTTACGCTGATCCAAATTGTAAGGATTTTCATTTCGAAGTAGGTGACAAAGTCCTACTTAAAGTGTCACCCTGGAAAGGAGTGATGCGGTTTGGTAAGAAAGGCAAACTAAGCCCGAGATACATAGGACCCTTCGAGGTTATCGAACGTGTCGGGTCAGTTGCCTACAAGTTAAACTTACCTGAAGAGCTCAGTAGTATACACAATGTGTTCCACATCTGCAATCTGAAGAAATGTTTCGCTCACGAATCAGTGGTTATACCCTATATAGATGTGCAGATCGATGAGAGCTTGAAATTTGTGGAAAAACCTTTGTCGATCGAAGATCGACAGGTGAGGAAGCTTCGAAGGAAGCATATACCTTTTGTAAAGGTCAAATGGGATGCCCGAAGAGGTCCCGAATTCACGTGGGAGGTTGAATCCACGATGAAAGAAAAGTACCCTTACTTGTTTCAGTAAATCTCGGGTCGAGATTTATTTTAAGGGGGTGAGGATGTAACACCCCGAAAATTTACGTCCTATAAGGTGTTGACACGTGTCATAGGTTTGAACGTGTGAAGGAATGTTCTTGAAGGACTAAAGCTAACAAACAGTGAAACTGTGTAATTATAAGGGTTCAAAGTGTCAAAAATGAATAAATAGACTTTGCAATAACTCTACATGATGTTTATAACCTTGAGTGAATAGATCATGGATCATATGAAGCGAATTGTGAAAGAAAGTGAGAGATTACAAACTACAGGGGTTAAATGTGCCAACATGTTTAAGTTATACCTCTGAGTGACCTTTTGACAAACCCGAAGCTTTGTAACGATTAATTATGCTCACTAGAATGTACCACAAAAAATTTCATGAAGTTTCGATATCGTATGAGCAAGTTGTGATAAAATTCGTGTACGAGGGTTATAAGTGTCAACGTTGAAATTTAGGGCTTTTCGGGTGATCACAAAGTTACCCGAGGACTTAACAAAGTGGGTATAAGTCTTAAAGCCCCATATGTTAAATAACAAAGCTTCATATGCAAGTTGGGTAGTGAAAGCGATGTTTCGGAGGACCAGGGACCAAAACTGAAATGAGAATTGGCATTATGATGGGCTAGCGCACCGCTACAAGGATAGTGTAACGGTGCGCTAGGACTGCACAGCGACCAGATACATGACAGTTGGCTGTTTCAGCCATTTAACCGACTTACTTGGATCTTATCTGCATGTGTGAGCACCCCTACATGATTTATAGCTTGTAGGACACTTGTGGATGATAATGTAACATCCCTAGACTTAGTTGTTGATCATCCATGAGGTTTGAAGTTGTTATAAGAAGTCACATTTTCCATATACATGCACATTTCATCTTCTGGACATTTTCAAGAGCTCAAGAACTGATCCAAGCTTTCCAAAACATCCATAAGACTTGTGTAAGTACCCTTGATCTTCTCTAGTTCATTCATACTTAATTTATGGCCTAGAAATCAAACCGTCGTAACTACGGTTTGACTTTTCGATAATAAATAATCGGTCCAGAGTTTAGTCGAATCAAAGGTTGTTATAAGTTGGTATTTATATGGTTGATAAACCCCTAAAAGGGCACTCACTAATTCGAATCCTAACTAGGTCGTTTATCGAGTCAAACCTATTCCGAAAAAGTCAACAGAATTGTTGTGTTTGGTTTAATGCATGATTAGCGATGTAAATGGCGTATAGCCTATTTTATCATTCTTACCAACTGAAAATAAGTATAAAAACTTGTATACGCTTGCTTGATTCGACAACTTTATGTTTAGAACCGATTCGGAACCGAGATACGCAAAAGTTTGACTTTTGCTTTGACCTCAGTTCTGACCCGATTCTTATAGGTTTAGACATGCCTTAAAGTTCCATTAGGACCTAGTTACATGTTAGTATAATCCTCTGCGTTTATACTACCCGAATCCGTAACTATCCGACGTTTCCGTTAAATGCCTAATAATGACCATAATGCCCTTATGACCGTAGAACGAGATTTTAGAAAATGTAAAAGTGCAAAAGTCTTTAATACTGATTATTGAACATGTCTGCAAAATTTCACGTCAATCGGAAGTCTAGATTAGGAGTTATGCTTAATGGCGTATTTATAAACATGTTTATTAATTAAGCGGCGCCATTAGCGTAAAGCCTATCTAAACTCAGTTTTGACAACAAGTCTTTTACCCACTGATGTTAAATAATATTTTAGGATTTTTAAAGATTTTTAATTATTTTTAGACTGATCATAAGCTTGGATTAGCGCCTTAATTCGGTAAATACCGAATATGCCCTTTTAGGCCATAAAATGAGTTTTACAAATCCTTTTAACGCCAATCCAATTGCTACTGATTTCAAATAATAAATAGAGTATTTGGAGCCTGTTTATTTGATCAGAAAACTCAGAATCGTATTTTAAACCGTACGTCGCTTAAAACGACTTTATACGCGTATTTAACGCATAGTTTGGGTTTAAAACTATTTTAACATATAAGACTTATTACCAAATGTTATAACCTGTTAAAATAGGCCATTTTACTGATCAACTCAGACCCGGATCACAGGTGTCTAATTAAACCCTTTTATAATCTTTAAAATGACCAAAATACCCCTACGGGGCTTATAATGAGATTAAACTCGTTTGGGGCGTCACGGGTGATATCCTACTGATATCACAACTTATTTAAGGCATGTTAACTTAGGAAACCTGTTTAGGACTCTTACGGATACCCGTTACGCTTCATGCGCGTTCGGTTCGGTTTATGTAACTAGTTTACATAAATTAGCCGAAACGGGTCAAACCTTATCGGTTTTGTCTCAAAATCCAGAATGTGTATCATATACCCATATTAAGCAAGTCTCCAAACTTGTCGGGTCTAAATCACATTCTATCCGGTCGTCGCTTAATCGTGCGTACGAACCGTATCTTTAAAACTAATCGGTCTAAGCGTAAGCTTAACTAAAGACCCGTTAGGATTCTAATAGGTTGTTATAAACCTTCGTTCCAGAATAGGAGAACCAGTAAAAGATACTTGCACTTGCTGATTTTGAACTATACTTGCTCAGGTAAATACTTTTAACTTATTTTCCCTATACGGGCTTGGGGTACGGTATATAAAATACCGCTTGGTCCAGCATTGAATCTTTAATCGAATAGAGGTTAAATCATTGATATGCTCTGTTTTGAAATGTTTTGTTTGCTTAAAGCCTTTGGGGGGTTAATGACCATGTCCCGGATATCCCTGGCATCATCTTACGAGATGGCCACGACCTGAGCACGGGGTGTAGGCGTACACCTTTCAGTGCATAACTCAATATTGTGGTGTGTTTATTGATCTTTTACCCGGTCTACGGATCGGGCTACTGAACGCATAAGAAACATGTAATTCGTTTACAAGTTTATATATTTACATAATTATCCCAAGTTATAAAATATTATTTGTGCCTTGTGCCTTAAATGCATTTTCTTAAACTCTTTTTCAAAATGAGTCGGTTGATTGTATTTACCAGTGTAAACTGACGTATTTTTCTTAAAAAGGTTAAGTGCAGGTACTACACGAAATAGGCTGGCCTATCTCCTAGCATCCACATTAAGTCTCGCCAGCTTGGATGTCATAACTGTTGAACATTTGTTTCCTTTTTATTTGATCTACCTGTGGATTTATATTCGACTAATTGTGATACTTAATATTACAATATCGTTTGGTTGAATTAAATCTATACTTTGCTTCCGCTGTGCATTTAAATATTGTGTTGTTTGACTATTATGTTGCCAACCACGTCACGATACTCCCCTACCGGGCCCACCGGTAACACGTGGAAATTCGGGGTGTGACAACACTAATGCACTATAGGTTTGCCACGCGTGTGGGACTAGCCTAGATGAGTCAACACTTTCGAAAATTTACACTTGACAACGAGATTTTAAAGATAATCGTCAAGTAGGTAATACCCCCCCCCCCTGAGTTTTAGGGGCCCTAATCCTGATTCTGAAAATTCTGAAAATTTTAGGGTTGGTGCAGAATCACTTGGGTGTCTTAATTAGGGTTTCCTAGTGAGTAAATAATGGTTTTAAATTTATGGTTATTACAACTATTACCCCCTTAAAAGAAATTTCGTCCTCGAAAATTTTCAAATAAGAACATATCGCATAAGTAACGGAACTTTTTATAGCAGAGTTACTAAATTATATAACAAGAATATCCTAAACACACATGTGTATCTGAAATTCATAACTGAGGTCATGACTATAATTGTCAATTACCTTACATATGTGCTCTAATTGTCCTCCTATAACGCATCTTAATAAAATATCTTACCGTACAAAAAGTCAATGGAGACTTACAGATACTAGAGTGATTATTGGTACTGATATTTCCTACATAGATATGCTTAGTCATAGCTAAGATATATTCACATAAGGTAAAGCATAAATGACCGTAAATAGAAACAAATGAACATATATCAAAGAGCAAGATTTACCGTTACTCGACTAAAATTCAATTGCGAGAATAGATTAGGGTATAGAGAACGAATTGATTTTTCAGATTCCCATGTTGCTTCGTGTTCAGAGTGATTTTTCCAGAGGATTTTAACAAACGGAATTACTTTCCTACGTAAAACCTTTTCTTGTCGGTCTAAGATGGCTTCTGGTTCCTCTTCGTAGGACAAATCTTCATGAATTGTAAGTAACGGATAACTAATGACATGGAGTGGATGATAATTATATCCTCTTAACGAGGAGACATGAAAAACGTTATGAACGTGAGAGAGTTGAGGAGGTAAAGCCAGTCGATATGATACTTCTCCAACTCTTTCAAGGATTTCAAATGGACCGATGAAACGGGGACTAAGCTTCCCTTTAATTCCAAATCTACGAACGCCACGCCAAGGTGATACCTTTAAGAATACGTGGTCACCAATTTTAAATTCGAGTGGTCGTCTATCTTGATCTGCATAGCTCTTTTGTCTGCTCTGAGCTTCTTTTAGTTTTTCTCGTGCCATAGTGACTTTTTCATTTGTAATCTGAACTAGTTCTGGTCCTTCAATAATCTTTTCTCCAACTTCATCCCAGCAGATCGGTGCGCGACATTTCCGACCGTACAAAAGTTCAAAAGGTGCCATGCCAATACTTGCTTGCCAACTATTGTTGTAAGCGAACTCAACAAGACATAAATATTCATCCCAGTTTCCAGACCATTCAAGTGCACATGCTCGAAGCATGTCTTCCAAGGTCTGAATCGTGCATTCCGACTGCCCATCTGTTTGTGGATGGAAAGCCATACTAAATTCCAGTCGTGTACCCCAAGCTGCCTGAAAACCTTTCCAAAATCGTGAGGTGAAACGTGGGTCTCTATCGGAAACAATGGAAGATGGTGTGCCATGGAGTCGAATAATTTCTTTAAGAAATATTTCGGATAACTTATTAACCGAAAATCCTTGCTGAATTGGTAGAAAATGTGCTGACTTTGACAATCTATCGACAACAACCCATATAACATCATTCTTCTTGAATGTCTTAGGCAAACCGGTAACAAAATCCATTGTGATCTCATCCCACTTCCATATGGGAATATCCAATGGCTGCAACAGACCGCTTGCTCGTTTGTGTTCAATTTTCACTTGTTGGCAAGTGAGGCATTTACTTACGTATCGAGCAACGTCTTCCTTCATGCCATTCCACCAGAAGTTCTGTCTTAAATCTCTATACATCTTAGTAGATCCTGGGTGAATTGAAAATGGTGAGCTGTGAGCTTCGGCTAACAATGACTCACGAAGGCTGGAGTCATCGGGTACACAAAGTCTTTTACCGCACCAAATCACCCCATGATGGTCTATACGAAATTCAGATTGCTTACCCACCTCAAGATTTTGCACAATTGCCCAAAGGTCTCCATCTTGTTTTTGTGCATCTTTAATCCGTGATATGAGATCAGATTCAATCTGCATTCTAGCTAGATATCCATCAGATTTACTAACTTGAAGCCAAATGTTCATTCTTTCGAGATCCCTCCTAATACGAGGCTGAATTTGTAAGCAAGATATAGTCCCGGAATTCTTTCGGCTCAACGCGTCAGCTACAACATTGGCTTTGCCTGGATGGTATTGAATATTTGCGTCGTAATCTTTTAAAAGTTCTAACCACCTTCTTTGCCTCATATTTAGCTCCTTCTGCGTGAATATGTACTTGAGGCTCTTGTGGTCGGTAAAGATGTCACAACTCTCACCATACAGATAGTGTCGCCAAATCTTAAGTGCAAAGACGACTGCTGCTAGTTCTAAATCATGTGTAGGGTAGTTAACTTCATAAGGCTTCAACTGACGGGAGGCATAAGCGATAACCTTCCCATGTTGCATTAGTACACAACCTAATCCTTTCTTTGAGGCATTACTGTAGACTTGGTAACCTCCTGATCCAGAAGGGAGAGCGAGTATCGGAGAGGATACGAGTCGTTTCTTCAATTCTTCAAAGCTTTTCTCTTGTTCCTCATTCCATGAGTATTTCACCCCTTTCCTTAGGAGTTTTGTGAGTGGTAAAGCGATTACCGAGAATCTTTCAACGAATCTTCGGTAATAGCCAGCAAGACCCAAGAAACTTCGTATTTCAATAACAGAAGTAGGTCTTGGCCATTTTGTAATAGCTTCAACCTTTGTTGGGTCTACCATAATTCCCTCTGCTGATATGACATGACCTAGAAATGCCACTTGGCTAAGCCAAAAATCACATTTGGAAAACTTCGCGTACAACTTCTCATGCCGCAAGGTTCCAAGTACCGCATGTAGATGTGCTTCATGCTCTTCGTGACTCTTAGAATACACTAGAATGTCATCGATAAAGACAATAACGAATTTGTCTAGGAATTTGTGAAACACGCGATTCATCAAATCCATGAAGACTGCGGGTGCATTAGTTAGCCCAAATGGCATAACCAAAAATTTGTAATGACCATATCGAGTACGAAAGGCGGTCTTGGGAACATCATCATTCTTGATCTTTAGCTGATGATACCCGGACCTCAGGTCAATTTTTGAGAAGAACTGAGCCCCCTGAAGTTGATCAAAGAGATCATCAATGCGAGGCAGAGGATACTGATTACGAATAGTAATCTTGTTCAGTTCTCGGTAGTCAATACATAAACGCATACTACCGTCTTTCTTCTTCACAAATAAGACCGGAGCACCCCAAGGTGAAACACTAGGTCTTATGAATCCTAGATCTAACAATTCTTGCAATTGTCCCTTCAACTCCTTCAGTTCCATTGGAGCCATACGATATGGAGCTTTAGAAATAGGTTCGGCACCAGGGATCAAGTCGATAGTGAATTCTACCTGACGGTCGGGTGGTAATCCTGGTAGTTCATCCGGAAATACATCAGGATATTCACGAACAACGGAATGGCTATCGATACTCTTAACACTAGCAGAAGTATCCCTAATTGATGCTAGGAATCCAGCACAGCCGTTTGATATGAATTTTCGGGCTTTAAGCGCAGAGATAATTTTAAGAGATTTATGAGCTTGAGTTCCTTGATATATAATATCAGGATGATGAAGATCACCGAAAATAACACGGCGAGAATGACAATCTATAGTTACACGATGTCGAGACAACCAATCTATTCCTAGAATAACATCAAAGTCACACATATGTATTGGAAATAAGTCTGCCTTACACACCATAGATTCAATACTGATCGGACAATCTTTATATACGTAAGTGATTGCGGATGAATTTTCCATGGGAGTGGAAATGATTAAGGTATGATTTAAGAGAGTTGGTTTTATCGGAAGGTACTTAGTAAACGAGTGGGATACTAAAGAATGAGTCGCTCCTGTATCGAATAACACATAGATACTATGTTTACCAAGCTGAAGGGTTCCCGACACAGTACCTGGGACATTAGCAGCATCAGTAGCAGAAAGTGTGAAAGCTCTTCCTCCAACATTGGGTGGTGCAACGTTTGATCGGTTATTCTTCTTAGTGTCTTTCTGTGTACACTCCTTGATCATGTGTCCAGTTTGGCCACATCTAAAGCATGCTCCTGTACTTCGGTGACATACTCCCTGATGTCGCTTGCCACAAGTATTACATAAAGGATATGTAATCTGATTCGGGTTTACATGTTGATTCAATGGTTGAGCTCTAATAGGTTCTGCATACAACTGAATCTGGTTTTGAGCAGGTCTTGGGTTTTGCAGTCTCGGTTGCCATGGACGTGCCTGATTTCCAGAGTTTTGATTTCCTTGCACTTTGCGATCTTGATGTTGTGGCGTAGTGGATGATTGGCCGTTTTCTTGCTTAATTTGTCCTTCCCTATTTCTCTTCTTATTATCCCCAGTTCGAGATAAGAATTCTTTCCTTTCGAATTCAAAAGTTTTGATTGCATCAGCAACTTCGGTGATATCCTTAAATTTCATGTACATGATCGACTTCCGAATTCGATCATTGACTGCCCACTTGCATTTTTCTGCCTGGACTTCTGCTGATCCTGCAACGTCTCCTACAATACTAGCCAATCTTGAAAATCGAGTAACGAACTCAGAGGCTGGTTCATCACTCCCTTGTCGAATCACTGCATACTCCCTGATATAAGCTTCTTTATCAGCGGTCGAAAAATACTTGTCGTAAAAGATGTTACGAAAGTCGACCCATGAAAGATTAGCGTCAAAATCATCCCCTCCTTTGACTTGCTTATATCCTTCCCACCAAGTTTGTGCGTCATCTTCAAGTTTGTAGGTAGCCAATCTAACTTTATATTGCTCCGGAACTCCAAGAACTCTGAAGATCTTTTCTACATGAGCTATCCAGTTTCTGGCTTCGACTGGATTAGTAGCGTGACTAAAGGATTTCGGCTTTTGTTTTTGGAATTTAGAGATCCATATATCTATACTATAGGTAGTATGGTTTGTAGTATTCTCACGAGTTTCTTCACCAGAGGTTGGATTCGTGTTATTATGTTCTGGATGACGAGTTTGTTGAATAACGGCCTCAGCTGTTTGAGCAACCAGGTTTGGAAGCAACCCGGCAACAGCCTGGTTGATAGCATTAATTACGCTTGGATCGACTGGAGTCTCATTCGAAGAAGTGTTGTTACGTACAGGGTTAGTACGAGTATTCCTACGTAGCGGACGACGAGGAGGCATATCTATACGAATAGACAAAGGAATTAAACCAAATAAGAGATCAAGTTGAATCCTATCATAGATATCTACCCATTCCTCACAGGTTTTAGTTACCATCTTCAAGTTTTCTACAGGAAAGAGCCTTTGCTCTGATACCATAGCTGTAACACCCCAACCCGGAAGGGCTGACGTGTCACAATAACAGTAGTATCATAAACAAAAAGTCATAATTCCATTTATTTATTTGACAAGGATACAACCATATAACAACGAAACTTAAGATTAATATACAAGCAGACACATTCAATTTTATTAATTAACATCTTCAGATTTATTCCTAAGCTTTATTCTTCTCTCTTTCCCCCGCCCAAAATAACCTGCTGACCTGTAAATACAAAATTTATACGGAATGAGCCAAATGCTCAGTACGGAATTATAGGCTCAAAGAACAAATAACGCTTTATGCAAAACTTATACAATGCAAGAACATAATTTCATAATCATATCTTACGGATGTACCCATGAGCAAACTGAAAACGTGACAATACACAGGTAGCTACTCCTGCATACTTATCACACGAGATGGCCAGTTGGCATACCTGTTATCCATCTCATTAACTTAAATTCTAGGATCGATCCATACGCCTCCTAGTAGCTTTATACCACACTTGTACTTAGGGACGCCGTGAACTAATCTCTCCGTCACAGATGGAGCACATGCTGTTGATGCCGCAACAACATGCTCGTGGGACACTCCACGAGAAGCGATACTCAGGGTATCAGAGTACAAATGGTCTTATTCACATAACTTATAAAACTTATTTTCATAACAGAACGGAACATATATTGGAACATGCGATAATGAGTACAACTAGCATAATACTATCGCACGACATGAAAGCTTAAATCAAATGATTAGAATAGAATTCGAACGGACTGTCAAATGAATCGATAATCAAAGACGTGAGGAGTTTTAAAAGATATATTAATTTAGTGGTTTATAACAATTTGAATATGAAGCAATAAGGAGTGGGGTAAGGATCCGTACCTTAATAATTCCAAATTGATGCTACCTTGTGATAATATTTCAGATTTATACGGACAGAGTTTAGACTACTGATTAGTCTTTTAACCTAATTTAAATAACATGCACACAAACTAGGTTAGTAACTTAATACAGCCTTTACGATAACTCACGAGATCAAATTCTCACAACGAACGACAAAGTGCGATACTTCATCCATCAAATTAACGATGATCCATCAAATTAATGACGAATGACAAAGTATAACCCTAATGTGGGCAGCACTTAAACATCCATTGGATATATTGATCGATCGGACAATGAATCGTAATAGCGATCGAGTTATTACCCTGTTCTGCAGCACCCCGCTACTCTTAATTAGTGTTTTGTGTGTGTGTGGAGAGTATTTGAACGATATCTCAGAGTGAATTTGAAGTTTGAACGTCGTTTTTGTGCCCAGAATCAAGTGCCAAGGCCTGCTATTTATACACGAAATTGGACTAGCTTACGGACCGTAAGCTTAAGAAGGTTGAGGTCCGTAAGGCTGCTTACGGACCGTAAGCATAATAAGGTTACGGTCCGTAAGGGACACTAATGCACTATAGGTTTGCCACGCGTGTGGGACTAGCCTAGATGAGTCAACACTTTCAAAAATTTACACTTGACAACGAGATTTTAAAGATAATCGTCAAGTAGGTAATACCCCCCCTGAGTTTTAGGGGCCCTAATCCTGATTCTGAAAATTCTGAAAATTTTAGGGTTGGTGCAGAATCACTTGGGTGTCTTAATTAGGGTTTCCTAGTGAGTAAATAATGGTTTTAAATTTATGGTTATTACATAAATGATCTAAATTGTTTGTTTGAAATGGATACAAATATGTTAGATAGTAGATGTAAGACACAATGTCATGAAATCCTCCAGCAAATCAAACAAAAAATCAAGTTTAATACTCAAAAGTATTAGTCTGTTTGCTGGTAAAACACAATGTTAAGAATTCATCCAGCAAATCAACAAAAAATCAAGTTTAATACTCAATGGTATTAGTTTGTTTGTTGGTAAAACAAAATGTCAACAAATCAAGAAATCCTCCAGCAAAAATCATTGTATGGATTGTATGATTTCAATTAAAATTATTAAAACACAATGATATTAGTCTGTTTGTTGGTAAAACACAATGTCAAGAATTGCTGTTGGTGCATATTTGTGACAACAACTTAGATTTGGTCTTTGTGTAAGGATCGTGTTGTCGACCTAAACGAGTCGGTTCAGAGGAATTCCATCAAATACAGGTGCGGAAAACAAGTATTTGATCTATAAACAGCTGAATCTTCAATTTAACACTGATTTGTATTGATATGAAAGCAATTACAATCAGTTCTCACACCGGCAACACCTCGGTATGGAATTACACAAATGATACTTCTAATTTCGCTTGACCATGACCTCCTATATATAGACATCAGGATTTCGCTTGGAATGATCTCAAGCGAAATCTAAACATGTTGATTTCGCTTGAGCTGCTTCAAGCGAAACCTTCAACTTAAACTATGTTCAAGCGAAATCTCACTAACTCTATTACATTTTCTCGTTCTACGAGCCCTGATCTTATTCTATCTAATCTAAGACTCGATACAAGACGAAGTCGACAGATGTAGTGCACCAACAGACTCCCCCTCAGATGTTGACGAGTCGACTATCGAGTCACAACAATGCTGTGTCTTCATATCTTCAGTCTTGATCAGTCTCTGGGCTTTTCTCTCTCTATCAACTTCTCCAGAATCACTAGCTCTATCAGACTCCCCCTCACAATTTGCTGGCATTCATTTGATCTTCAGCAACATCTGTTTTAGGATCTTAGTCTGGCTTTCTTTGTCTTCAGAATCTGAAACCTAGCACTTCCTGCACATTCTTAACCCAGAAATAAGTTTTATGACTTTAACAAATTAAGTGCACCAACACTAATTCTCTTTGAAAAACATGTGCACCAACAACAACTCTCCCTCTAACTACTTTCTTTATGATGAACCACTTGTTGATTGTCAAAAACAAATTTGCTGATTAAGACATACTCCCCCTCACAACCAAGTCATCATGTTTAGCACTTGAAACTTTGACAATCAGCTTTCCAATATCAGTTGTCGAAAATCTTTTTGACTTTTTCAAAAATTTATGCTAAAACACACTAAAATCTTTTTGTAATTTTTGATTGTAAAGGAATGCAATACAGAAATATTTACAAACACTATTTTTGTGAGTTTGTGCAAGAGGATCATATCAGTTTCTGAGACAGATCACTAACACCGTTAAGCTTCATTTCATATTAAGTTCTAAACAATTTACCTAGATTGTCAGTATGTTTGTCCACTTAAATTTTCACACAAAATTCAATTGATCCGAGATACGATATTAATGTTTTAAGCTCTTGAACTTATTCGTGTGTCCCACTACTTGAATATACTCCCGTATCCAGATCCCAATATTCAGTCTTACAGGTGAGTATACCACAGATGATATCTGTCAGGGGAATAAATTATGCAACCGTGATAGCTCAGGTCAGAACTTCCGTTCAGCAGAGAGCCTAGTTGACTTTTAGGTGTGTCCCCTTTAGAGGATCTTTTGAATTACAACAGCCATGATTAGCATTATTCAATGTTTCATCATTTTTTAGCTGAGGGTGGTGCTATTTTTCAAGCAAGCAGAAAGTATTCTCCGGGGACTAGGCCATTGCTTCCGCAAAATCAGAAGTCCCGGGATAATACCCCAGATATCACTGAGCATAAAGACCTAGTATCTCAGAATAAGGGACCTTTCAAACAAGATTTCAGGGGTTACCTATATATCCAAGTTTGTGTTAACCCACAGAACAAGCAAGTTTGAATTTTAGATTTATATCTCGTCACAATCTACTAAATGTGCAAAAACCTACTGACATATCCACAGTAAGATTGTTTATCACATTTTTTCTTTACATTTCTTTAGCATGTTGTGATAGTCCACTAATGTACTATCATTTCCTCTATATGCAACAAAAACTCATTTTTGAAATTTTATCATGTTTTTGTCTTTTTCAAATTTTCAAATGTTTTTGGATTTTCTAAAAAAAATTACTCCCCCTAAAATGCAAACACATTTTAGGAAATTTGAAAATAAACTATACAATAAAGTGACAACTGATATCGAATCGCATCAAATCGCCATTCACTCGGCATAAACAATCAGAACTTCCCCCTATCACAAAACTATTTTCTCATTTAGATTTCAAAACACTTAAGTTTGTTTTAATCAAAATGATTTTTCCGAAAAATAAGTTTTTATGATATAATCATTTGTAGATTCGGGGTGTGGTTCATCACATTGTCTATTCTTAACCACTTGTAGCAGATCAAGTACAAATTAATGTCCTTGATTTACCACTTGCAAGTATGCACCATCTATATCAATTGTAAAAATTACCACATGTAGAACACAATATCACTTGTAGGAATATTACGTCTACATCACCATTTTACCAATCAGAATGCCGATTCCTGCTTCGCACTTACCAATCTGGAAGCTCCGGCAAGTCACACTTATCCTGTAAAATTTAAACACATTTAAAAATCTTTCACAAAATCTATCTTAACAAGAATGATGCCGATTCCTGATCCACGATTACACACTTGGGATCTCCGGCAAAGTCCTTAGACTATCATGGAAAACATACTTCCATCCAAGTCTTCTCAGACTTGATGGCTTTCAGTTCTTGCACAGTAGGGTTGTAAGTTGCCTTTTTATTTGCATAAAATTCTTTAACCCCCTTAACTTTCCCATTCAACATTTTCCCAAAAATTTTCTTAACACTTCCATTGAATGTTTTCTCGACATCAAACTTAGTTTTCTCTGTGTAAAACTGATTCGAGATATCAACCTTACCAACTTTCTGTTTAACTTCTTCAAATTTCAGTGATGGAAACTCATCATCATTCACTGAAATTTTCACCTCAACCTGTTGCTCTTCTGGTTTTGTGGAACCAGATTCATTGCCATCATTCGCATCAATTTTCTTAACGACCCACACTTGGTTGTCATTCTCTTTCTTTTTATAAAAATTCTTTTTAGAACACTCACCAACCTCATAAGTTGAATTTTCAAAAATTTTAAGTCTGTCGGTTGGTGGTTCAACATCAACAACCTTTTCTTTCAATTTCTGAGAAACTCCCTGTTTTGTTTTGGCATTTTTCTGGCAATTCCATGCAATGTGACCAGTTTCATTGCACTTGTAACAGGTACGAGTCTCTCTTTGATAAAACAATTCAGTTCCATTCTTCTTCTTTTCAGCAAGAAACTCTTGATTTGATTGTCTCCAGAATGGTTTCTTCTGTTCCTCTTCGACACTTCCACCTGACACAAATTCTGTTTTTGTTTTAGAATTTTTCAAATTTTTATAAGTTTCTGGTAGAATAAAACCAAGACCTTTCTTTTTGTAGCTACGATTTTGGTTAGGTTTCTTTTGAAAACCAGAACCCAAATTGTAACCCTTTTTCTTGTTTAGACGTTGTTGAACTCTTGAAGTGTACTTTTTAGGTTTTTTAGTAAGATTTAAATCTTTTATTTCAGAAATATTAATTTCTGTCATTTTGAAAACCTTTTTGATCATGTCAAAACGAACACTTTTTATTGGAAACTCTTTGTCAGAGTATAATTTGTCCGAATCATTTAAAGTGTATGCAACTTCAAATGTTTCATCATCCAAATTTGCTTTCGATAACAAAAATTCTTTACTATAAGACCGTTTAACCGACGACTGTGAACTGTTGACCGACGAACTCGAACTTTTGACAGACGAACTTGAACACCCAGACTCAGACTTTGACTCTGACTCCTCCTCAGTGTCTAACACCTGATCGACCACCTTTTTGATTAATTCAGACTCATGATCAGTATCGGATGAGGTAAATGTGACATCAATGTTATCTGGTAAAACGTCAGTTGTATCGGTTTTTAGCTTTATATTGACTGCTTTTTCAAGTTGCTCCTCGTTCGGTTTTCTAGGAGAATACCCTTCCCAAATTGGAGGCGGACACTTGTTATAGCTAACAGTCGGTTTCTTACCACTATCTTTCTTTTCCTTCTTTGGCTTATCGTCTTGAAAAGCTTCCATACCTGCAACAGTTGGGTAAATACGATCAATGAGATAATCAGAACTAGAATAACTTTGTAATAAACGTCTAATTCTCTCATTCTCAATTTTTTCTGTCTCCAACTCTTGCTTCCATTTAGCACTTTCTTCGATGTAAAAATTAATTGCTTTCTGCTTTGTTATCATCACAGCATTCATCATCGTAAGAGCTTGTTCTCTTTCTGAATTTGTCTTTTGGAGACCAGTTACTGTTTTGTTCAAGACATCATAAGATTCTTTCACATAGTTAAGATTGAACAGCAACAACTCCTTCTTCTTCTCATATTCAGCAATTGTCTCGTCTTTTGCTGCACATTCCTTGCATGCTTCCAAACACTTCTCGCAAGGCTTTACAACTTCAACAATCTTCTCAACTTCGATTGTTTTAACTACCTCAATCACTTTTTCTACTTCAATCACCTTTTCTTCTTCTTTTTCAACCTCAGTAATCTTCTTATCAACACTTTCCACATTCTGAACATCACCATCAGATTCAGTTTGTTGTTCTTTAGCAGCTCTTTTCTCCTTTAGTTTCTCTACTCGATCTGCAAAATAGAAATGAAAACTTTCAGGAGAAAGATTAGATTTGGCAACATCAACATATTTTTCTTCCTCATCATCACTGCTACTATCAACTGATGTTTGATCAAACTCTACAGATTTTCCAGAATCAGCATCTGATACACCAGAATCAGACGAAGTTTGATCAAATACAACTTCTTTTTCTGAAATAGTAACATTTTGAACACTCTCATCAGAACTTTGTAGACTTTCATCCGCATTTTCTGAAATTTCTCCAGATCTTTCTGAAAGTTTATCAGTACTATCTGACTCTTCATCTGTTGACACAGACTTTTCATCTTCACTTTTCACATTCTCTCCAATAGATCTCATCCAAGTAGCAAACAAATCTGGCTCTCGAATGATCTTGGCAATGAACGCTTTGAACTCTCCCTTTTCATCCACAAACATATCCCAACTGAAACCTTCTGGTAGTTTCTCATCATCTTGATCAACTATGCATGCTTTGCTATTAGAAGATATAAAGTTGCTCCAGTTAAAATCTACTGTACACGCTCTCTTGGAATCCTCAATCTTTCTACCATGAGCTGTCTGTGAATCTTGTAATTGACCAACTTGCTGATAAATAGCTTTCCGATAGTAATCATCTTTTCCAAATGGATTCTGAGCTCCACTAGCTTCCCTGTTCTTGCACTCCCGCTTGAAATGGCCTTTTTCCCTGCATCTGAAACAAGTAACTTTAGATTTATCAAAACCTAAAGTAGATACACAAGCATCAAGAAAGTCATTTCTCCCGGTAATTGTTTTGAATTTCTCAGCTCGTCGAAGAACACTTGCGAGACACCATTTTATATCCATAAGTTCCATCTCTTCAGCGTCTATCTGATCGTAATCCTCTTTGGTAAGCATAGGATTTCCGATCCGACCAGCAACAAGACCTTCGTAGGATAACAGAACTGAACCCAGAAGTGCCATATGGTCTTTAGCAGTGTCTTCAGAAAAACTTTGACCTTCTGGAAGATTGAGAGATATGTTGCATTGAATCATGTATCCATTTCCTGTTTTTGTACTCTGAGACTGAAAACTCGTGTTAGTCTCTTTCGGATTCACGCTCGGAAATGATGAAAACCCGCTGCTATTCTTGTTCAAACCCTGATCAGTTTTCTCAGATGAATCACCAACACTGAAAGCAGTTTGAATTTTCGGACTTCTCTCAGATTCTGAAACTGGAATACTACCTTTGTAGTACATTTTAATATCCTGTTGACCACTCGGACTGTTCATCCTAGCTATTTTCTGTTGCTCCAGATCTTGACTTTCAATTTTCTCTATAAACTGTGAGATTGTTAATCCATCATACACACCAGTATTCTTCAAGATCATCAAATACGTTCCCCACTCCTTTTGAGGTAACGCGTCCGCCAATTTATCCACCCACTCCTCACGACCTTTTTCAACACCCAACATAGATAAAGATCGCACCAAATGACAGTATCTCTCGATTAGCTTTTTAGTATCCTCTCCCGGCAAACTACAAAACAAATCAAATTCTTTCTTTAGTAACGCTTTCTTGCTTTTGATCATGTTTTCGCTTCCCTCGAACTTGACCTTTAGTGCATCCCAAATTGACTTAGCAGTTTTGTCGTGCTGTAACAGAATGAATATATCTTCTTTTATCGCCTGCGGCAACAAACTAATCATCATTTTCTCAGCTCTATACATTGCTCGTTCTTGATCAGTGAACTCGGATATTTCTTTGATGACTTGCAAATCTGTTCGAGGCAATGTGTACTTCTTCAATATGCATTCCCACGATCTGAGATGATTTGCCTGAACCCAGTTTTCAAAGCGATCTTTCCACCCGTAGTATTCTTCAATACTCATCAGTTTCGGGGGTTTCTGAGTGGTTCCCGTCTCATTTTCAAGATTCATGGCTTGAGCAATCGCAGCTGGTGATGACGGTGTTGCAAACGCATTATAGAACCCGGAATCCATACTGACTTAACACGTTACTCAATAACAGATTCTTTCAAGCGAACTGGTCACTTTGTGTCTTTCAAGCGAACTGGTCAAGTGAACAGTCTTTGAAGCGAAATTGTCAAACTGGTTGAAGCGAAATCCTTGAAGCGAAATGGTTCAAGCGGAACTTTCAAGTGACAACTTTCTGAAGCGAAATCCTGAAGCGAAAACCTTGAAGCGAAATCGTTCAAGCGAAAATGTTCTGAAACTACTTTTCTGAAGCGAAAGACTTGAAGCGAAATCCTTGAATCTGTTTGAAGTGAAATGTAAAGTTTCGCTTGAAATTTCAAGCGAAATCGTCCAATGAAGCTTTGTTCTTCAAGCGAAATCCATTAGAAAGTCGATTTTGATCACTTTTAGGTCGAATTTTGCTGTGAAACTTTCAAGGGTTTGTTATCTTGTATTTTTAAACAATCTGTGAGAAATTGAACAGTTTTTGACCGTGAAAAATTTCTGAACTGATGAAAAAATGTGTAGAAATAAGAGATATTGATTGATTTCGGCTGAATTTTGCAGAACTCCTCCTCCTGAGCTCTGATACCAATTGTAAGGATCGTGTTGTCGACCTAAACGAGTCGGTTAAGAGGAATTCCATCAAATACAGGTGCGGAAAACAAGTATTTGATCTATAAACAGCTGAATCTTCAATTTAACACTGATTTGTATTGATATGAAAGCAATTACAATCAGTTCTCACACCGGCAACACCTCGGTATGGAATTACACAAATGATACTTCTAATTTCGCTTGACCATGACCTCCTATATATAGACATCAGGATTTCGCTTGGAATGATCTCAAGCGAAATCTAAACATGTTGATTTCGCTTGAGCTGCTTCAAGTGAAACCTTCAACTTAAACTATATTCAAGCGAAATCTCACTAACTCTATTACATTTTCTCGTTCTACGAGCCTTGATCTTATTCTATCTAATCTAAGACTCGATACAAGACGAAGTCGACAGATGTAGTGCACCAACACTTTGGATATCTTGTAATTAGTAAAATGATAAACGGTTAGCGGGTTTAGCTTTGTAATAGTTAGTTGTAATGTTTGGGCTAACCAAACCCACACATATTGGGTGTATGGGGGCGAATTGGGCTTAGACCAATTCGCAGCCCATGAGGTTTAATCCTAGCCCAAGTTGCAAACCTTGTGTTATATAAACAAGGCTTTGCTTTAGGGTTTAGGTTAATCAGCCAAAAACGTTTTTGAGAGAGAGGATTTTCGTGAGAGCTTGAGCTTAGACGAACTAGGGTTTAATTGATTGTAATTCATGAGTTTGATAATCAATAGAAACCCAGTTGATTGTGAATTGCTGTTTCTACTCGTTTTCTGTGACATTCTGATCAAGAGGATTCCGCACTCTTGATTGGATTGACAATTCTATGAAGATCCATACGAATAGGGGACCTACAATTGGTATCAGAGCATTAGGCTCTTGAAGGCTCGGTTCAGAATTGTGCTTGGCAGAAACAGAAGTTTTCGAAATTTTTTGAAACCTGAAAAATTAGGGTTTTGAAATTTTTGTTGGTTTGATACAGATTTTCGAATTTTTTGGTTGTTTTGATCTTATGCATTGTTTGTTTGCTATTTTGCAGGTTTTAGAGATAGTTCTGGTTGATTGGCTGAAGAATTTTGACTGGAAAAGCTTGAAAATTTGAAGATTTTTCTTCGTGTTCTTCACGTTTTTCGTTCTGTTCTTCGCTGTTTTTCGAAAACTACTAATATTTTGCTGTTTCGATTCTGCAGGAAAGTGCTAGGAGAATAAGGAAAATCATCAGAATTTCGAAAAGATTAAGTTTCCGAATTTACTGGACCAGCGAAATTGACAAACCAGCGAACTTGTGACTTACTAACTCGGTGATCGGCGAATTTAAAATCCAAAGGCGACTTTGGTAACCGTATAATTTTCCACAGCGAAATTATTACGGTGATCGGCAATTTCTCCAAAGGCAATTTCTTCGTTTTTCGTGACACGTTTCCCCATGTATTGTTTCCTTCGTCGATCCTTTACCGTTTCCTCGCGTAATCCACAGATATTTCACCGATTCCTGTAGATTCATGATTTTATCGATTCAGTACCAAATACAAAGGAGAAACGCACACAATTGTTCTGAAATGTGGGTAATTTGATGCATATGATGTGTATAATTCTAAACACATCAAATATCCCTACACTTAACCTTTTTCTTGTCCCTAAGCAAAACTCCAAACAACTGTACATGCTGAAATTTAAAACGATTATTTTACAATGAAAGATTAAACACACATTAATGTACATAAATGATTTAAAATTAGCTAATAATGATAGAGATGAGAAAACTAAATGTGATTTTTCAAAAATAGAGTTTTATTTTTAATTACTCACTTACTTGCATCTTTTATTTACTTCCCTTGGCTCACTGGTGTAAATTAGTGAATTGTGCACTAGTAATTTTTCTGTGATCACTCAAAAGCCGGGCCATATAGTATCATTGTCATAAGCTTGTAATAAAATCTTATCTCTACCAATTAACATATAAAAATCATATAGATCAAGAGGACTTTTATTGTGGGTTGCAACTTGGCTAGGGTTTAAAGGTAGGAAAATGTGGATATTTACTGGGTGAAGTGTTTCAATCCGGTCTAGCAAATTATCCTATCAAATCTCAAACAATTTTTTTTTACACAACACACACTCACAAACCAAGTGACTCTTTTAAGGTCAGATCGTCAAGACCGGTTTTATCCTTGATGTAGATTAAATCTTCCTGTATCCTGTAGTGAACATTACTTCCAACTCTAATGGATCGTTCAGCATCAAGCCTAATAGCACCCATCCTGATTAGAAGCGTGTATTCATATTGGGATTCAGTTTGACTTTTTCGACATCTTCCTGTGTGAGACCAGTTTCCACATCCAATGCATTTATCGTATCGTTTTGCTCTTCTTTTCATAGCACTTTTGGATGTCCCATAAACTTGGTTTCGCGAATTGTAAACAACAAAGTAAATTTAAATCGAACGAATGCATATCCAGTTCTTTTAGGTCTGCCGGTAAAAGACCAAACTAACTTCCTATGAAAGGAAAATTATACTATAACGGAATTCACACATGGGTTGAAAAGGTAGAACAAAAAGGCTTAATTGGTTTAATATGGTGGGTTTATAACAAACGAAAAAGGAAAAAGGCTCAACTTGGTTTTCTATTAGATAATATTTTTGGTTTTTTTTTAAGTTTTAACAAATGGGTAAACACATGGGTGTATCCTAATGCCTCTATCATTTTTATACAATTTTATAGTTAATGAATTCAACAAGTATATTCAAGGCAAGTTCTGAAATGTATACTATTATGCGGCACACTAAATCAAATGAAATCTTAAGCATATGATGAATGCTTTAGAAAGGCTCAAAACTTACTGAAATTGGGTGTGTATTTAAGATGCATATTTATGAATAATTAGAAAAAAATTCCTATTTACGAAAAATCAAATTAAAATTTTCTCATATGTACAATTATTAGATAAAAATGAGTCAAATATGCACAAAAATTAAAACAATAATTATACAATTTTTTTTTATGACAATAGTTTTCCATCCCCACACTAAAATTCTACATTGCCCTCAATGTAGGATGGAAACCGACTCAAAAACACTAAGATAATTAAGAAATAAAATACTAAAGACAAATTTGGAAAGGACTTAGCTGGTTATGATGATAATCTGTGCCAGCTATGCATGTTCCTAATCCAAACTTGAATATGACCGTATAGCATTTCCTTCGCGGTCGCCTTTTACACCTTGGTTGCTTTTTCACAAGATTGCAGTTCCGAGATTTCCACCCGAATGGAGATTGAGTACGGGCGGATTAAGCAAACCTGCACATGACACAACAAACAAACCTAGGCGTAAAACTGACTCAAAGACAAAAACTAACTCAAACCACACAAAAGATAATGATAAAATAAACACTACGAAAATCACACCAACTACATAACTATGTGTCATCCCAAAACCTCAATCAGGAGGCTTCTCCTTTATCCAACCCCAGTCAAGCTTATTCAATTTCACCCGCTTCTTGTTATTTGAAATTTTAAATTTGGAATTTTTAAACCTTTTAACATTTTCAAATAGGTCACGCCACCAATATTAAATTTACCTGGACCAAACCTGATTCGTGTCATATAAGGAGGATGATGGTTGTCTCTGCACTTGAGCTTCTGTTTGCACCATCTTTGCATCCTCAAGATATGTTGATCCAAGTTTCTTCGTGTCTTCTCCCGTGTTTTTAATTGTGGTGGTGATCCAGCTTCTAGCTTTTCCACGGGCCAACTTTCAAACTCCTCAGCCACTTTCTTTTCTTTTTCGTTTGGTATCTGTTTTATTTCCATAATCGGTTCACCTTCAAGTAATTTCTCTAAATAGGCAAGATCACCGATTGGGTCAAATTCTGCATTTTCAATAGTTGGCAAACCTACCAACTCATCACCAAACTCTTCTTCCCAAGATGGTTCATGGTCTTTTTCATCCTCCAACTTGTCAAGTGGCTTTTCTTCAACTTCTTCAATTAGAGCTGCTGAGTATCGAGGCACCTCTAATTCAATCTCTTCTACTACCCCCTCATCGTCATCACTCCAAAAGTCATCACACCAATGGTTGGAATTAACGACTTGCTGAACCGGAGGTGGGATTTCAGTGCCCATTTTTGTCTCCGGTTCTCTATCTGACAACTCTGGATGACCGGGTAGCTCTTCTTCAATCTCTTCTTTTATTAGTCTCCTATATTCAGCCAGCTTCGCATCTATCTCCGCCTCATCACAGGAAAAATCAATTATGAGTTTAAAATTGTTCTCTTCTCGTTCTTCCTGCTCTACCTTATTATCTTCACCAATACCCTCAGCATCCTTCAATGTTGTCTCCATATTGGTAAGCTCTGTGGCATCTACCGACTCGTCATTCATGTCTTGATTTAAAGTCCAATCATCCTTGTCGGCCCAATATATCCCCTTTGTAACCGAAGGCATTGCCCATCGAAAAGAGTTCGGACAATCTTTAGACTTGTGCGGTCCAGCGCAGTTCCCACAAAATGGATTTATGATTTGATCGTTGTTTTTCATCTTTTCTAACATTTGCTCTAGTACGCAGTTTTGCTTCAGTAATGATGCTGTCTGAGCGACGACTTGACATAATTCCACAAATGTCGGAAAATAAGGTGGGTACTTGCTCTCGTTGCATGGTTGATATGGTGAAGAATAATAGTTTTGATATGATTGTGGTTGTGAGTATAAGTTAGAAGAGTAATCTGTGGAACACTTTGATGAATTTGGACAATATTCGGTAAAATGAGGCCCTCCACAGATCAAACACATTATAAAAATACACAAAACAAACAAGCAAACAAACAAACAAACAAAAAAACTTTAATCTAATAAAAACAAGTAAAAAAAATAACTTAATAGACGACTCGGTTAGTTCTCTAAAGTTTGCCAGTGTCCCCGGCAACGGCGCCAAAAACTTGATGTGCGGTCACAACCTGCTTTTCGTTTGAAAGACTTTAATGTTGTATGAAACGTGTTGTTCAAAAGCCTTGCTGTGTAAAAAGCTTGATGTGAGGTTGTTTATTCAGATGCTTAAAAGTTGGACATGCTTTGGCCTAATAGGTGTCGGTACTCTCATTGGGATTGTCCCCAGGTAGGCAACAGGTCCTTATAATTGGATTTGTACGAATGCCAGCCTAGACAGGAGTTCCCAACTTAACGGTACTTAACCCTTCCAGTTACTACATGTCCGAGCATATGATATTTCGTTTTATTTTTCAAAACAAGTTTTAAATGGAATTGCTACTAAACCACACACAATCGGCAAGTGCACCGGTCGCGGTGTAGTGTAGATGGCAAGAGCGGATATCAATCCGTGGACACTATATACAAACTTTAGATAATAAACCTCTATCGACTATAAAGTTAAATTTGGAAGTTTGATTTAAATTAATTTTTTATTTTTAAATAATAACTTACGAGAATGAAGAAAGCAAAACAAGAAAAGTGAAACAAATAAACAAATACAGTGAAATAAAATACAGACACACAATGAAACAAATAAACAAACAAAGTATAATAATCACAGAAACAAAGTTTTACAATTACAGAAATAAAGTGTAACAAATACGTATGATGAAAGGACTACCTGGGTTTTGAATCCCTAGAATCATTCAATGCTAATTTGACAATAATAACAGTTAAATATCTTTTTCCTTTGGTTAACCCCCCGTTAGAGATGCCATTTAAACAAAAGATAAAGACGAGATGTGAAGTGCTAGAACGAACCGGCTCGAGCTATCGATACCAAATCCTACGTGAATCCAACCGTTGGAACCTCAGAGACTAAGTTGTGAGACGATCTTTTAAACCTGCAAAGCGAACAAATATTTGAAAATTAAAATCCTAAGAAACCTTAATCACGATGTAATAAAAGAGCTTGAGTTATCGATTACCCAAATTACCCACCAATGATTAGCTAATAACCTAGCTCACCCTAATCTTATTTCTAGTCATAAGGTGAGGATGCAAGTTTTAGTATTTTGATTTGAATTATTATTAGACTTGGTCAATTTCTCAACACAATATTTAACCCGAAAATCAAAAGATAAACGAAACAAATTAAATTCTAAGTTTAAGGAGAACGTCTTCATGTTTAAACCTTTGAATTTATCGCAAATAATTTACTCAAAATACACCAACATGCAAAACCAAGATTAACTTTAAAGACAATGTTCTGTAAATCACATGAAATAACTGAAATTACGTCAAATATGCATTACAATCATTTAGATCATCATAACCCAGGTAGTATACAAGTTTAAGTACCCATATTATACAAATACAGAAAGTAAACACAATTACAAACACAAGGTAGCATGGTAAAAAGTAAAAAATATGAAAACTTAACGTTTGTCGGACTTTTGTCGGACCCGGGGCGCTTTTAACTCGAACCGAGAGCTTCCGAGACCTCCAAAGACCTCCAAAGGACCTCCAAGATCGACTACATTGATCCAAACCCGAAGGTTTTGTGTTGTAGAGGTGTGTTTTCGAAGTTGCAAGTGAAGGCGTTTTATAGGCTCAAAAATTAGGCCAGATGACTAGCTTACGGACCTCAACATTGTTAATGTTGAAATGTTGAGGTCCGTAAGGGTCTCCAACTAATCTTCTTCAACTGCTCCATTTCGCGACCAGAAAGTCTTTGCCGACAGGTCCGTAAGGGTGCTTGAGGACCTCAACATTGTGAATGTTGAGGTCCGTAAGGTTTCTCCAAAGGCAATTTCTTCGTTTTCCGTGACACGTTTCCCCATGTATTGTTTCCTTCGTCGATCCTTTACCGTTTCCTCACGTAATCCACGGATATTTCACTGATTCCTGTAGATTCATGATTTTATCGATTCAGTACCAAATACAAAGGAGAAACGCACACAATTGTTCTGAAATATGGGTAATTTGATGCATATGATGTGTATAATTCTAAACACATCAACCACGCCCCGTGCTCAGTGGGCACGCCCCCGTGGTGGGCAATAGAAGCTTCTATAGATTTGTCTTTTCTGCAGACATCTGGCCACGCCCCCGTGCTCGCTGGGCACGGGGCCGTGGTCAGCCTCCTGTTTTCTTGTTTTTGCTTGGGAAGATTCTGTCGAGGGGTCGGGCATGCCACGTTTATTCCTTTTCTTTGTATTTATGTTAGTTTTTGCTGCATATTTGTTCCTTTTGTTCATTTAAGCTCATTTGGTCCTGAAAATACAAAAGGAAGACAAAAGCACACTTTTTCCAACATTAGTACTAATAAAGGGTTAGTTTTATGCCTCATTTGATGTAATTTATATGTTGCATTTTACTCACATCAATGTTTTATGCCACCCTTAACGAGTTAACACTTCATTCTAAATCGAACCCAAATGTTAGTGCTATACCATACATCTGGGCGTCCATCATGAAAGAAGGTAATCATCGCGTTTCCTGTGTAACATAGGCCGGTGTTAAAGTTAACAGTAAAGGAAAAAACATCGCCTGTTCATCAAGTGGGCATAGTTGGGGTTAAACATACAACGTTTTAAGCGATAACCCCAAATGAAGAGGTGTGTAGTGGACACAATTAACAATCATTGTTTACCTGCATAATCATAGTAGTGGATAGTGCTTAAGCCAATTCACTATCATATGATGAATCGGGATCTCATCTTAATTAAAATTAAGTTTTTGGGTCATAAAATTAAATTAAGATATTAAAAACATAAAATACTTATTAATTAATTTTGAATTTTGTAAATGTCAACTAAAACAACTCCTCCCAATTCTCTCTCAAGTCCATCTTAGAGAAGGACAAACTGAACCACTCCAACTTCATGGACTGGCACTGCAACTTGAAAATTGTTCTCAAGGCGGAGAACAAACTGTATGTTCTTGAAACGCTAGTCCCTGATGAACCCATCAATTAGCAAACTGTTGCATATAGAAACTATGAAAAGCACTTTGATGACTCTATGAAAGTCTCATGTTTAATATTAGCATTCATGATTCCTGAACTTCAAAGGACCATGGATGACAAGATGGCATATGAGATGAATGAGCACCTGGATGAAATGTTCCAACAGAAGGCTCGCCATTAGAGGTTTGATGTAACCACTCGTATGCAAGAGGGTACATCGTTTAGCGCTCATGTGCTAAAAATGAAGGCATATGTTGATCACTTGGCTCATCTGGAATCCACCTTGAGTGATGAATTAGTTGGGGATATCATCCTCAACTCATTGCCTAAGTCATATGATCAGTTCACTATGAACTACAATATGAATGGGATGGAGAAGACATTTGCAGAGCTGCATCAGATGCTCAAAACTGCTAAGGTGAATATACCCAGCAAGACTGCACCAGTGCTGATGATCAAGGAGGGTCATGTTAAGAAACTTTACCCAAGAAAAAGGGGTAATCAGGGCAAAGGCAAATTAGTTGCAAACAAGAAGATTCAGAAGGATGGCAAGTGCTTTCATTGTAATGAAACTGGGCACTGGAAGAGGAACTGTGCTAAGTATTTAGCTGAACTGAAGCAAGCTAAGGCTTTAAGGGAGAGTCCTTAGGTATATATGTTATTGAAATCTTTTCTTTTTCTGGCCAAACATGGGTATTTGACACAGGATGTGGTTTTCACATTTGTAATGCTTTGCAGGGACTAAGAAAGATTAAGAAGCTGAAATAAGGCGACTTGGAGGTCCATGTTAGCAATGGACAAAGAGTTGTTGTGAAGGAGATTAGAGAATATGTTCTTTTACTTCCTTTTGGTTTAGAACTTGTTTGGAACAATGTTTATTTTATTCCTAGTGTTACTAGAAATATTGTTTCGGTTTCTGCTTTGCGTGGACAAGGTTTCAATTATCGTTTTAATGGTGAATTTAATTCTGCTTATTTTAATGATGTATTTTACTTTGATGCAAAACCAAACAATGGAATCTATGAGTTAGAAATCCAAAACAATAACATATTATGCAACATCTCCTATAAACGTAATAAGTTGGGCTTTAACGATACGTATATGTGGCTTTGTAGACTTGGTCACATAAGTGAGAACCGTCTTAAACAACTTAAAACCGCAGGAATCTTAGATTCTAAGGGTTCGGAAACGTTTGGCAAATGCGAATCACGCTTAAGTGGAAAGTTAACAAAAACACCTTTTTCAAATGTTGGAGAAAGAGCTAATGATCTTTTGGGACTTGTACATACATATGTATGTGGTCCATTTAGAACAATCTCAAGACATGGAGAAAGGTACTTTATTACATTCACTAATGATTCAGTAGATATGGTTATGTTTATCTTATGAAGCATAAACATGAGACATTTGAAAAGTTCAAGTAGTACCAAAACGGAGTAGAGAATCAGCTAAATAGAACTATTAAGATGCTTCGATCAGATCGAGGCGGTGAATATCTTCGTCAGGAGTTCACCGACCATCTAAAGGATTGTGGAATAGTTTCACAGCTCACTCCACCTGGAACGCCACAACATAATGGTGTGTCTGAACGGAGAAATCGAACTCTATTAGATATGGTTCGATCAATGATGTGTCGAACAACCCTCCCACGCTCCTTTTGGAGTTATGCTCTGGAAACTGCCGCAAAACTTGTGAATATAGCTCCAACGAAGAAGGTTGACAAAACGCCTAATGAGATATGGCATGGAAAGAAACCAAAAGTATCCTATCTCAAGGTTTGGGGATGTAACGCATATGTAACTCTAGAATCTTCGGATAAACTAGATCCCAGAGGCGAAAAAGTGGTTTTCGTCGGATACGCTAAAAGGATCGGTTACCTTTTCTACCACCCCTCTGAAAATAAGATTTTCACTAAACGCAGAGGCACTTTCTTAGAGGAAGAGCTTTTGGCACGAGGGATTGAAGAAAACCATGTGGATCTTGAAGAAATTTGAGAATCACAAGTGACTGAACCAGTTGTTCAGACAAAACCAGAAGTAACTGATCTAGTTGTTGAAGTTGAGCCTGAGAGGACTCAAGAAACAATAGAAACACCAAGTGTTCGAAGAAGTATTAGGGATCGTCGTGCACCTAAAAGGTATGACAATATCTTCATGATTGATGAAGCTGAACCTGCTACTTACAAAGCTGCAATGTTGGATTCAGAATCCAAGAAATGGCAAGAAGCCATGAATGCAGAGATGCAATCCATGTATGATAACCAAGTCTAGGATTTGGTTGATCTTCCTACCGAAGGTCGGACTGTAGGAAACAAATGGATCTTCAAGAAGAAAACCGACATGGATGGAAATGTGCAAACCTACAAAGCAAGGCTTGTAGCGAAAGGGTTCACTCAGACTCAAGGAATTGATTATGAGGAAACTTTCTCGCCAGTAGCCATGCTTAAGTCTATTAGAATTCTACTTGCCATTACTGCATATTATGACTATGAGATTTGGCAAATGGATTTCAAGACCGCGTTCCTTAATGGACACTTACTTGAAGATGTCTATATGGTTCAACCTGAAGGTTTTGTCGATCCAAATAATCCTAATAAGGTGTGCATGCTAAATAAATCCATCTATGGATTAAAGCAAGCATCTCGCAGCTGGAATCTTCGTTTTGATCAGAAAATTAAAGAGTTTGGCTTCATTAAAAACGAAGATAAACTGTGTTTACAAGAAATCTAGTGGGAGCTATATCACTTTTCTAATTCTGTATGTAGACGATATACTAATCATTGGAAACAATATCCCTGTGCTAAAAGATGTTAAGGCTTGGTTGGGAAAATGTTTCACAATGAAAGATCTTGGTGAAGCCGCTTATATTCTAGGAATAAAGATTTATAGAGATAGATCAAAGTGGTTATTAGGTTTAAGTCAAAGTACATATATTGATAAGATCATACGACGCTTCTCAATGCAAGACTCAAAAAGGGGGCTCTTGCCCATGGCACATGGAACCATTCTTAATGGCGAGCAGTGTGCTAAGACCGAAGAGGAAAAGAAATGGAAAGAGTTCCATATGCTTCTGCTATCGGTTCCATCATGTACGCCATGTTATGTACTAGACCTGATGTCTCGTATGCTCTTAGCATGACGAGTAGATATCAACAAAATCCAGGAGAGAGTAACTAGGCTGCAGTGAAGAACATTCTTAAGAAGGACTAAGGACATGCTCTTAATATATGGAGGACTGGAGAGAGCCACGGTACTGTCAACCCGACTTGTGGTCATGTTACTACTCACAGTGTAGTAACAAATATTGTATACAAAACCCCAATATACCGATGATAATTGTAGAATTACAAATACTCAATCACTGTTAATCATAATGTAAAACAATTGAGGTTTTGTAAAAACAGTTTACAAAAAGGAGATTACTCACATTGCTACTTTAGGTTTTTCCTTTGTGGCTTTCCTTGTTATAATCTATTAATTTAAATAATGCACACGTGTTAGTATAATAACCTAATTATACATTAGTTATACCCTCCCCGAGACAGAACTCAAACGACTATGTCAGGCAGAACCTTAACAGCCATTACGGAGCACTAGATCAATCGGGCAGCGTATCTAATACGTAACCGGAGGTTAAAATACTTACAACGAGGCAGAGCTTTTCTAATTAGAGGGTGTTATGCCTAGTATAATTCTTACACTATAGAAATTTGAGAGAGAATTTCTGAATTTGAATGGTTTGCAACTGAAGCCTGAGGCCTCTATTTATAGGTCTGGTCGTCTACCTTGTCGTGCCTCGCGTAAGCCGAAGGCAAAGCCTTCGCGACTTGCGACGTAGGTTGTTTAGGGTGTAGCCTTATCTTGTCACACACATAGGTTCAACACGAGGCTACCACGTGGCAGCTCAGGGTGCGGCCTTGTAGTCATGCTGTCGCAGCCTGCGTAACCCGAAGACAAGGTCTTCGTGGCCCGCGAGCGCCACAAGAATCTTAATTTTATTTAATTTTTACAAAATTAAAGATACTTAGGGCCATTATACGTATAAGGGGTGTATTTTAGAACGTATAGGGGTGTTCTAAATATTTTCGGAGTGTCGAAAATATTTTAGGAGGGTTGTTATATCCTTGACGTGATTGTCGTGGGTCACGCAAATTTAATCCCAAATACAACTATAGATAGCGGTAATAAGGTATCGAACTCATGGAGTATGTGGAAAATATGTCAATTGTATAGCCTTGCAATTAAACTACAATTAACCTAATTTGCAGAAAAATAAAGATCAATGGTTTGGATTGTTGTTTTAGAAAACTTAATTAAACTAATGGCAAATCAAATGTAGGTTTTAAAACAAATTAGGAGAGAACAATGACCATCCTAGGTTCCAGTTTCTTTAAACAATTGTGTGTAATTCCAACTAGAAAGAGTTACATAGACATAACTCGTGTATAGATAATTGAAGTGATAAAAGGGAACAAAGTACTCGGATTATATAAACGCGAGGTTGTTTCCCGATGACCAATTAATCAATAACCAACCCTAACCCTTCCCGTGATATCTCGATTGCCAACGGCACCAAGAACGTACGATTGAGACTAGAAATTGCAATATCGATTAACAAATTACAAGCAATTAAACATACACCATGATATTCAAGCAACGCAAGTTATCATTCTAGAAATTCGGAAATAAACACACAAAAGTTCAATAAAAACCTTCACCTAAGATGATCACCGAAAAGTTTAGCCGGACATAGTTTGGTGAATCATCATAACAAGCAATTCGATGTTCATACAAATCAAAAACACAAACCGAATGTTAGCAATTGTTCCAAACCAAGCAAGATAGCCAAAATTCGCCCCTAGTGTCTCCAAAACCGACCAATCATGAGAACATGTCAAAAGACACAATAAAAAACTGATTTAAGAGGGCAGTTACGTTTTTTCCGTCGACTCCACCGTAAATTACGGTCTCACCGTAATTTACGGTGGACATAATAATGTTACGGTGGAATTAAACTGATTTACGGTGAGATAATGGACAAAATCAGATCCACCGTAAATTACGGTGAGACCGTAATTTACGGTGACAGCCTGAATGATATGCTTTGCTTCACGTGATGATGCCTGCCGCCCATGTGTTGTGTGATGTTAATAATTAACTGCTGCCAATCTTCACATGTGTCTTGTATTCGTATTAATCACAACCGCCCCCAAAAGTCCTTCATGTCAGTCCATGTGCAAGATGATGGTTGTTGTCTTATGTTGATGATGAATGTTGACCGAAAATCAGACCCTTCAATGTGTGTATACCATGTGCGGCCCACTCAAAGAAATGTCCAAAACACATGTGATGTTGATGATGAGGTGATCATGTGATGTTCAATATTCGGCCCAAAGAAGAAAGTCCACGTGCCGTGTGTTGTGTTGGCTCCCAATGCCGCCCCTCTTGTCTGCCAATGAGAGAAAAATATGCCGCCCCAATCAACACCCAAAACCTTAAATGTATGCGTTGTTGCTTCTTGTTAGCGGCCCAATCAAAGAAAAGCCCCAGCCACCCACTTTTGATGATGATGATTAATTGTGTGGCGGCCCAATCCAAATAATCCACCAAGTCCCCTACGTGGCCTCATGCTGGCGGCCCACATGTTACTTGATAATATTGTTGTTGAGGTTTATGTTGTGTGATGATGATTGATATTGCTGATGATTTGATTCTTTCATGAAAGTCAAGCCCACATGATGTCTTGTATTTTCTCACCAACTCCAAGACCCAACTCACGAGATGATGATGATATGTTGATTTTAGGATGATAATTATGTTGTCAAAACCCTAAAACCACATGATGTGATGCCTGTTTCTTCACATGTGCTTGCTGCCTTTTTATATCTACCGTAGCCTACGGTTCCAATTTAACCGAATTAAGCGATTTACCTGCAAAACACACGAACACTCGTAGTTACTAAGTTCAAGCAATTAACCAAGTAAAGCATGGAATTTTAATCTTTTTAAACCATTTAAGGGTTGTCCAACGGACCACCCGTCAATCCTCCCCACCTTGTTTTAAAACTCGTCCTCGAGGTCTACTGGAATAGGTGTGGGTATTTCCTCTACATCTCTGATTCAAGGTCCCAAGTGTATTCTGGTCCTCTCTTTGAATCCCATGTCACTTTGACTAGAACTAATCTCTTGTGTTTGAGATTCTTGATTCTCCTATCTTCAATCTGCAGTGGCTTCTCTACAAACTTAAGTTTCTCATTTACCTCTATGTCCTTAAGAGGCACTACTAATGATTGATCGGCTAAGCACTTTTTGAGATTACTTACATGAAATACATCAAGTATTCCTGCCATTTCCTCTGGCAGTTGTAGCTGATAAGCTACTGGTCCTATTCTTCTAATAATCTCAAAAGGTCCAACATACCTGGGGCTTAGCTTTCCCCTCTTGATGAATCTTACCACTCCTTTCCAAGGAGAAACTTTTAATAAAACCTTATCTCCTACTTGAAACTCCAATGGATTTCGCCTGTTATCAGCATAACACTTTTGTCGATCGTGTGCTGCTTTTAGTCGTTCCTTGACTTGTATATTCTTGTATGTTGTTTCTTGTACTATCTCTGGTCCAGACAATTGCTTTTCTCCAATCTCTGCCCAACAGACTGGAGTTCGGCACTTTCATCCATAATGTGCTTCGAAGGGTACAGCGTTGATACTGGTATGATAGCTGTTATTATAGGAAAATTCTATTAATGGTAGATGGTCTTCCCAATTTCCTCCGAAATCAATTACACAAGCTCTAAGCATATCTTCCATTGTCTGAATGGTCCTTTCGCTTTGTCCGTCCGTTTGAGGATGATAAGCGGTGCTTAGATTTTACTTGGTTCCCATTGCTTTTTGGAAACTTGTCCAAAAATGAGAAGTAAAACAACTATCTCTATTAGAAACAATTGATAAAGGAACACCATGTAATGAAACTATTTCATTAACATATAACTTAGCTAACTGTTCCATACTGAAAGTTTCCTTCATTGGTAAGAAATGAGTAGACTTGGTTAACCTATCTACAATTACCCAAATTGTATCATTACCTTTTCGTGTCTTGAGTAATTTGGTAACAAAATCCATTGTTATCAATTCCCATTTCCATACAGGCATTTCCAATGGCTACAATAGACCTGAGGGTTTCTGATGCTCAGCTTTAACCTGTGAACATGTTAGACACTTGGCAACATAAGCTGCTATATCCTTTTTCATTCCTATCCACCAAAAATTCTTTCTTAAATCTTGATACATCTTATCACTTACAGGATGCATCGTATACTTAGACTTATGGGCTTCTTCTAATATTCGGTGGCGTAGGTTTCCTAGTTTAGGTATCCACATCCTTTTCTTATGGAATCTCCAAATTCCATATGTTCCTTGTTCTAATTCCTTAATCATTCCTTTCAATTTTCAGTATCGTCCTTGATTACTGATTCTTGTACGGCTCTAATTTGCTCATTTAAATCTATCTGCAGATTTAATTTAAGAGAACACATTCTTTTTGGCTTTTCATGATACTTTCGACTTAAAGCATCACCTACTACATTAGCTTTTCTTGCATGATACTGGATATTGCAATCATAATCACTAAGAAATTTTATCCAGCGTCTCTGTCTTATATTCAACTCTTTTTTCCCAAAAATGCACCTTAAACTTTTATGATCAGTGAAGACAACAAATTTATTTCCATATAAATAGTGTCTCCAAATCTTAAGGGCAAAAATTATAGCTCCTAATTCTAAATCATGGGTTGAATAATTCTCTTCATGATTCTTAAGTTTTCTAGAAGCATATGCTATAACCTTTTGGCGTTGCATTAATACACATCCATATCCTAACTTAGAAGCGTCACAATAGACTTCAAAGTCTTCAGTTCCTTCTGGTAACGCTAATATGGGTGCGTTGGTTAATCTTTGCTTAAAAATTCTAAAGGCTTCCTCTTGTTTTGGTCCCCATTCAAACTTAACAGACTTACAGGTTAACTTGGTTAAGGGAATGGCTATTTTAGAAAAATCTTGGATAAACCATCTATAATAACCGGCTAATCCTAGAAAACTTCTAACCTTTGTTGGTGATTAAGGGACTTTCCATTTAGTAATCACCTCAATCTTTGTGGAATCCACATGAATTCCTTCATGATTAACTAAATGTCCAAGAAATTGCACTTCTTTTAACCAAAATTCGCATTTCGAAAATTTAGCGTAAAACTTTTCTTTTCTCAGCAAATTTAAAAGTGTATGCAGATGCGCTGCATGTTCCTCTTTATTCTTAGAGTAAATTAGAATATCATCTATAAAGAAAATTATGAATTTATCCAAATATGGCTTACATATTCGGTTCATCATGTCCATAAATGCGGCTGGGGCATTGGTTAGACAAAATGACATGACAGTAAATTCCTAATGGCCATACCTTGTTCTGAAGGCGGTCTTAGAAATATTCTCTTCCTGTAACTTTAATTGATTATATGTTGAGCGTAAATCAATCTTAGAAAATAATCGAGCTCCTTGTAGTTGATCAAACAGATCATCGATTCTTGGTAATGGGTACCGATTCTTAATTGTGACCTTATTCAACTCTCGGTAATCAATGCACATGCGCATTGACCCGTCCTTCTTCTTAACAAACAAGATCGGTGCTCCACAAGGTGATGAACTTGGCTGTATGAATCATTTCTCCAGAAGTTCGTCCAACTGTTTCTTCAATTCTTGCATTTCTGCTGGCGCCAAATGGTAAGGTGCTTTGGCAATTGGTGCGGTTCCTGGTAGCCGATGAATTCTGAATTCAACTTCCCTATCCGGCGGTAATCCTGGTAATTCTTCTGGAAATACATCTGAGAATTGAGATACTACGGGAATATCTTTCAATTCTTTTCCTTTAGTGTTAATGATTATGGAAATCATGTACACTAGAGATCCCTTTCTTGCACAACTGGTTGTTTTCATCACAGAGATGAATTTCGTAGATCTAGAGGGCTTATTTCCTTTAATTGTGATCTTTTCACCCTTTGGTGAACTTATTTGGATTGACTTTTGATCACATAGAATATTGGCTCTATTGGCTATTAACCAATCCATTCCTAATACAACATCAAATCCAGCCAGATACATTGGGTAAAGATTAGCAATAAACTTATGGTTTAAAATTTCTATTCTTGTTCCTTGCAAGATTTCAAAAATCTTAATGGTTTCTCAATTTCCTGTCTCTACTAGACATTCTTGTTGGAGTTTAGTTAATGGTTGGTTGATAATTTTTCAAAATGAAGTATTAATAAAACTTTGGTTCGCATCAGAGTCAAATAATACTTTAGCAAAAACATCATTAATTAAAAACGTACCGACAATCACATCCGGAATCATCTTTGCTTCTTCAGCTGTCAAAACGATTGCCCAAGCATTCTTAGTAGTCTTGTTTTTCATGGCTAGAACTAGTTTCGGACAGTTTGGCTTGATATGTCCCTTTTCTCCACAATTGAAGCATACTCCGTTACTGGGTTTCTTCCTACAATCTTCTTCCTTATGTCCTGGTATCTTACAGAAATTGTAGTAGGTGGAGCATCTTCCTGAATGCTTCTTCTTGTAGGCCTTACAATAAGGTGCAGAAGTAGAACCTATATTGTTTCCACGGTTGGAATTACCATAGCAAAATTCCTGGGTAAGTTTCTGGACTAGGTTCTTTTTCTGGTTTTCTTCTTGTGTACGTACTAATTCATCGGTCAAGGTATTTGCTAGTTCTACAGCTTCTTCTATGGTTGGTGATCTAGCTGCCTTGACTACATGTCTAATTTCACTAATTAATCCCCAGATGTAACAGGATATTAATACTGGTTCGGTGATGCTAGGGTTGGCACTATTCTAGCATATTCGAAGAATACAGTAGTGTAACCCTTACAGTCTGCTCCAGTCATTCATGGTTTAAGAATTTATTAGCAATCTGTTCTTTTTCATTGGGTGGATAGAACTTCCTTTCAACCATAGTCTTGAACTCAGTCCATTCCATATTATAGGTTCTGACACTTCCCCTAGACTGGAGAATATTGTTCCACCATTCTAAAGCAACATTCTTAAACAGATTGGAAGCAAACATGATTTTGTCTTCCTCTGCACACTTGCTTATTTTTAAGACCGCCTCAGTCTTTTCTATCCAGCGTAGAGCTGCAATGGCTCCTTCATTGCCTGATAATTCTATTGGTTTACAAGACCAAAATTCTTTGTAAGAACAACCATAAGACATGGTTCTTCCTCTTTTTGGAATGGGCACTTGAAGTAATGGTCCATTGTTCACACTGTGACTGGGTTCAGTATGTGATCGCTTACTTCCACTATTACTTTTATTATTTTCCGCTTCCCTAACGTTTTGGATGATAGCTGGTATAGCATCTCTAATTCCTTGGGTTACTATGTGTCGAATGACACTGTTATTTATCTGATTATCATTATTCTGGTTTTCCTGATTTGCTGTGTTGGCCATCTGGATTTACAAACAATTACCAAGTATTAATATCTTGGAGCAATATTTAATGCCAATAATCACACAACAACACATTGATCAAAATCATCGTGCATTGCGACATTTACTCTATTTTATAGATATGCATCTATTACAAACCACAACTGGAATTTAAAATACAATACTAGTACGCATCATTATTTATTAGATTCTATATCTTAGTGGATATTATATATATATATATATATATATATATATTTTCAAGTCACACACATCTATATATATTATTATTAATATTATTACTATTATTATTACTGATAGGGGTTCATCCAATATTGCATGTTACGCTTGTCGTACTTCCAAACGAGCATCTCCCCTATTTGTCTTATCTTTTCACTTTCGTCTAATAACTCCTCACCAAAGGTGCAAAGTTCTTGCACATTCTTAGTGCTCATGGGTGGTGCGGGTGCTGGTATCGGGTCAGGGTACTGTGGCATCGGTTCCTCATGTGGGTATGGGTTCTATAGGATTTCCCGTATGTATTGATCATTATCAAAATATGGGTCTAGAGGGTCAAGGTTTGGATAGGGTGCTACTGGGTTTTGTTTGGGCTCCTCTAGTGGGTAGAGTTGTTGGTAATCCATATGGTCGTCAAACCATGGGTCATAATCTGGAGGATGGGGTGCTGGGACTCTAGGGATTTCAGCTAGGTCAGAGGTAGGTAGGGGAATCTGGTCTCCTGGGTTTTGTTCTATTTCCATGGGTTGTGTTGGGAACAATGGTTATGGCTGTGGTGCTATGAGTTGTTCTAGGTTCGGGGTCTTCGGCTGTGGTAGCTAGTATGTGAAAGTTGGCTAGTCTCCTATTGAGTATATCTTGAGTTTGGGTGTTCATCTCCTATTCGTTGTTGCTGTAATCTTTTCCTACGCTCGTGAGCTCCCCGACTGAACCATCCTCTCTTTTTGGTAGGGAATGGCTCTTCGGATTGCACTTTGAATATAAAGATCTCTTCCTCTGTGTCAGTTGAATACCCCAAAGGGGTAGGCTAGGAAGAAGTTCCTTCATCTATTGGAGAACTAGACAGTTGACGGTAAGCGTCTGATGGACCTTGATCACTCATACTGTAAACTAACAAATTGTCAAATAACAAAACAATAATATGCACGTATGCACATAATTACATAGATTATTTCCTAACAAAATTGACAATTTCAATGTCAGCAGAACACTTCTGTGGCTCAAATCAGTGGCTATAGCTCTGATACCACTCTCTGTCGCAACCCCCGACCCCTGTCTCTCCTGGGAACGGGTGGTCGTGAGCTCAGATTCAGTGGTATCAATATTTTATCATTTTCGCAGCGGAATTTACATCAGGACCGTAGTTAGGAAATATTTTATCAGAGTAAAATACCACATTTTTATAATAATAAACACATGGGAAATTCCCAAATTTCCATTACAAACATGTTTATAGGGATAAACCCTATTTTATTGAATAAAACATCTTCTTTATTTAGGTAACTTTTATAGCCATATTTTCAAGCATTCAGTGCTGTCCAGCTGGCTTCTATTTGGCTTTCACATTTACCTGAAACACGTTTAAAAACATTTTGTCAATGGGAAATACTAGTGAGTGAATCCCAGTTTAATCAAAACAGGTTTTTATCATTGTACAGTATTGAGGGCGATCTCACAATTATATTTATTTCCAGTTCTTACTTTAATAACCACCCACGGTACTGTCAACCCGACTTGTGGTCATGTTACTACTCACAGTGTAGTAACAAATTTTGTATACAAAACCCCAACATACCGACGATAATTGTAGAATTACAAATACTCAATCACTGTTAATCATAGTAAAACAATTGAGGTTTTGCAAAAACTGTGTGCAAAATGGTTTACAAAAAGGAGATTACTCACATTGCTACTTTAGATTTTTCCTTTGTGACTTTCCCGGTTATAATCTATTAATTTAAACAATGCACACCCGTTAGTATAATAACCCAATTTTACATTAGTTATACCCTCCCCGAGACAGAACTCCAACGACTACGTCGGGTAGAACCTCGACAGCCGTTACGGAGCACTAGATCAATTGGGCAGCGTATCTAATACGTAACCGGGGGTTAAAATACTTACAACGAGGCAGAGCTTTGCTAACTAGGGGGTATTATGCCCGGTATAATTCTTACACTATAGAAATTTGATAGAGAATTTCTGAATTTGAACGGTTTGCAACGGAAGCCTGAGGCCTCTATTTATAGGTCTGATCGTCTACCTTGTCGCACCGCGCGTAAACAGAAGGCAAAGCCTTCGCGGCCCGCGACGTAGGGTGTTTAGGGTGTAGCCTTGTCTGGTCACACACATAGGTTCGACACGAGGCTGCCACGTGGCAGCTCAGGGTGCGGCCTTGTAGTCATGTTGTCGCGCCCCGCGTAACCCGAAGACAAGGTCTTCGCGGCCCGCGAGCGCCACAAGAATCTTAATTTTATTTAATTTTTACAAAATTAAAGATACTTATACGTATACGGGGTGTATTTTAGAACGTATAGGGGTGTTCTAAATATTTTAGGAGTGTCAGAAATATTTTAGGAGGGTTGTTATAGTGGGAGTTGTATGATGCTGATGGAATTCTGTACTTCTATAGGATTAGAAGTTTAGACATTCTGGCGCCCTCGTTAACTCAAACTGGAATAAATGCGTGGCCACGCTCGGACTAACAGTAGTTCGTTAGACCACTTTGAATTAAAGACGAGAACAGAGAATTGTTGATCACTATATAAGAATGAATGATCCATGTCTTATGATCAACGAATGTTCTATACAGAAGGGACTTATTGATAGAATTATCAGGGTTATAGTATTTGGTTAAGTAAAGTGTTACTTGAACTCATAGAACTAGTTGACGACTGTAAAGTGTCATGCCGTGTTAAGAGCAGTGCGATGCAGCTAGGCGTCCAACTCTGCACACGTTGACTCATTTAATTAAAATCGTCCAAGTGGGAGATTGTTGGATATATGTATGTCCGACCGTAATTAAAGTCAACGTAACTAACTCGGTACGATCCGAAGAGTTACACATTGGTACACGAATCGTATATGTTCACGAGTAGGTAGATTATTATTTGTGAAATAATAAAAGTTTAAACCCGAGGGACTTGATATTATTTAGATTATTATTAAGAGGAT
The DNA here is from genome assembly GCA_030545235.1 of Helianthus tuberosus. Classification (NCBI taxonomy): domain Eukaryota; kingdom Viridiplantae; phylum Streptophyta; class Magnoliopsida; order Asterales; family Asteraceae; genus Helianthus; species Helianthus tuberosus. The sequence goes on along the minus strand of CM060449.1, from coordinate 59,394,098 downwards.
TATAATTGTATAATCTTAAAGGGCCTTAATGTAAGATTGGGTTTTATAAAAGGATGATTAAGGTGGAATCCCTAGAGACACTTTTATAAAAACACAAAACCCTAGCCACCCTCCTAAGCTTGGCCGCCATCCACTTGTCGTTGACCAAGCATCGCCGCCGCCTTCTTCTTGGCCGGTTCTACTCTCGGGTATCTTGTGGTCGGTTGTGAACTTCCTACTAGCGAGGATTCGTTGTAACCCGCATGTTACAATTCCGGTATAGTCGTCAAAGGTTGATTACTAAAACCCTTTATGGTTGTTTATTCCTTTTATTTGTTTATACGCGTATAACCTTGATCCTGATTGGGAATATTTATTAATCGGATTAATAAATCAAATTTATATAATCGGCTTTTGGTAAATTGTATAAACCGCTTCCGCTATTATTTTGATACACTGATTCCCAACATAAGTGTATATATAAGTAATATTAAACGGATGGCGTATAAGTGTATATATAAGTAATATTAAACGAATGGAGATTTTCTATATCATATGTGATATTCAACTATGCCTTAAAGTAATTAAAAGGATGGCGATTTTTTATATCATGTGTGATATTCAACTATGCCTTTTAATTGGAATCTCTGTGGGTAGTTTTGTTTCTTATTTTTTATAGTTTTGATTTTTGAACATATGTAATTGTTTGTATTTAAAGTTTAACTTATTTACTAAAAGTTATAGCAATAGTTTTATTTTGAAAAAGGGCGGAAATTTTTATAAAACTTAAGCAAGGTGCTCAAGAATCAGTACAAACAAACTAAAAAGCGAATACAGGAACTACATTGAAACAAAAGTGATGGTGAGCCGTTTACTAGCACGGAGGATCTTGAGGATGACAATATACCCATAATCCATTTCCGCCATAGAGCGGGGAAACCCATTTGTAAAAGTGTTGTATCCAAGAACTTCCAGCTGATTGAATCAAAAGCTTTTTCAAAGTCAACTTTAAACAACATCATTTATTTTTTGATTTCTTACCACAGGAGATAAGTTCGTTGATTATTAGAGGCCCATCCAGTATGCTACGCCCTTCAATATAAGCCGTTTGAGTGTCACTCACCAAAAGCCCGATGACCCGTTTCAATATCTTTGCTAGTACTTTTGAGATTAATTTCAATATACAACCTATAAGATTTATAGGTCTAAACTCGTTGATGCGCTGTAGGTTAGCAAATTTCGGCACCAAAGTGATAAAGCTCGAATTACACCCTCTATTTAGCTTACCATGCACATAAAAGTAGTCAAAAAGACTAACAAATCAGCTTCCAAAATATTCCAAAATTGCTTTATGAAGCTGAAAGTGAACCCATCTGGACCTGGAGTTTTATCACCACCACATTCCCATACTACTTCCTTGATCTCTTCTTTGGAAAAAACGTTTAAATAACAAGGTTGAATGTTCCAAAGAAAGTACCTTAAAGCCATCGTTAATAAAGCATGGTCTATCATGATTTTCCTCTTTGAATAAATTTTCAAAATAAGACTTTATATCCTCTTTTAGAGATTCCGGTTCCGACACCCATATGTTATTGAAAACGAGCCCATTTATTCTATTGTGCTTTTGGTGACTCTTGATTATGCCATGAAAAAAGGAGGAATTTTCATCACCTTCTGTTATCCAGCTAACCTTTGCCCTTTGTTTAAGATCTTCCAAATTATTATCTTTAATTTCCGCCAACGTTTTGACCCATAGCTCTCTATTTGTACATTCTTTCTCCGAAAGAGACATGGACTTCGCTTTCATATCTAGCATTTCAATTTTTTTTGCAAGGTCATTGATGATTTTACTATCACATATTTTTAAGTTTCTACTCCAGGGTTTGATGGGCATTTTTACATCTTTCAATCTTTGAGCCAGCAACTTATCCGGAGGATTAGGTTGTTGACATATCGAGTACAAGTCTGTCACAATTTTTTGTAAACTATCTTCGTCCAGCCATGAATTAAAAAACCGGAAGGGAGGATTGCCAAACTTCACCTCACAACATTTTAACAACAGAGGTCGATGATCTGACCTATATCTCGGCAGCCCCGTTAGTATCGCTGATGACCATTTGGAGAGGAACGATGGACAGACTAACATTCTATCAATCTTACTAAGACGCTTACCATCGTCTGATCTGTGGGTGAATGAGCAGCCCAACATTGTGTATTATGATAAGCCTACTGAACGAATAAACTGATTAAAAGATTCAGCCATCTGCGGATTGAATTTCGAGTTTTTTCTTTCACTAGGCTCACGAACACAGTTAAAATCTCCCATAAAAATCCAGGAACCGTTATATATGGGCATAAGGTTAGTTAACTCAGCCCATAGTTCTCTCTTGAGATTAATATCGTGTTGAGCATAAATATTAACTACAACTAGTGTTTTTCAATGACGCGCGTTGCGCGAAAGGCATTGGTGTTTTCGACCGACATCATTCTTCAAACGATTCGAGATAAACGATGCGTAACCAGCCATATCCGACATCGTGGAGTGTATTAAAAAGGGAGCAATTGGACGATTGGATGCTGGGCTAGGTGTTTCTTGGAATGCCCACGGATTGTTCGGGTCAAAACCACGATTATGAGGATTCATTTTTCGTATTGTGGTTGGATGAGAATTTTTTTTTTAAAATAAGATAGTGATGATTATAGAAGAGGTGGAGTAGTTGTGGTAAAAAATGAATAGAAGTGTGAGTATTTATAGCGAATAATTTTTTTTAAACACATAGTCGTTGGCCAACGGCTAGCCCAAACAGCTACTTGTCTTGGCCAATGAGATCCTGTCATGTCATCTTGATAGCCCCGTCCAACGCCCGGGCTGAAACCCCCGCCCAAGGGGCCACGCCACAACCCCCGCCCCCACCCGGGGTGGTGACTTGGGCGTTTGTACCCAACCCACGCCACAACCCCCAGGCTGAAACCCTCGCCCAAGGGGCCACGCCGAAACCCAAACCCACCCGGGGTGGTGACTTGAGCGTTTGTACCCAACCCACGCCACAACCCCGCCCCATACCTCATATTTTAATATACCCTAAATTACTCTTCATTTAATTTCATTTTCACTGTTCATTTAGTTTCATTTTTATCATATATGAATTATAACCTCACCCCCATTTACTAGTTCCCCAATTGTGGCTAAATAGAATCTATTTGAGATCGAGGATTTCCGAGTAAAAATCCTTGGATCCCAAATAATAATCAATTTATATTTATATTTAACTTTTAAATCTGTCTCTATATATTTGGTGCCTTCTTTATCCAAAGTTGTTGTCTCGTGACTCAAATAAGTTTGTTTTCTTTCCATTAATCTTGGAAATTTGGACCATTTGTGACCGTATAAGTTATAACAATCTTTTTCATATACATAACTATTGGTATACATTATTCCAAATTTATATATGACCAAAAATCCTTAATGGATTCCTCACTTTGGCTTATAGTGGAACTTAATTATCATTTATTGTTGTAAATTTGTTTTTAATGACTCTTATAGTGGAACTCAATTATCATTTATTGTTGTAAATTTGGTTTTGATGACTCTTTTTTGCAACTAATTAAAGTGCTTGAGTGTGTATATTTATGTATATTTGAAATGACATCATCCCTATTCAAGACAATGACCTCCAAATTTGTCTTCTAATATAATTTTTTTTAGTATTTAAATATTTCTTTATAATTTTCTTACTATTTTGCTAAAAACGTTTTGTTTCATATAATATAAGAACAAAATTATTCAACTAATTTGCTTGAATTAACTTAGGTACAATAATAGAGATAACAATACAACAAGATATAATAGCTACATCAAATAGTGTCCTAGTGGGACCCATGCTTGAGCTCCATGGCTACTGAGTTGACTCACTGAGTTCGAGTTCAACATGACCGAGTCATTGCCCAATAAAAATCAATTAAATTACACATGTACTAAACAATTACGATCTCAAACAACTGGGACAACTAATTTGATCAGAATCTGGCCTTTTTTAGCCTAACCATTGAACCCTGTGTGGCTCCAAACCGTGTCCCGGACTCGACTCAGGTCTCGTCCCTTAAGGGTTCGACCCGAACCGACAAAAACCGAATTGGCAGCCGAGTCACGGCTACGGGCTAGATACTCATGAGGTGGGACCATATCCAAATCTTGACCATCCGTTACATCATCCGAGTCATGCATCGACTCAACCGAGTCAACTCGGTAGATCTTTGACCAATCAGGCACATTTACCGGTGCTGATGTGGCCACGTGTCGTCCACGTGGAGACGCAAAGCTGTCTCCAGTGACAAAATGATGAACAATCCTCGGTGATGACACCATCTTACTAGGCGTATCCACAAGCGCGGATGACAACCCGCCGATGGTGCCATCACCTCGCGGGACGGGGTTGCGATAACCCCGTCTCGTGTTACTTTCCACGTTGGCACGTGAGCTCCAATCATGGTCACTCTGGTTGACCATACCGTCAACCATGGACCAAACATCGTCTTCTCCTAGCTCTTCGCCTTCATCTTCGTCTCGAATCGTGTTCCCACCGTACCCGTAGCTCCCCAACAGAACCTCACTCCGGCTGGCGATCAGTTTCCGGCCTTTCGCCATACCGAAATAACAAACTCCGGTCACCAGAGTCTTGATTTTCCGGCAACCCAAGTGAGGAAACAATTGATAATTAATAACTACTACAATATAAATTTCATCATTATTGGTATATATATTGTCATACAGAGCCCTTCAATGAATCATGGAAGTGTATATATAAGCTTTTCAATCATGAAAACAAGAATTGAATTTCATTTGAATTTGGAGTGCATTTGAATCTGATTTCATTTTAATAATGTTGAATCAACACGTACACTAAATTACGAGGTTGTGAAAAATAGGAAGAAAAAGACAAAACTCGTGGTAATATTTGCGACATCATGCGCACTTGGAGGTGGTCAAATTGTATTTATTTATTTATTTTTTTTTTTAAGAATCTTTATATCTCAATAAAGTTCAGTTTATAGGATTCCTTAACTTTAGCGAAATTGATGTTTTAACTTTTAAGTTGATGTTTTGTGGTCCTATTTTGCAATTTCGAACCTTGATTTCAGTTGATCTTCTTCAGTCGACATTGAAAATTGTTCTTCTCCAGCCCTAATTTTTTTATTGAACAGCCGCGATCACATTAAAAACGAAAAAAAAAAAAAAAACAACTAGCAAGTTGCTAGAACAATACAAGGATATATTAATTAAATATAAACAAAAGAGGAACAACATCTATCCGTCTAAACCTGAGTATTTGTCTTAATTCTATACTTAATCCAATTAAAGGAAGCTAATTTATCATAGAGTCAACCCGTATCCTTCGAATTGAATATCAATTGTTGCGCTTTGGTTCCGAGATCGAGAAAAACCGATTAGCCCCAACAATTGATTTCATCTAACTTTGGCCAACCCTTTTTATTTGTGTGTATCTTATCCTCTCTGCTCACTGGCAAGAAGGTATATTTTTGTTCTTACACCCAGTGGCAAAGCTTGACAACGAAAACGGGGGAGGGGGTCGAAAACGTATATACCCAAAAATTTCTACACGAAAACTACATATATAACACTATTGAGCGAAAAATTTGGGGGGTCGGGCGCCCCCCGGCCCTTTTATACTTCGCCCCTAATTACACCTCATCTTATAATAGGCTGACGTGTCACCTTTACAAATAAAAACTAACGATAAATAACTCTTACAATTCATTACTACTAAAAGAATTGTTAACAAGCTTTTCAATTTTAAAGTTTACAAAGCTTATAAAATAAGGTGTTCTTAAGTGATTCACGAATCCTTATAAGTAAATATACCCTAAAAGACTATAATTATCACAAAACATGAGATTAACAATTATGATTCTCGCTTATTTGTTTATTTGTGGACTTGCATACTCACAACTAAGGTTTGATAACTATGATTCTCGCAAGTTGTTGATAAGAATTTTGAACTTAAACATTATACATTGAGATTAACGAATCTCACACCTTTTTGTGAAGGATGGATATTCACATACATAATTACGCATGTGTTTAGATTGAGTTGCTGTGCATGTGCACCATGTGTTAGTTGTTTCATTTATATAGTGTGTTTTGATTTTCAGATTTGATTCATTTATATAGTGTGTTTTGATGCACTATTGAGTACAATGGCATATCCAATCCTTGAATATAGCGTGTTCACTCTATTAGGGAGGAGGGGGCGCCTGCGAATACCCATGTGCACGTAGAATTCACCGTGCGGTGTTTGTTGTGAGGGTTGAGGATGCAAGTACCGAAGCGGGTAAGTTGTGTGATGTGTGTGGACAGGGAGAGAGATATGTAGGTATGTGTTTTTCCAGGCAGGTACACCACCGCTGATGGAGTGTTATGCAAGTTGTGGTCTTTGGGTAGTTGATATGGCGCCATTGTATTGGTTGGTAGGAGAGTATCTTCGGTAAGCGCCCCCTCTTCCCTTACATCGGTGTGTCTGACTTTTCTGATCTAATCGTTGTGTCAACCATTATAGTGTTGTGACTCCCTTTCTTTAGTTAAACTATTATAGTGTTCGGATCAATGCTACGTACATTGTTGCTAAAACATATAGTTAATTGACTTAATTACATTCCAAAAAAGTTGTTTTATCCTAAGATTTCCCCTATAATCATCGGCCATATGAATACATACGCTATATTATAATATATATATATATATATAGGGAGCCGCTAGAATGAGAACCACCACGAGAACCGCGCCCCGCGGGTGGCCGTTGACCACGAAATTTTTTTTACACCTAGATCCGTATATTTTAAGACCGGGTGTAAATTTTGGGTTCAAACGGCGCACCCGAGGGGTAGTTTTTTACGCCCAAAGTTTGGGTTTTTTTAATTTTTCTTTTTTTTTAACCAAACTTTGGGCGTAAAAAACTACCCCCTCGGGGGCGCCGTTTGAACCCAAAATTTACACCCGGTCTTAAAATATATGGATCTAGGTGTAAAAAAAATTTCGTGGTCAACGGCCACCCGCGGGGCGCGGTTCTCGTGGTTCTCATAACTCGTGGTGGTTCTCATTCTAGCGGCCACCTATATATATATATATATATATATAGGGAGCCGCTAGAATGAGAACCACCCCCAGTTATGAGAACCACTCTCCTCCAATCAAATTATGCCACCCAAAAGGATAGTTTGGTCATTTACTACATATGTCATTTCATCTCTCTATCATCTTGACATCTGTCTCTTTTTTTAAAACTCTTGTCTTTATAAGTCACTCACCTCTCTCTTTCTTCATTTGAAGATCACCAAATGTTCACTGTCTTTATAAAGTCTCTAACATCTCTCTATCTTCAAATGAAGTTCACCAAATCTTCATCCTCACACTGGCGACCCCCAACCACCGCACCCACTCCGGCGGACCCCTCGTTTCTCTGGCGCCCCCCTCGTTTCTCCGGCGACACTTAGATCTACAACCCCATCTGTCATCTCTTCCAAACCCTCAGATCTGCAACCCCATCTGTAATCTTGTTTAAGTTCCTGATCTTGCGTGGTTTGATGTTACATCTGGGTTTTGTTTGATCTGTTAGAATGGGCAAAGCAGGTGGTGGGTAGAGGCGGTGCCAGTAGTTCGACCGGTGGTGACGGTGAAAGATGGGTGAAGGGGGTGGGTGAAAGGATGGTTGTTGTGGTGGGTCACGCGCGCCGGTGTGTCGAAGGCTATGGTGGCGGTGAATGGTGGGTAGAGGTTCAGATTCAAAATTTGTCCCTGGACAGGTTCAGATTTTTGCTTGTATCGGCTTCCATTAATGGAGGTTGTGAGTTCTGCTTGTTTATTGTTTGACTTCCAGCACATAGTTTCTTTTGTTTTTGTTTAATCTTGTTTAATTTCTGGATATTTGTGTGGCTTCCAGTTTGTTGGTGGGGATTCGAAGGATTTTGCTGGGTTTTGGTGGTGAGTTTGAATGTTTTGAACAGTTTTTTTGGTGGTGGGTGTTCGAATCTGGATTTGAATGATATTCTGTTTTTGAATGATGTTCATGTTGAATCTGGGTTTGAATGTTGTTCATGTTGTTCATTTTGTTATTGTTGATGGGGTTTCCTTTGATTTGATTTTTGGGTATCTACATCATGTTTGGTTGTTATTGTTACTGGGCAAGTTTGAATCTGGGTTTTTGTTGATGAACTGGGTGCTTTTTTGATGAACTGGGTTTTTGTTGGTTTTGAATCTTGTGGTTTGAATCTGGTTTGTTCTTGTTTGATCAGTGACTGTGGGGTTGATATGTTTTTGGATTGGATGGCGATGATGCAAAAAAAAAAAAAAACTAGATTTTGATGACGATGGCGCGGCAAGGACGACGGAGGGTAGGTTTTTGAACCTGCAACCCCACTTTGCAGCCTTTTTGATTATCGGAAAATCTGAGCCAAACCACGTTTTTTTTCGAGATACACTTTGTTTTGATGTTGTTGTTTCAAAAAAAAAAAAAAATTTGAGGCGTCGATGACGATAACAACCTATCTGAGACTCCTACCGAGTTTGCGATTTCTGGGTGCATTTGTTTTGCGATTTATGGGTGCGTTCGTTTTAACGTAAAACGTAAAAACGTAAAAAGTTTTACGCAAAACGTAAAAAGTTTTTACGTAAAAATTTCATGTAAAACGTAAAACATAAAATTTTTACGTAAAACGTAAATTTTTTAACATAAAAAGTAAAACGTAAAAAGTTTTACGTAAATTATTTTGTTTGTTGGGTTTTTTTTAGGCGTCGATGATGAAAACAATATATCCGAGACGCTTCACCGAGTTTGCGATTTCTGGGTGCGTTCGTTTTTGCCTAAAAAAGTTTTTGTAAAAAAAAAAAAATAAACCGTAAACTTTTTGACGTAAACCGTAAACTTTTTAACGTAAAAAGTAAAAAGTTTTAGGTGAAACGTAATTTTTTTTTACTAAAACGTATTTTTTTTACTAAAACGTAAAAACCGGGGGCGTAAAACGTAAAAAACCGGGGAGGGGGGGGGGGGGCGTAAAACGTAAACGTAAAAAACGTTAACGTAAAAAACCGGGGCGTAAAACGTAAAAAACCGACGCATAAAACGTAAAAAAAATGGGGCGTAAAACGTAAAAAACCGATGCGTAAGACGTAAAAAACTGACGCGTAAAACGTAAAAAACCGACACGTAAAACGTAAAAACCGACGCGTAAAACGCAAAAAAAACGGGGCGTAAAACGGGACGGCTTGTAAAAAACGGGACGGCAAAAACGGGACGGCAAAAAACGTAAAACGTAAAATTTTTAACGTAAAACGTAAAAAGTAAAAAGTTTTAACGTAAAACGTAAAAATTTTAACTTAAAACGTAAAAATTTTAACGTAAAACTTAAAATGTAAAAAGTCTAAAAAGGTTAACGTAAAACGTAAAAAGTGCAAAAACGGCGCGAAAAAACCGGGAATAAAAAACCGCACTTAACAACCCGGTCGCAAAAACACGGCATTAAAAAAACGCGGCGTAGAAAAACGGCGCGTAAAACGAGCCGTATAAACGGCGCGTAAAAACGGGACGTAAAAAATGGGGCGCAAAAAACAGGACGGCTTGTAAAAAATGTGACGTAAAAAACGGCGCGGAAAAAAAACGGGACGGCTTGTAAAAAACGGGACAGCTAAAACGGGACGGCAAAAAACGGGATGGCAAAAAAACGGGACGGCTAAAACGGGACGGCTTGTAAAGAAACGTGACGCTAAAAATGGCGCGGCAAAAAACGTGACGAAAATAATGGGGCGAAAAAAAACGGGACGTAAAAAATGGGGCGCAAAAAACGGGACGGCTTGTAAAAAACGTGACGTAAAAAACGGCGCGGCAAAAAACAGGACGACTTGTAAAAAAAACGGGACGGCTAAAACGGGACGGCAAAAAAACGGGACGGCAAAAAAACAGGACGGCTAAAACGGACGACAAAAAACGGGACGGCTTGTAAAAAAAAACGTGACGCTAAAACGGCGCGCTAAAAACGGGACGGCTTGTAAAAAACGTGACGTAAAACGGGTCGTAAAAAAAACGCGCGTAAAAAACGGGTGGTAAAAAAAACGCGCATAAATTTTTTTTATATAAAAAATCTGATTTTCAAAATTTTTGTTTAATAAAGAAATCTTTTTAAAAAATAAAAAGTAATATAATAAAACTAAAAAGTAATAAAATAAAACAAAAAGTAATTAAAAAATAATAAAGTGAAAAAAACAAAAAAGAGTTATTTTACCAATCTACCCTTTTTGATTAAAATATAAAAGACATAATAAGACAAATTTTATTTAATATTAGTTTTTGTTACTTTTAATTTCATCCATGCATCAAGTTGATCTAAAGGCTATAAAGTGGTTCTCATCGTTCTCATAACTGGATGTGGTTCTCATTTTAGCGATCCCCTATATATATATATATATAGGGTAAGGTTCATGCGAGAACCACCTTTATTGCGAGAACCGCGAGAACCAATGTAAACACAACCTAAAATAGCTAAAAAAACCTAAAAAAAAACTACCCCCCCCCCCCCCCCCCCCCAAAAGCTAAATGCTAAAAACTAAACCCCCCAAAAAACCTAAAAAAAATCTAACCCCCCCACCCACCCCCAAAAACCTAAACCCCCCCTCCCCACCCCCCCAAAAACCCTAAACCCCCCACCCCCTCCCCCCCCCCCCCCCCCAGCTAAAAAGCTAAAAACTAACCCCCAAAAAACCTAAAGAAAATAAAAAAAAATCTAAATTTTTTTTTTTACTATTTTTTAAGTTAAAATCGCTACTTTTAAAAACAAAAAAAAAAATTAAAAAAATTTTTTTTTTTTAAAAAAAAATTAATTTTTTTTTTGGCTACTAAAAGTAGCGATTTTTTTTATAAAAAAAATTAAAAAAAAAAATTTTTGTGTGTTTTTTAGCTATTTTTAGGTATTTTTTGTTGTGTTCACATTGGTTCTCGCGCGGTTCTCGCACATAAGGGGTGGTTCCTAACGGATCTTTGTCATATATATATATATATAGAGTTAATTACATAGTTAGTCCCCTGTGGTTTTGCACAAAATAACAAACTTAGGTACTAATAGTTTAAAATCACCTTCTAGGGTATTAACTTTTCATTTTGTAACGTTTGGAGGTATTAACTTCTAAGGTAATAACATAGGTAGTCCCCTGTGGTTTGCACAAAATAACATACTTAGGTACTAACACAAATGTGATTTTAAGCCTACAAATAAGCTTAATACCCTCAAACGTTACAAAATGAAAAGTTAATACCCTAGAATGTTATCAGAAACTATTAGTACCTAAGCTTGTTATTTTGTGCAAACCACAAGGGACTAACTATGTAATTAACTCATATATATATATAGGGAGAAAGATCATGCGAGAACCACCTCTTATTGCAAGAACCGCGAGAAACAATGTGAACACAACAAAAAATGCCTAAAAATAGCTAAAAATCACACAATTTTTTTTTAATATTTTTTATATAAAAATCGCTACTCTTGTCGAAGCAAAAAAAAATTATTTTTTTTTAAAAAAAAAATGTTTTTTTTTTCTTTTTGCCATTAAAATTAGCGATTTGAGCATAAAAAAACATTAAAAAAAAATTAGATTTTTTTAGGTTTTTTGGGGGTTTAGTTTTTTAGCATTTTAGCTTGGGGGGGTGGGGTGAGAGGGGTTTAGGTTTTTTTTTTTTTGCGGGGGGGGGGGGGGGGGTTAGGTGTTTTTTCGCGAGAACCAATGTGAACACAACCAAAAATGCCTAAAAAATAGCTAAAAATCACACAATTTTTTTTTAATATTTTTTTATATAAAAATTGCTACTTTTCGAAGCAAATTTTTTTTTTTAAAATATATATATTTTTTTAATACTAAATGTAGCGATTTTAACATAATAAATATTAAAAAAAAAATTTGGATTTTTTTAGGTTTTTTGGGGGTTAGTTTTTTAGCGTTTTAGCTTGGGGGGGTTTAGGTTTTTGGGGGTGTTTAGGGTTTTTTGGAGGGGGGGGAGCATTTAGCTTTGGGAGGGGGGGGGGGGGGTGGGGGTTAGGTTTTTTTAGCTATTTAGGTTGTGTTCACATTGGTTCTCGCGGTTCTCACAATAAGGATGATTCTCGCATGAACCTTACCCTATGTATATATAGATATATAATTGCGTGGTAGAATCCCCACACATCTGGAACTGGAAGTGGGAAGATGATAATTCTCCTGTACCATTTACGATATTTAATTTTAGAATATTGATTTTTTATTCTAAATAATATCAGATTCTTTTATTCTCAATAATATCAAATTCTTCAATTTATTTTCATGATCTTAGATCTAGATTAAGTTCATATTAAATTTTGCAGTCGATATAAATCAAATAGTCGGGAACTTTTTTAGGAAAAATTACAAGTTTTGTCCTTTATCTTTATACCACTTTTTAGGCGGTGTCCTTTTTAACGAATGTTGACAGGCGGTGTCCTTTACTAGGTATTTTGTTGCAAGTTTAGTCCTTTACATCCAACCCAGTTAATTGTTGACAGGCGGTGTCCTTTACTAGGTATTTTGTTGCAAGTTTAGTCTTTTACCTGGGTATTTTGTTGCAAGTTTAGTCCTTTACACCCAACAATTAACATGGTTTTTTAACCGGGTTGGGTGTAAATGACTAAACTTGCAACAAAACACCTAGTAAAGGACATCGTCTGTCAACATTCGTTAAAAAGGATACCGCCTGAAAAGTGGTATAAAGATAAAGGACAAAACTCGTAATTTTTCCACTTTTTTATGTTCTTTATCTTCCAATTGTTTAAGGACCTGGAATGTATAGTACAATAAATAACTTATATTAATATCCTTAGGATACCTGTTTGAGGTATTATATAAGAATATACATAATATATTATACAACTATTTGCTAATATATTAAGCAAAAAGATGACCAATTCGGTTCAATCATCACTCTACTACTGATTCGTGAATCTTTATTGGAATAATCTGAGTGTCATGTTACGTAATAATTCATTAAAATATATACAATATTATACTGCATGAGGGAGACATATTTTAAGATACCTAAAAGAGTTAATTACTGTTTTCGTCCCTGAGGTTTGTCAAAAATAACGGTTTCAGTCCATTAGTTTAAAAATTGCGATTTCAGTCCATTAGTTTCATTTTCGTAACCATTTCAGTCCACCAACTTAACTCCCATCCATTTATTCTGTTAACTTTGGGTGAAATCACAAAATTGCCCCTATGGTTTAATTAAAAAAAACGCTGGTCACCATCCTATACCACTGTCGCCATCCACCGCCGTTCACCACCGTCACCATCCCCAATCCAAAACCCTGGCCCCCACCACTGTCGTTCAACACCGCCTACAATCACCATTGAGAGAGTTTCAATTTCAGATCTAAAAGGTCTCAAATTTGATAGATTGCAGTGGGGCATGGTGGTTGTGGTGGTGAATGATGGTTGGTGAGGGAGGGAGACGGGTGGTTGTGGCAATGAACGATGGTGGTAGTGGTGTGGTGTGGTTGTTGTGTTTGCAAAAACCCCATTGATTCTTCCCCTGTTTCGAACACCATCCACCACCATCGTCAACACCATCCACCACTGCCACCATCGTCAATAATCAGTCAGCACCATCCACCACCACCGTCAACACCATCCACCACTGCCACCATCGTCAATAATCAGTCAACACCATCCCCACACCTCCGGCCACTCCATAACTACAACTGCCACCACTGGCCAATTGAACATGAATTTAGTTGAGGAAAGTTGGAATGGATCGAGATACATGTATATATACAAATTCAGAGGCGGTTAAGGAGTCAAAAATGTAATGAGATTTGTGGAGGTGTTTGGGGTTAGCGGATAAGCATGAATAGCATAGAAAACGGGATTTGATTTGGTTTTTAAGTTGATACGGAGAGGAGATAAACATTGCGAACGAACACGAATGAAAAACGACTGTATGGAAGGAGCTCCGGGTTTGCCGGAATCCGATCGAAAATTTCGGAGAAGATGACCGGAAGAGCGGTCTTTCTGTTTGTTTGAAATTTGTTTTGAGGAATTGCAATTTGGTCCCTGCATTTTTAACTCTTTTTCAATCAGGTTTAAAACTTGAAGATTTTCACCCAAAGTTAACAGAATAAATGGATGGAGTTAAGTTGGTGGACTGAAATGGTTACGAAAATGAAACTAATTGACTGAAATCGTAATTTTTAAACTAATGGATTGAAACCGTTATTTTTGACAAACCTCAGGGACGAAAACAGTAATTAACTCTACCTAAAAAATAAGAAGTTTCCTCCCTTAATTTATTGATAGACCCCTAAAATGAGAGTGATTTGGTCTTTTAAACACCATTTATTTTTTAGCCCTAAACTTATTACACTTAAATCGTCGAGTTTTAACAAACGTATAGATAATTGGTTACACTTTTCCCCATTCACAACAAACTTATAATTCTTTTTCGTATTTTTGTCATATCTTGTAAACTATAATGTTTAAAAAAAAATCCAAAGACAATATGACGACCTACGCATTTTTGTCGACGTTTCAGTAGTTGTCTTGTTCAGTATTAACGAACGGATTAAACGGTACAAGTAGAAGATGCATTAGTGTACAAATGATTAAAGCCAAACGTATGGGTGGAAATTTACCTTCAGTGTAACATCTCAAACCAATAAGAATCAAGGGGAAAACAATACTTGGGTGCAACAAAAGAATCTTGAAACGTTGAAATAAATTTAAAACGTTGAAATGAATTGAAAACAAGTTGGAATCTCGCTCAAGATAGAATTGTGGCTTAGAGCATTCATGTGCCATTACAGAAGTATTTTTATTACATCATCATCATCATCATCATCATCATCATACTCAGTAAATCCCACCAATAGCAAAGCAAAGGTAGGGTCTGAGGAGGGTAAGATGTAGACAGCCTTACCTCTACCCCGTAGGAATAGAGAGGCTGCTTCCAGTGAGACCCCCGGCTCGATAGTAGTTTTGCATCAAGCCTTGGACATAAGGCACATAACACTCGACAATCGAGACAAAGACCGATTAGTGCATGTACCCTTTTGTCTTTCAGCTATCAACGCCACCACATGATGCATGATTAACCGTCCTCCACTTTTAACGTTATTTTCACGAAATTAGTAAAATAACGTTAAAATTAGTGCACTTTTACTTTTGCCCCCCGATGGCCCACACATATATACATTACATATGTAACAATATTGAAATTAAATTTACTAAGTCACAAATCTCCGATGCCTAAACCTTTCTCTAATATCACTACATCCATCAGTTGAGAAATAAGAAAATAAGAACAAAACCCACTGCAAAAGAAAATTTTACTTGATAATAAAAGATTAGTGGGTTTTAACCGTGAGAATCAAATTCTGACTTTGTGTAGTGTTTCCGATTAGCACAAAGCTGGTATCAATACAAAGTCTCGTTCGATGTATCAATACAAACCGAATTAACCAAAAACCGGTAATCAATTTTTTTAACTCTCATTTAAGCAAAAGTAATCGAACCGAACCGAACCAAACTTTACGTAATAACAAACAAATAGAGCTGTATAATAAAATAAAGTTATGTACAATTTGAAACTGAGTACGTGTATATGAACTTATAGAGCTATATAATAAAAATTAATTAAATTATCTACAATTTGAAACTGAGTACGTGCAAATGAACTTATAAGAAGTAAAAAATGAAGAAATTTTATTTTTCTATTTTTTAAATGGAATCATTAGGACACGTTCATTCAAACGTTAATCAAACAAGTTACATCTATTCTTTTTCGCAATCAACTCAAAACAATCACCTCTCCTTTCTTATCTAAAATTTCATTTTGTATTCTCATGGAACTCGTGAATTATTCGGTTAGCTTACATAACAAACTGACGCAAAGATCGGGATTTCGAAGATGAAAGCTCATTCAAACCTCGATTATTCCGTTAGCTTACATAACAGATTGACGCAAAGATCGGGATTTCAAAGATGACATTCACTAAGCTCATGCAAACCTCACAACTGTCATAAAAAAGATCCGCCACACCTGTGACAACTGTGCCTACATTTATCACTAACCAATCCCGAACAAATTCATAAGCAATAAAACCTTGTGTTTTATTTATTCGATTGTGTAATTATCCATGATATTTGCACATTTTCAATTGTTTTTCAATTTCGAGCTCTTAAACATTTTCTGGGAAGCTATACGTAAACTGTTACGTAAACATGATCAGTTTAACGCAACGTACGCTCCGGAACAGTGACATTAGCTAAACATACCCTAAATACCATTTACATAACTTAGAAATAAGTTTTGGAGGGTTCGGTATGCTTATTTGGTCACAGGGACTAAATGCGTCAAAACTACGAAAGTATGACAATTCGCGTATATTCTGCATTCAGACCATATCCGTCCATCCAAAAATTTTTGTAATCATTAAAATATTTTATTTTAGTGATGGGAATGCAAAAATACCTTTTGTTTCGCAATTTGGATCGTTTTCGCGTTTGTTACAACTTTCGTCGTAATTAACCGAAAAACGTAACCGTACAGCCAAACGAACCGACATCCATGATAATTACAAGCACATTTCAAGTCCCCTATGATTTAACATCTTTGTAAAGGGTTAAAAGGGTTAAATGCGTCGAAAACAAGTTTAACGGTATGCAGGGACTGAAACTATCAAAAACTTAAACTATTGACAAAATGGCTCCCCTCAGGCCACGCGACAGCCCCCTGATGTCCTGGAGCGACACATGACAGTCCCCTGTTTTCAGAACTTTCTAAACAGCTTCCCAGCTGTTGCAAACGGATTTCCAACTTAGTTTTTGCAATCATGTGGGTTATTTAAGTGTTCCCCAAGGCTTGTAACCTGGTCCAAACACTTGTAGGGATGAGATTAATCCTTGGGCAACACATAAACACTTGTCATGATCCTATGATTCAAGGATTAGTATAAATAGCCAACATTCATTCAACAACTTGCTCATTCCTTTCTTCTTCTCACATCTGCTCTAATTGGAGGCTACCACATTGTTGGAGGCTTCCTAAGTGAGTTTTCTTCATCCTAGAACACAAGTGAGTGTTCTAATTAGTCTTGTTTAGTTATTTTTAGCTATTTCAAGCTAAAAGTCAAACAGTGTTTGACTTTCGGTTTAGACCATGAATTGGTCAAGACAAAGTTCAATTGAACTTTGCAACGTGATCGTAATCCCGATGGTTATAATCCCTTACGAATATACCTACTAATTACCACGTTTACTAGTCGAAATGACGAGTCAAAGTTTCGGTCAAAATGCACGTTTATGTGCATTTTACGACGGAACTATTTTCGGGTATCAAAACACTTTTTTTGATACCAAATCAGTTTTCCAACTTAGTTAAACATGTTTTAACATGTTTAACTCGTCACTTCTAGTTTAGTGCTTATTTAGGGTCGTAAGTCGAGCACCGCTTTGACTTTCGAATCCGACCCGTTTGGTCGATCTTAGGATCCGACCAAACACATATTTGTGACCATAGTTGTATAGGGAATAACCTACTGAGGTTATACCTTATGGTCACTTCATTTGGTTAGTTATTTGTGTAACGCCCTGCTTTTTCATACTTTCCATATTTAAAAACCTTTACTTGTAATTCTATTTTTGGAAACTTTGTATTCTTGTAATCGTCCTTTCGTTGTAATCAATGTAAAATCCGAGACTTGAATCATAATGAAATTCGTGTTTTCGTTACACTTATGTTATACACGTTTCATACATGTTCAAAGATATTATTCATGTGATACTTTGTCAACAATTTGTGCAAAATATGTCAAACTTGCAAACTTGTGATCTATATGCTAAATTACACAAATTCGACACTTATTCTCGTCAAATATACATGTTTATACTTGTTTTATGTTTGTTTCATAAAATAATTACATAACACACCCTTGTGTATGATTCTCGTGCTTAAAACACTCAAAAGTATGCTTAAAACATAAATATTGGAAGTCTAGGGGTATAAAATGTCAAAGTATCAAACTTTTGCCCAAACCCGGGCTCTCACCGGCCGCGACTCGCCACCCCTTGTGGCTTCGCGGGCCGCGAGGCCTTGTAAACCGAGACCAGCTCAATCAGGCTCGATTCTTGGCGGGTTTTGGTGATATTTTGAGTTTTAAACTTGTGTTATTACATTAAATGTGCACCAAACCCAACCCCAATCCTTCCCTATAAAACCCAAGTGTATTCCAAGCATTTTTCACTTTACCACACTCACAAAACACTCTCAAATCTCCCTCAAATCTGCTGTTCATCAGAAGTCTAATCAGATTCATAACAAGTTGTTCAAGTGAGCATATCTCACTCATTACTTAGTCTTTTGCTTTGATTCTTTTTCCTACTCACTTGGATTGACCTTAGGTACATTTCCATTGTCTTTTGCTTTGATTATTTTTCCTACTCACTTGGATTGAACTTAGGTACATTTCCATAGGTTTTTCATGGAAAAACAAGGTCTGGAACGTCACCAAAAAGGCTCCAAAGTGGACTGAACTTTCTGTTTTTGATTTAAACTTTGTTAAACTTAGTTAAACTTGAGTTATCTAATCTCATTCCTATGTCCTTATGCTCCTAATCAATTGAATGGTTAGTTGGGCTTAAAAACAAGGTTGAGACAAGTAAAATCAAAGGTTAAAACCTAATAAACTTTCTGTTTTGTTTAGGGTTTAACCCACAAGTAGTGTTCAAGCTTGAAGCTTGATGTTTGTGTGATTATAGGACAAGCTTGGGCTATCCTACTTGAAAATCCACACACTACTTGATGCTTTTTATAGATTAGTTGTTCTTATTTCATTCTTTACTTGTATGTTCTTAACCCTCCTTGTTGTTTATAATGACAAGTGTAGTGGTGAGCAAAGAGGTACCTAAATTGAAGACTCGTTCTTCCTATCTCATGCATGAATTATATGATACAAAGAGGTTTCTACATGGTGGATTTATCCTCCTAACTCATACTTGACCTATATGATATATGAACACTAATATAACTTATACAATATATTCGAGAAACCAAACTCTTGATGATGAACAAATGGTCATATGTCAAGATAGTAGGTTACATCATCTTAGGCCTTGATAACTTGTCACGATTCTAATGGAACCTTGTTCCATGAAAAAATTCTATCTCTTTAGAGTTTTATAATGTCAAGAACAACTGTCATCTGTGCTAGATGATTATTTTCGTGTTATTTAAACTCCGAATCTATAATCTTCCGTAAAACTCTCCATACTCACACACCTATGTTTCTTCATGTAGAAGGACAAGGTGCTCCAAACTAATCAACCAAACACTCGCGGGATATCAAGTAGGAAGCTTGCAAAACCTTGAGTATACTCGATCCCGTTTTCCTTTTTATCACTTTTGGGTGCAACATGTATGTTATACAAAATCACACTTCACATGAAACTATTTTAAACTCTATCCATGCTTAACATGAAACTATATGATGCTTGTTAGACTTGTATGCTAATGTAAACTATTTGTGTCGATATATGCTTCATTAACTTTGCTAGCCTACCTTAACAATTATAGCGCTATAGGATTAACGCATCGCCCACGAAATTTGGGGTATTGTTAAGTTAAACATGTTAACCTCCCGTTATTCTTTGGGATAGGCTATATTAATGCGTTGGATTATTGGGTTTGAACATATAGTACACCATTTCGGCATGCTAGTAAACTTGCATATTATGATTCATGTTGGATATGAGACTTTGAACGATTTTAATCTATATTATGCTATGTAACAAAATTTGTATACTCGCCAACTTTTTGTTGATATATTTTAATACATGTTGCAGGTTGATTGATGAGACGATGTTGAGAAGAAATGCAATTTAGGTGGACTTAGATACACACCTAGATAAATATATCATTTGATGTTATGTTTGTTTTGAAACAATTGTTGTATTTTATTTGGAATTTTGTATGACATTTTAGTATTGAAATGAAATTCGAATTTAATCATTATTGTCACATAGTGTTATGAAGTTGTGAGCAATTTGTTCATCTCATCCCGATGTTTCCGCCATCGGTTGGGGTGTGACAGATTGGTATCAGAGCCATAACTATAGGGAATTAGGAAAAGTAGGAATGTTTTGCCCTAGTCTATAGTTTTAGGAACTTGATTCTTATTTTTCGTTTAAAACTTCATGCATTCTACCTTATTTACTTCTTATTTCTTCTTCTTTGGTCTATTAAACTTACATGCCTTTCCTAAGGCTAACATAATACACTTTGAAGACTTGAAGACACTCGTAACAAAAACGAGACGAATTTACGAAAATAGGCGTGAAACCCACAATTTGGTAAACGACTCTCATTCCGTTCGATTCTATTTTTGCGCGAAATTCACCATTAAGTTAGGAGTGAAATCCACATCTTAATGGTAATTTCCATTTCAAACTCTTGTGGACCCACGTCAAAGTGTCGAAATTATATTTTGACCCGACGAGTGCCAACCACATTAGGGTACGAAATCTTCAAGTTAGGGGTGAAACCCGCATCTTGTCGATTAAGACCCATTCCTTGATTTTCAATCTCGCCAAAGTCCTGATTGTTTCAATCGATTAGAGACGTGTAGTAACTGGAAGGGTAAGATACCGTTAATCGCTTTCCGACGAGAGGATCTTACCTATAGGTCAAAACGCGTTTTCTCTAATTTGAAAGGACTTTCGACCCACTTTGGAATAGTCGACGTTTCTCTACCCGAAACAATCCAATGTTTTATGAGCCTCTCTTTTATGTATCTTAATTTATATGTGATTTTATACTTGAAACCTCGTTCATTTCAAAACCGTTACCTGATTCGCACGTTTATCGCAATAAAAAACAATAATAATCTCTCATGAACAAACTAAATTTATGATGCTTTCATTATTCATGTTATGCTATGTGGAATTCATGATTATGCTATATGAAACGTTTGAACCTTTTATGATATATGAAACAATTTGAACACTTTTATGCTATATGAAACTTTATGCTATGTGATTCATTTCATGAAAACGAGTTTTCTTAAACAAACATTATGATCAAGTCTCACCTATTCATTCTTTCTGAATCTTAGATGTCTTCTCATCTCTCCAACTCGACTAAGAAGACAAAGACCAGCTCTAAAAAAATAATAATGGCATTCATGGCCAATCAGATTGCTCGTATCGTTCCAAAGATCGTCACTGAGATTCAAGCTTCTGGTACTCCAAACTCCTCTGTTGATTCAAAGGTTGAAGCACGCAAGCCTGTGTCGTTTAACTTCAAGCACTTTTTGCCTTGAAAACCCAAACCATTCACTTGTAACGATGGGGTGACCGCTATGCTTGAGTGGTTTGATAGCATAGAAGTCACGTTCATCAACAGTGAGTGCCCCAAAGAGCTCAAAACGAATTCTGCGACTGGGGTATTCCAAGCCCGAGCTCTCGAATGGTGGACAAACGAAAGGAACATTCGTTCTAACGAAGTTGCTTATGCCTTGCCTTGCCTTGGGAAGAAGTTAAGATACTAAAATTATAACAACCCTAAAGAAAACCGACATCCTCATAAATTTTCCGATTCCCTAATATATTTTAAAATATCCCAATATGTCCCAAAAAACACCCCATACGTGAAAACGGACCCCGAATACCTTTTATATTATTAAAATTAATTAAAATGAAATTTTTTGGGCTCTCGCGGAGCGCGTAAGCCACCCTTTAAGCCTACACGGGCCGCGAGCGATCGAAAACGCGGCGACACCCGGTGATGACACGTGTCATCATCGTGGCGAAGCTAGTCGATGATTCGGATGAGCTAAACCCTACCCGACCTAGTACGCGGCCCGCGTAGGCCTTAGCCTACTCTTACGCGGGTCTCGTAAAACTCAAAATCAGCCCCTATAAAGCTGGAGCTCGGGCCTTCAGTCGAATTCGCTCAAATCTTGCTTTCTTTCTCTAAATTTCACGTAGTATACTCTATACTCAGGTCTAATACCCCCCCTAAATAGCGAAGTTCTGCTCCGTTGTAAGTATCATAACCCCTGGATACGTATTAGATACTCTGCCCGATTGATCTAGGGTTCCGTAACGGCTGTCGTGGTTCTGCCCGACGTAGTCGTTGGAATATCGTCTCGGGGGGGATATTGCTAATGTTAAAATGGGTTATTATACTAACACGCGTGCATTTGTGTAAATTATAGATTATTCCCAGGAAATCCTTACTGAAAACCTAAGACAACAATGTGAGTAAATCTCCTTTTTGTTAACTGTTTTTACAAAACCCCACACGATTAATTATATATTAAGCAGTTATTGAGTATTTGTAAGGATACAATTATCGTCGGTATGTTGGGGTTTTGTATACAAAATTAGTTACTGCCTTGCGAGGAGTAACTTTTCCACAAGTCGGGTTTGACAGTACCGTGGGTGGTAATTGGTATGACTTGGAAACAAATGTAATTGCGAGACCGCCCTCAATACTGTACAATGGATTTTATTTAAACTTGATTAAACTGGGATTCACTCACCAGTATTTCCCACTGACAAAATGTTTTTAAACGCGTTTCAGGTAACAAAATGTGAAAGCCAAATAGAAGCCAGCTGGACAGCACTGAAGGCTTGGAAAAGTGACAATAAAGTTACCTAAAAAGAAATAGATGTTTTTATTAAATAAAAATAGGATGTATTCCTTTGAAAATGTGTGTACTTAAAACTTGGGTTTTATCCCATGTGTTTGATATTATGAAAGTGTGGTATTTTACTCTGATAAAATATTTCCTAACTACGGTCCTGATGAAATTTCCGCTGCCAAAATTAGACAATACCAGATGCCACCGAAACTGGCTCGCGGCCGCCCGTTCCCGAAGAAATAGGGATCAGGGGTTGCGACAGAAGGTGGTATCAGAGCTAAGCCACTGATTCAGCCACAGAAGTGTTATGCTGACACCAAAAATTCAATTTGTTAGGAAATAAATTATGGGAATAAGTGCATAATTGTATTTTCTTGTTATGTGTTATTTGACTATTTGTTAGTTTACAGTATGAGCGACCAAGGACCATCTGACGCGTATCGTCAATTG
This sequence comes from Helianthus tuberosus, assembly GCA_030545235.1. Lineage (NCBI taxonomy): Eukaryota > Viridiplantae > Streptophyta > Magnoliopsida > Asterales > Asteraceae > Helianthus > Helianthus tuberosus. The sequence continues at coordinate 59,370,962 of CM060449.1, read as the reverse complement.
TCTGGTTCGCCTAGAAGCGAAGGTGCCTCTTCTCAGCCTGCCCTTCCGGGGTACTCTGCTGATACGGAAGAAGGAATATTCGTATTTAAGGCTCAATCTGAAGAGCCATTTCCTCAGAAAAAGAGGGGATGGTTCAGTAGGGGAGCACATGAGCGTAGAAAGCGTATGAAAAAGTTACAAGACCAGAGAGCACTAGCAGCAGATAAAAGAGAAACCGATGCTTATGCCCAGGAAATAATTAATAGGGGTATAGCCAACATCCACATCCTAGCAACCACTGCAGCTGACCCTAGCCTGGAACAAATGATAGCACCCCAACCACAACCACCAATTCCTGACCAACCGATGGAAATAGAAAACCCCAATCAAGTAGAAATGCATGATTTTAACCCAGAAGAGATACCTAGGGTATCCGCACCAAATCCCTTGGACCCAAATTACGACCCATGGTGGGATGACAATAGGGACTATGTGCAACGTTACCTGATACACGAAGACATGCCCATGCAGAACCTAGGAGCCTACCCAGGGTTAGATCCTCTAGATCCCTATTCGATAACGATGTATTCATTAGGGAGATTTTAGAGAATCCTTACCCATACCAGGCCCCTACACCTCCATACCAGGAACCCGCACCCAAGATTCCGAACCCAGTCCTAGAACCTGCACCCCCAATGAGTGCAGAAAACGTAGAAGAACTTAGGACATTTGGTGAGGAAATTTTAGAGAATAGTGAAAGGATGAGACAGGTGGGAGAGCGACTCGTCTGGAAGTACGACGAGCACAATATGGATTTCTGGATGAATCCATATCCGTAGAAGTGATGGTGGAGAAGGTTATAATAATAATAATATAATATAATAATAATATAATATAATAATAATAATAAAATATGTGTGTATGTGTATGAAAAAAAACTACGGATGCCTATTATTAATAGTGTAACTTTAAATTTCAGTACTGGTGTGTAATAGATGCATATTATATGAATAGAGTAAAGTCGCAATGATCGACGCTTTTGACCAAAGTGCGTGTCATGTGATTGGCTATATTAAATATTATTTTGTGATTATTAATGTGTGGTAAATGTTTAAAATTCAGATGGACAACGAAGTGAACCAGGAAAACCAGAGTGATAACCACCTGAATAACGATAATCTGAATAATGAGAATCCGAACAACAATAACAATGGAAACCAAGTGGATAATAGTGCCATCCAACATATAGTGGCACAAGGAATTATAGATGCAATGCCATATATTCTTCAAACTATTAAGGATGCGGAAAATAAAAGTAAGCATAGCAGTAAGCGACCAACTGAACCTGAACACAGCGTAAACAATGGACCCGTACTTCAAGTGCCCATTCCCAAAAGAAGAAGAACCATGCCTTATGGTTGTTCTTATAAAGAATTCTGGTCCTGCAAACCAATAGAATTCTCGGGCAATGAAGGACCCATTGCAGCTCTACGCTGGATAGAAAAGACTAAGGTTGATTTAAAGATAAGCAAGTGTGCTGAAGAAGACAATATAATGTTTGCTTCTAATTTGTTTAAAAACTCAGCCTTAGAATGGTGGAACACTATCCTCCAGTCAAGAGGAAGTGATAGGGTATACAACATGGAATGAGAGGAATTTAAAAATATAATAGAAAGGAAATTCTGCCCTCCCAATGAAAAGGAGCAGATAGCAAATAAGTTTCTGAATCTTAGAATGACCGGGGTAGATAGTAAGGGTTATACTACCACATTCTTTGAATATGATAGAATAGTACCAACCCTTGCATCACCAGAACCGGTATTAATCTCCCGATACATCTGGGGATTAATTGGAGAAATTAGGCATGTAGTCAAGGCAGCTAGACCCCAAACCATAGAAGAAGCTGTAGAACTAGCCAATACCTTGACAAATGAATTAATTCGTACACGAGAAGAAGACCAGAGGAGAAACCTAGCTCAAAGGCTTACCCAAGAATTCCGTTCTGGGAATTCCAACCGTAGGAATGTAGGTTCTACCTCTACACCATACTACAAGGCCTGCAAGAAGAAGCATTCGGGAAAATGCTCCACTCACTGCAATTTCTGCAAGGCACCAGGACACAAGGAAGAAGATTGCAGGAGAAAATCCAGTAATGGACTATGCTTCAACTGTGGAGAAAAATGTCACATCAAGCCGAACTGTCCGAAACTAGCTCCAGCCGCGAAAAACAAGAACACTAAAAATGCTAGAGCATTTGTTCTGACTGCAGATGAAGCCAAAATGATTCCGGACGTAATAGCCAGTACGTTTTTAGTTAATGATGTTTTTGCTAAAGTATTATTTGACTCTGGTGCGAACCAAAGTTTTATTAATACTTCATTTTGCAAACTTCTCAATCAACCATTAACTAAACTCTCACAAGAATGTCTAGTCGAGACATCAAATGGAGAAACGGTTAGGATTTCTGAAATCTTGCAGGGAGTAAGAATAGAATTTTTAAATCAAAAGTATATTGCAAATCTTTACCCAATGAATCTGGCAGGATTTGATATCATATTAGGAATGGATTGGTTAATAGCCAATAAAGCTAGTATTTTATGTGATCAAAAGTCAATTCAAGTAAATTCACCAAGAGGTGAAAAGATCACAATTAAAGGAGATAAACCATCTAGATCCGCGAAATTCATCTCTGTAATGAAAACTACAAGTTGTATAAGAAAAGGATCTATAGCATATTTGATTTCTATAATCACTAACACTAAAGGAAAAGAACTAAAAGATATTCCAGTAGTGTCTCAGTTTTCAGATATCTTTCCAGAAGAATTGCCAGGACTACCGCAAGACAGCGAAGTTGAATTTACAATCCACCTACTGTCAGGAACAACACCAATTGCCAAAGCACCTTACCGTTTGGCACCCGCCGAAATGCAGGAACTAAAGAAACAGTTAGACAAATTATTGGAGAAGAGATTTATACAGCCAAGCTCATCGCCATGGGGAGCACCAATTTTATTCGTCAAAAAGAAGGATGGATCAATGCGTATGTGCATTGATTACCGTGAATTGAACAAGGTCACAATTAAGAATCGGTACCCATTACTGAGAATCGATGATCTGTTCGATCAGTTGCAAGGAGCTCGATTTTTCTCTAAAATCGATTTAAGGTCAGGATATCATCAATTAATGGTACAGGAAGAGGACATTCCTACAACCGCATTTAGAACGAGGTATGGCCATTATGAATTTACTGCCATGCCATTTGGTTTAACCAATGCCCCAGCCGCATTTATGGACATGATGAACCGAATATGTAAGCCATATTTGGATAAATTCATAATTGTCTTTATAGATGATATTCTAATTTACTCTAAGAGTAAAGAGGATCATGGAAAGCATTTGCACGCACTTCTAAGCTTACTAAGAAAAGAAAAGCTTTATGCTAAGTTTTCAAAGTGCGAGTTTTGGTTAGAACAGGTACAGTTTCTTGGACATTTAGTCAACCATGTAGGAATTCATGTAGATCCAATCAAGATCGAGGAGATTACCGAATGGAAAACCCCTGAGTCGCCAACGGAGGTTAGAAGTTTCTTAGGATTGGCAGGTTATTACAGAAGATTTATTCAAGAGTTTTCTAGAATAGCCATTCCCTTAACTAAGTTAACCTGTAATTCCATTAAGTTTGAATGGGGACCAAAACAAGAAGAAGCATTTAGAATTCTTAAGCAAAGACTAACCCATGCACCCATACTAGCGTTACCAGAAGGAACTGAAGATCTTGTAGTCTATTGTGACGCTTCTAAGTTAGGTTATGGATGTGTGTTAATGCAACGTCAAAAGGTTATAGCCTACGCATCTAGACAACTTAAGAATCATGAAGAGAATTATTCAACCCATGATCTAGAGTTAGCAGCTATAATTTTTGCCCTTAAGATTTGGAGACATTACCTTTATTGTAACACCCATCCATTTAATTCATTAATTAAACGTATAAAATATGAAATACATAAACAAAATATTTAAGTAACAAAACTTAGTTGGTAAACTAAGTTATACTTCATCAAAGTGTTTAACAAAATCAAATAACTAGTTTAAAACATAAATCGTTCAGTAGTGATTACACATCTACATAGATTAGCTAGATTTAATTAGTGCGGAAGCGTCCAAAATGTGTGTTCGGTTCTTAAAGCATCAACTTGATCGTCGTCCACATACTTGCCATACCTGGATACTGGAAATTTTGACAAATAATAGTATTAGAAATCTTAGAAAATCTGTAAAATCGAACTACGCTCAGAAACGGATTCGATTATCTAAGTTATACAAAATTCAATCTACCGTAAGTTACGGTAGTCACTTGATAATTCTGGTCCACCGTAAATCAGTAGTGAACCACCGTAATCTTTGGATCTCAACCGTAAGTTACGGTGGATACCGTAACTTACGGTAGACACTGCAAGTTTATGTTTTGACTGGTTTGATTATTTAGCCCAACCAAACTCTCGGATTTCTCATCCTTACAAACCGATATGTTAAATTCTCGTATTCTAATATGTCGTTTATCAATAATAACAAAAGACCAATTTACTACATCACGAAGCATTCACCACGCATTAATCGATTATTCGACCCGTTTGGCTCATCTACGAAATCCTCCATTATGATGACTACCAACAAGTTGTAACCAATCCTGGCCTTATTAATCAATATAGTGAACATTATCGCTTTAAATTAAGACAACCTTTATTCTACAATTCACTATACTTATGCAAATTATCAAAGTTTACCCAAATGTAACGAATCAAGTTACATACCTTTAGAGCACACCCTTCAAGCGCGTATCTCCCCCGGCGTGTCCGCTTGACGTTCCAGATTCTTTTCCTAAAGAGTTCAATTCACAACAAATTTAGAACTCTTTCATAAGCTTTAACGCATAATTCTCTAAAATGATCAAATCTGCGTTTTTACCCAACTTTTAACATTTTAATCCTCACTTAGGCGTTCCATCGAACACCTAGCGGGTCAGATTTTTATATAAACAAAATCAAGTTCATGACTTGTAATTATCATCAAAACTAACTTCAATTAGTTAATTCCATACATGTCTTAACATCAATATTTCCAAAATACTCCTAAATTCAGGTTGTGCTAGAACAAGATCATAAATTCTAGAGTTTACCAAGTTTTCTTCAAGCTCCTTAATCACCTACAATGGTGATTTGAACTCTATAATTATCATGCCATCCTTTAATAAGATTTCACCTAGGGTTTATCCCTAGACACCATATCTCTTCTATTTACATTCATGCAAGCTACAATCAAGCTAAATTTTGATTTTTCCTGATTAACCTAGAATTTGAGATGAATCGAAATACTAGAATTTCACATACCTTGTGATCCTTTCAATGAGGTGATCACTAAATCGTGTTTAGAATTCGATTTGGGGCTGAATTTGTGACAACTCGAAATTTAGAACCTTTCATTGTACGCTTGAACACTAAGTGACTAACTAATTTGATGATTTAATGAATGATAAGTGAACCTCGTATGTGACTATGTGTTACGTGTTGTGTTTAATTGTGTGCGTACATGTATGCTTGTATGTATAGTATGTGTGTATTAAGTACGAACCACGACACAAGGACCCAACTCGAGACCATGTGGTCTCGAGTGAACAATGAGACAATGGGCCGGATGGGCCATACACCTCATTTAACCCAACCGAGAGCCCATTAGGGTGCATTACTTGGAGCGGATATATATACTTGATAGATGGACATGTTGCCATTTTCTTGGACAACACACACACTCCCCCACTCTCTCTCTAGAAACCATTAAACCCTAAGTCTCAACATCACCTCTCCTCCTTCATTTTCGGATCAAATCGGTGACACTAGGACTCGCGGATCGGCTCACACACACACACACCCGGAAGCTTCATACTCACCCTTGAAACTCATCAACCGGTTAGTGACTTTATGATGTTTGTTGATTGTTAAATGATAGTGTGAATAATATGATTTAACTAGTTAGTTGTATGCTTGATGATGTTGTGACTTACATGATGTTACACAAGGACTAGTCTACAATACATGATGAATTAGTGTTCAAGTAGTCGATTCATAAATGTTTTATGTTATGTGTTTACATTCGGTTAATGATGATTACATGATAATGTGTTGATCATGTTAGGATGAATAATGTGTGCTTATGTATGAGTGTTATCGGCTTCATATGGTTTGGATGTTGGCACAAGTTGGAATGATTTATGAATGGAAACCGTATGCTTGTAATCGGCTGTGGTGTGCACGATTAGGACGATTCATTGTGTAGATATCATAGGGTGCATATTAGTGTTGATAGGTTGGTGATCATGATTCTTGTTGGGTTAAAGTTTATATGAATATTGATGAACATATGAAGAACATGATGAACATGATATGAACATGCTTTGAATATTTGAAAACTGATATGTTTGATCCAATTTGGTAAATTGTTAGACAAATAAACATGTTTAAGTGGATAGTACAAACTGTTTCATGAAATAGAATTTCTATTGGATAATACACTGTACCGAATCAGCAGTTGTCCAACCGAAACCTCCAGTTGCGACTCGAGACCACCACGTGATGAGTCGAGACCCCCGGTTGCGACATCGGTTGCGACTCGAAACCACATGTGATCAGCACACAAACCTTATGACTCGAAACCACAGTTACGAGTCCGGTTGCGACTCGAGACCAAAACAGCATGAACCGAGACCGTGTTTGCGAGTCCAGTTGCGACTCGAAACCAAAACAGCATGAACCGAGACCGTGTTTGCGAGTCCGGTTGGGACTCGAGACCAGAACCTGCATCAGTTGCGACTCGAGACCAAGTGCATGTGCACACTGTTTGGGCTTGCACCCCATTACGGGCTTATCTGATTGGGCCGGACTCTTGGGTCTAATGCACAGACCTTATATGTTACTGTTGAACGTGAATGTTGATGAACTGCCATAGATGATACTTGAATGCAATGTGCTAGGAACATCCGTGTGCTACTTGGTCACGAACCTGACTTGTATGATACAACTATGATAGGACGCGAGTGACCACAATATTGCTTGTTTGACTTTTCTGTGTATCTACTGAGCAAACCAAGGTGAGTTCACACCCTCTACAAAGCATGGGATTCCCAGGGGTCGGGAATTGGGGTTAAGGAACATGGGTTCCTCGTCCTCCTTGGGTAGGACAGCAATGGTTCAGGAATGTAATTTCCTCGTCCTCACGGACAGATAACTCGTACTAGACCAAAACTCTATCACGAAGTCCCTCCTTTTTATATCGACTTAATCGCCGGGCCAATGGCGAGCGGGTCATTAGTTAGATAGTGCTATTTAGGTCTGACAAACCTCACACCGTGCCGCAGAGGACGGGCGTTGTTGGACCGATGTACGACCTCTAAAAGTCAGTTAAGGTGTTCATCTTTGAATACAAAGGCGGAATCAATGTATACAAAGTCATAACAGCTTTGTTCCTCTTAATTTTTCTTCTATTAAAGCCTTCTGAGTCTTTACAATGATTTTCTGACAAAAATTCAGCAGCTCCTTGACTCACATACAATGACAACTGATCATTCGCTTCAAATGACCAACACACCTATATATAGAGTGCTTGATTTCGCTTGAAGCTTGTTGAAGCGAAATCTTGTGTGTTGATTTCGCTTCAAGCATACATAAACCCACTCAAGCGAAATCTCTTGTTTAAACCATAAAAACCCTAACTTAAACCCTATTGTGTGATCATTCAAACATTCCTAGACACAAGACTTGATAATGACGTAATCAGCAGACATTTAGTGCACCAACAGACTCCCCCTTGGATGTTGATGAAGTCTTTGGCTTCAAGTCTTTGTCTTTAACAATCTTCAAACATTGTAAAAACTCTCATCAATCTTTATCTTCAAACTTCCCTTTGACCGTTGATCCAGACTCCCCCTTTCACAGACTCCCCCTCTCGATATGCTAGAATCTGAGAAATCTGGTTCAAGCTTTAACAATAAGCTTCCGTGGGAAATAATGAAGATCAAACCTGTTACTCAACCAGCAAACATAACCATTCTATCTTTTTAACAATAAAACACAAACTCAATCAGCTTTAACAATCCACTCAAGTATTCAGGTCCAAGTTAATGACCCTGATTACTCAATTAATCTACCAAGTCCAATTTAATGACCTTGGTTGATCTTGTGACGAAACACACTGATTTTAAAACAAAAAAATTTCAAACATTTTCTGAAAATAACAAGTATCAAGTTAATGAACTTATTTTTATCATTTCAAACAATTCAAACTTCTTTAAAGTAAGCTCTCCTCATTCTTCAGTCCAGAATCTCCTGCATCTGCTTCAAACAACTGAGAATCCAACAATCAACTTTCCACTTTGGTTTGTCTAAAATAAAGCAGAAATAAAATCTTTTTGGATTTTATCAAAGTGTTCTAAACTAAGAAATGAAAAACAGAAAACTTAAATTGCAGAAAGTAAACAAAGTAAACTATTTACAAACATATTTTGATGAGCGTGTCAGGGAATCATATCAGCTTTCCAGACAAATCACAAGTACCGTTAAGCTACATTACATACTCAGATTTAAACAATTTACCTCGATTGTCGATATACTGATCCATCTTAAATTCTCATACAAATTTCAATCTACTCAGGATACGATTTAGATGAATTAAGAACTTAGATCATTCATGTGTCCCACCTCTTGAATATACTCCCGTATCCAGAATCTCAATAATCAGTCTTACAAGTGAGAATACTACAATGATATCTGTATATAATTTAGGTGTGCGAGGGCCGAGGGATCTCAGATCGATACTTCCGTATACGCAGAGAGATATCAGCTTCGACTTTTCAGTGTGTCCCCTTTAGAGGATCTTTTTGCTTACAACAGCAGCATATATCAATTTTAATTGTTTCAGCATGCTGAGGGTTTAATGCTGTGTTTCAAGCATTGAAGCAAGTATTAGCCAGGGACTAGGTCAGAACTACCGTTCAGCAGAAGTCCCGGAATAATACCCCAGATATCATAGAGTATAAAGACCTAGTATATCAGATTACGAGACCTTTCAAACAAGATTTCAGGGGTTACCTATATATCCAAGTAGTGTTTAACTCTTTTATACTTTTCAAATCTTTAGCATACTGTAATCGTCTAGCTGATGTACTATCATTTTCCCTATATACACAAGCTCTTTTTCATTTTATCATGTTTGTGTATTTTTGCATTTTTACTGTTTTTGAATTTTCTGAAAATAAACTATGTACAAACATCTACTCCCCCTAAATACCAAAACAAGTAAAAATTCGACAAACCATTGCAGATTGTTTCTCGTCTTCATCCGCAACAGTACTCTCATCAACGCCAATTATGCCATCCGACACCGACAGAAGCTTCATACCATTCAGTTTTAACAAATATTTAAACCGATTTTTATCAAAAGCTTTGGTATGTAAATCAGCTTTCTGTTCATCAGTGTGGATTTTCTCAATTCGTATCAACTTTTTCTCAAAGCAATCACGAATAAAGTGATGACGAATTTCTATGTGTTTAGTTTTAGCGTGATGTACTGGATTTTTTGTTATATTTATAGCGGCCTCATTATCAACAAAAAGAGGTGTGTTAAGAAACTGCAAACCGTAGTCGCGCATCTGTTGCTGTATCCACAAGATCTGAGAGCAGCAACTGCTAGCAGAAACATACTCCGCTTCACATGTAGATAACGCCACAGACGTTTGTTTCTTACACTGCCAGGTAACCAATCTAGGACCAAAGAACTGGCATCCTGCAGTTGTTGATTTTGAATTGACTTTGCAGCATCCGAAATCCGAATCGGAATACCCTTCGAGCATAAAATCGCCTTTTCTAGGATACCACAACCCCAATGAAGGAGTTCCTTTCAGGTAGCGCAATATCCTCTTCACAATAATCATGTGCGATGCTCTCGGGTTAGACTGAAATCTTGCTGCGAGGCACGTTGGGTACATAATATCAGGACGTGAAGCAGTTAGGTACATTAAAGAACCTATCATGGATCGGTAAAAAGTTTCATCAGCCCTGTCTCCGGTGAGATCTGGATGAATCCCATGATTTGTTGCAAGTGGGGTAGCAGCTGGAGTAGAACTTGACATCCCAAATTTCTCTAGAATATCATAAACGTACTTTGACTGATGAATGAAAATTCCCTCAGGAAGTTGTTCAACTTGTAATCCCAGAAAGAATTTCATCTCCCCCATTGATGACATTTCAAACTTCTGCTTCATCACTGATTCAAAATCTTTGCATAGATTTTCATTTGTCGACCCAAAGATTATATCGTCCACATAAATCTGAACTATCAGAAGATGACCATCGACCTCTTTAGTGAAGAGAGTGGCATCCACTTTTCCACGAATGAACTTGTTGGCTAGTAGGTGTTGAGACAAAGTCTCGTACCAGGCTCTCGGGGCCTGATGTAAACCATACAGCGCTTTGTCCAATAAGTAGACCTTGTTTTTGTGGATTGGATCGGTGAAGCCCGGCGGCTGACCGACGTAAACCTTCTCTTTAACCTTCCCGTAAAGAAACGCCGATTTAACATCCAGCTGATAAACTTTGAAGTTCTTCCAAGACGCAAATGCTAGGAGAATTCTGATTGCCTCTAGTCGTGCTACAGGAGCATAGACTTCGGTAAAATCAATCCCCTCCTGTTGACTAAATCCCTGAACAACGAGTCGAGCTTTGTTCCTTACGACAACTCCTCTATCGTCCCTCTTACACTTAAACACCCACTTAGTGTTAATTTTCCTATGACCATTCGGCAAATCAACTAACTTCCACACTCCCAATTTCTCGAATTGACTAAGTTCCTCCTGCATAGCATTGACCCAAGAGTCTTCAGTAAGCGCCTCTTTGTAAGTTCTTGGTTCAATCTGCGAGATAAAACAACTTAATGAGAATTCAGTTTGCAAAGGAGCAACTTTTGTATAAAAACATGTAAGCCCTTTTATCAATCTGATTTCGAGTGCGAACTCCAGCTTGCAATTCTCCTATGATCAACTCCTCTTGATGATATGAAAAAGTTCTCGGCATCACTTCGCTTGGAACATCTACATTTCCCTCCAGATTAGTAACATTCTGCTCTGCATCTTGTTCACCAACTTGGTTTGTTTGACTTGAAATCTGAATTTGCTCCCCCTCAGAATTTGAATCTGAATCACCATGATCAAATACTGGCATATTTTCAGCTTCTAGATTATCATTCTGAGCCGACTGAATATCCTGAGCAACTTCATTCTGTTGGACATCATCATGTTCACCAGCATTACTTGGACCTGCTTCATTATCATTTGAAGTTTCCCATGGTCTTCTTGAATACTCAGCTGGGAACCTTAACTGCGACTCATATTCACGCAAAATATCCAACTCATCAAAGAAATCTTCATCATCCTCTGATTCTTCTCTCATGTCAAACGAATCCCAAAGTTTGTCATAATGATAACGCCATGAATCACCAGGATTCTGCGGCGGCATTGTGTAACCTTGACATTCAACATTTGCAGCTTCAATAATCCGCTTCTCACTTGGAACGAAGACACGTCTTAATGGATTTGAATAACCAACAAATATTCCCTCAATGCACTTCGGACCAAACTTCCCAAAAGGCTCTATAACCGTACAAGGTGACCCAAACGGTTCTAAATACTTCAAATTCGGTTTGCGGTTATTGATTAGCTCAAAGCATGTTTTGTTGAACTTTTTGACAGTAAGAACCCTGTTGAGCGTATAGCATGCGGCAGAAACAACTTCAGCCCAAAAATTAATTTCTAACTTTGAATCTGCGAGCATAGTTCTTGCCGTCTCGATTAGTGTCCGGTTTTTGCGTTCTGCGACTCCATTCTGCTGCGGAGTGTACGGAGCACTAAACTCATGCAAAATACCTCTTTCATCACAAAATTCTTCCATCTTACTGTTCTTAAATTCAGTACCATTATCACTTCGAATTCTCTTGATACGCCTCTGGTACAAATTCTCAATCTTTCTGAACAGACCCATCAAACTGTCAAATGTTTCATCTTTTGTCTTCAAGAAAGATACCCACGAAAATCTGGAATAATCATCAGTAACGACCAAACAATAGTAATCTCCTGTAATGCTCTTGACATTCACCGGACCAAACAAATCCATGTGAAGTCTTTCCAGAGGTCTCGAAACTGAATTGACTTGCTTTGTAGGGTGTGACATTTTCTTCTGCTTGCCTTTGATGCAGCTAATGCACTCCCCTTCCAGATGAAAACCTTTGATATTAACTCCCAATACCAAATCATTGTGCACCAAATGATTCATTTTTCTAAGATGTATATGCCCCATCTTTCGGTGCCACAATCTTGATTCTTTCTCAGTTGCTCTAGACACGAAACAATGTGCTTGACCAGTAGTTGTAGTTGCTACAGACATGTCTAACACATATAAATCATTCACTCTAGGTGCCCTCATAATAATCCATTCTTCAGGAACAACAAAACCAGGTTTCAAGATCAAACATTCCTTATCAGTGAAGTGAGTAGTATACTGATTGTCACAAATCTGCGAGATACTAAGTAGATTGTTCTCCAGTTCAGTGATGTAATTAACTCTCTCAAACGTCACAATCCCATTGGATAACGTTCCTTCACCAACAATTCTACCACCTTCATGACCAGCAAATCCCACATAACCACCATTAATGTTTCTCACATCATACAGCAATGCAGTTTTTCCTGTCATATGTCGAGATGCACCACTATCCATAATCCATCTGGATATCAGTTGTGGAAGATCCTGCACAAAACAAACTACTACTTTAACAACTTCAAGAAAGATGCCGATTCATGCTTCGCAATCCAGGAAGCTCCGGCAATTCAAACTACTTATTCGAACATGGTGTCCACCCAGGCTTCATCAGCCTTAGGTGTAACCTTGACTCTAGCAACCTGAATTTTGAAATTTTCAGCCTTCAAAGATGGAAAACTTGCATCATAATCAACCGAAATTGATTCGTCAGCCTTTTTCACTTCAGAAGTTGAAATTTTCATTTCAGTTTTTGGTTTCCAAACTTGTTGAGATAATGCAACCCTCTTGTAAAATTTGTCATTTTTAGTTACCACTTTCTTTACTGATTCATTTTTCAATTTGATGTTGTCATTTTTCACATTCTTTTTCTCAACAACGATTGGTGCTTTACCATTCACATCAACTTTCTTCTGTTGAAACTTCACATTTTCAGTCTTAGGCTTCACATTGGTACACTTTCGTGCAATGTGACCCACATGATTACATCTAAAACATGTACGAGTATCAACACCTAGACTTTTGCCTTCAGACTGATAATGTGAAGCTCTTTTCTCAAAGAACTCTTCATTTGATTTAGAAAAAATTTCATTTTCCTCATCAGAAAGTGAACTTGAACCATTTACAAACACCTTCTTTTCAGCAAACCTTCTGTTTTGAAAACTCCTTTTCTGATAACTCTTACCACCTCGATAACCACCCGACCAATTGTTTCGATTGTTATTATAAAAACGTGGTGGAACAATAGGCTTTTTGTAATAAGCTTTATCTTTCTCAAAATTCATTTGCCTTTTTGTTTGTTTCAAACTGTTCACTTCTGACAACTCAACTCCAACCAATTTGAAAACATTTGTCAGCTTGTTCATGTTAACATTCTCAATGGGAAATTCAGAATCCGAAAACAACTTATCAGATCCAGCCATCTTGTACATTACAAGACCCGGTTCATCACTTAAGTTGTTTTTGGACTTTGATTTCTGAATGTATTTGTCCAAGAAACCCCCATCCTCCTCAGAAGTGTCACAATCCGGTTTAAGCACTTTGTCTATCACACTTTTCACCACATCACTTTGGACACCCTCGTCATTGGAAGATGTGAACGTGACATCAACGTTTTCAGGAAGTTTAACTTCACTTTCTTCCTCAATTTCCAACAAACTAGACTGCTTTTTCGTGTAGTTGTCTAAAATTGGCGGTGGAACTTTGTGAAAACCTACACCCGTTCCATCAGAAAACACATCCTCGCCATCTTTGTTTTTCCCTATAGGTTTAGGAACAATATACTGCAAAACAAAACTTGCCGATTTATAGCTGTTAAGCTTCAACTGGATTCGTTCATTCTCAATTTCAGCTTCTTGAACTTTAAGTTTCAGTTTAGCAATTTGATCCAGTTGTTCATTAATCGATTCTTCTTTTAATCTCAAAACAGCTCTTAGATGTTCATTTTCTTTAAATGTTTTGCCATTACGATCATCACTATCTTTGACAATGCTTTTCAATTTCTCAAACTTTTCAGAAATTTGACGGTTTTCAAGAATTAACTTTTCATTTTCAGATTTTATTTTTTCACGTTCAGTTTTATCATTTTCAATTTGAGTCGTTAATTCTTTAATCCGTTCAGTTGAAGCTCTTACACTTTTGTCACGATCGAGAATCTGATTTTCAACATTTCTAACCTTTGTTGTCAGATTCTGGATTTTCTCATTGTTAAGATACGTGACAGTGTTACAAAAATTGCATTGTTTGGTGCAATTTTTGCAATCAGCATTTCCATCAATCTTATTATCTGACCCAATTATGTTACCTGACGCATTTTTTGAAACACTTTGACTGACCGATTCCTTTGACTCAGTAGCAGAATTAGAATCTACCTCAAGTGCTTTTGCAGCTAGCACTTTGTCAGCCATCACTCCCAGGTTCTCAGCTGTCAACTCTTGCGTAGTATCAATTATGCCTGTATCAACCTGCTTTTCTTTCTTCTCTTTCTCCTTTCTCTTTTTCTCTTTTTCTTCTTCAATCATTTTCGAAGTTGGAGTTCCCCACCACTTATGTTGCCAATATTCATCTTCTTCTTTGTACTCCTTGATAATGGCTTCGATATCTAGCGTTTTGTCATCAATTGCAATGTTGCCATACCTATCAAGATAGCACTCTCTATCTGGATCCCATCTGTTTGCTCTTCTAGCTTCCAGAAAGATACCAGAAAGTCTGATAATCTTGGTTTCAGCAGTCATCTTCCGATAGTGATACTTCTCTTCCTCAGTACGATCATCTTTCCATGGTTTAGGTTCATCATTGCTTGCCATGAATGCGTAACCAACCGCATCTTCTTCCGGTAGAACTTCCTTACTCCAATCATACCCCTCATCATCATAAATCACAGCAAGAGCCCTTGATTTGTCTCTATTATCTTCAACTTGCTTCAATCTAGGCGGCTCAGATTTATTCTGATGATAGATTGCCTTTTTGTAATAATCATCTCTGAAAGGGTTCTCTGACTCATCAGCATAAGCGTTTCGGCATTCTCATTTGAAGTGACCCTTCTGCTTACATTTGAAACAAGTCACCTTCGATTTATTGAACCCCAGCTTGGTAGAAGCACCACCAATTGTTTTTCTTCCAGTAATTTCCATGAAGCGTTGTGCACGTCGAACTGCACTTGCCATTGCCCAACGATGTCGATCAGTTCCATTTCTTCAGGATCTATCTGATCATAGTCTTCTTTCGTCAGATTTGTATTCCCGATTTTTCCAGCCACCAATCCTTCGTAGGATTCCAAAACAGATGCCAGAAAGACCATTTGTTGCTTGGCTGACTCCGCATTAAAATTCTGTGCATTCTTCAAATCTATCGCAATATTGCAAGAAAACTTCGCATCAGAATGATTTGCAGAAGATGTAGATCCACTGTGATAACCACTATGACTTCCACTGCTTGAGTTGCTTTGACTTTCTTTGTTTGCTGAAGAAACGTTCTCAGCAGAAAACGCAATCTTTGGAGAAGTAGCTTTCTGCATCATACTCTTTGGATAGTATAAATCCAGATTCTGCTGATAAGATGAATTATTGACTTTAAATGTTTTCTTCAGCTCTAGCTCATGACTTTCCAGTCTTTCAATCAACACATCTGGAGTCAAATCTTCTGGAGAAATAGTGTTTTTCAACATCAGCGCGTAATATCTCCAATCCACTTCGTCTGGTAATGAATCAAACAGTTTATCCACAAGTTCTTCATCAGAATACGTGATCTTGTGTCGAGCAAGCTCCAGTTTCAGATGACCAAACATTTCAATCATTTTACACACCGATTCATTTTTAAGACAACCAAACATATCAAACTCTTTCCTAAGAAGTTTCTTTTTGTTTTTTACAATCTCTTTGCTTCCAAGACACTTCTTTTTGAGTTTTTCCCATAAGTCTTTAGAATTAGAGTAATCTATCAACGAAATGATGTCTTCACGCACCGATTGAAACAATAATGCCACACATTTTTGCTCAGCCACAAAATTATCAATCTCTTCAACTGATCTTAATGCTTCACCATTCTTCTTTCCTTGGGCAAAACCATTTTTCATACTTTTCCAGCAAGGAAAAGCAAATGCCATCAACCAATCTTCGAACTTTGTTGCCCACCTACTATAATCTTCTATAGCCATCAGCTTAGGAGGTTTGTTAAATGTTCCAAATGCGCTTTTGGACTCCCAAGCTTCCTTCTTTCTTTCTTTTGGTGGACTTTTGTTTGCATCACTTGAAGAAGTATCGTTGTTTCCTGAACTGCCCGTGAATGCGTACATATCACTAAAAGGATTCATGAAAATATCATCCATTTTGATCGTACCTGAAAAATTAGTCAAACACTTAGAAAATTTTTAGGTTTCGAAAATAGAACAGTTTCAAGCGAAATACTTGAAGTTATCAGCTTCAAGCAAAATCAGTCAGCAAGACTGATTCAAGCGAAATCCTCTATTTCGCTTCAGCTGATTTCAAGCAAGACCAACTGTTTCGCTTCAACTATACAAGTTTCAATCCAAACGGTTTCAAGCGAAACAAACTATTTCGCTTCAGGAAGTCTGTTTCGCTTCAGAGAGAATTCAAGCGAACCAAGAACACAATACTATTTCGCTTCAGAGTTTCAAGCGAAATTGTCCAAACAGTCAGATCTGAAGCGAAATCAACTAAAACCTTCGAACACTTTTCAAGCGAAACCCTGTTTTAGGTTAATTTTATCATGTTTTAATCTGAATTTCAGTCCGAATCTTTGTAGGCTTTGTTAATACTATGTTTTACACGTTATACTTGAAAATTAGACCATTTTGACCGTTGGAACTTGTTCAGATCTGAAAAATGTAAAAAGAAATGAGTAGAAAGAAGATAATCCGCTGCTATGGTATGAACTCCTCGTCCTGAGCTCTGATACCACTTGTTGGACCGATGTACGACCTCTAAAAGTCAGTTAAGGTGTTCATCTTTGAATACAAAGGCGGAATCAATGTATACAAAGTCATAACAGCTTTGTTCCTCTTAATTTTTCTTCTATTAAAGCCTTCTGAGTCTTTACAATGATTTTCTGACAAAAATTCAGCAGCTCCTTGACTCACATACAATGACAACTGATCATTCGCTTCAAATGACCAACACACCTATATATAGAGTGCTTGATTTCGCTTGAAGCTTGTTGAAGCGAAATCTTGTGTGTTGATTTCGCTTCAAGCATACATAACCCCACTCAAGCGAAATCTCTTGTTTAAACCATAAAAACCCTAACTTAAACCCTATTGTGTGATCATTCAAACAATCCTAGACACAAGACTTGATAATGACGTAATCAGCAGACATTTAGTGCACCAACAGGCGTGAACTAATGGATCTGGGGCACGTCAATGATGATAGACATTGACAGTTTCAGGGCACATAAACATGACTACAGTCAGCAGTCGATATGGTAACGAGTCTAGTGTATACATGGGGTAGCCCCCACGGCCGAAATGCCAGATAACTACACGGGGTAGCCCCCACGGCTGGATTGCCAGAATAACCGGGAATAAACAAGTCACACTTTTAACTATGGGGTAACCCCCATGGCAGGATGCCAGCTAAAGGAAACTGTTTTCGAAACAACTTAAAACGAACACCCAACCGTGAACTCACTCAACTTGTTGTTGACTCGTTACTACATGCTTTGCAGGTCCCTAGGTTCTTAACTGGAGCTTGCATGGAGGAGGATCGTTGTGGGACATGGACGGCTGTGTGCCATGTTAAACTTTGAAACAATTAAACTTATGTTTTGATTTAAGACTTATGCTTCCGCTTGCAACTTAACTATGTTTCGTTAAACACCAATTGTATTGGTTGAACTTTTATAACTATGTGTTTGCTTGTTCAATATGATTGGTGGCTGGATCCTGGTCAGTCACGCCTCCAAGCGGTAGTACTCCGCAGGTGGATTTTGGGGGTGTGACAGATTGGTATCAGAGCCATTGGTTATAGAGAACTTGGTTTTAATAAAGGGGGAAAACGTTTTTGTTAAAACCAGACTATAACCTGTACAGTGCTCAACGGTCCACAACGACGCTTCACTCCACATGCAAGGCTCGACATTCTAGGTGATATGGTCTGTGTATTGCCTACTTGTTAGTTACATAGTACATTGCTTATGGTATGCTTGGTTAGTATAACTACAGTTGCTTGAACACGTGCGTGCTTACCCTATTTTATCGTCGTACCTTCGCGAACCCCTCTCACTCACGTTCTTCTTTATATGAAGATCATGTCTGGACGCGTTAACCTGACACAAGCCCAGTTGACGGCTCTGATCAACGAACGAGTTGCCGCAGCAGTTGCAGCTGCACACGCAGGAGGTATATCCTGCAGTCCGAACTCATTCTAGGATCTTTAGGATCCTACTCTCGTCACCAACCTTTGTGTTAAACTCTGTCTTTTCTTTCACCCACGATAGGTCAGCATGTTCAGCCACCCGTGTGCACTTTTAAGACTTTCATGGACTGCCGACCAACTACTTTTAGCGGCACTGAAGGAGCAGTAGGTCTCCTACACTGGTTTGAGAAGCTAGAATCTGTGTTCGAAATGTGCGAATGCCCTGAGGCGCGCAGGGTGAAGTATGCTACTGGTACTCTCGAGGGTTTAGCCCTCACATGGTGGAACGCTCAGGTTCAGATGCTAGGGTTGGTTGCTGCCAACGCCACCCCATGGGAGAATTTTAAGGAAATGATCAAGGAAGAATACTGCAGTCGTGATGAGATTCACAAACTGGAAGTGGAGTTCTTCAACCTCAAGATGACGGGGTCCGAAATTGAAGCTTATGTGAAAAGGTCGAACGAACTGGCAATTATGTGCCCTACTATGGTGGATCCTCCCATCAAACGCATCGAACTATTTCTTCAGGGCTTAGTGCCAGAAATCCAAAGTCATGTGACTTCAGCGAACCTCGCCACCTACCAGCAAGCCGTTCAGTTGGCTCACCGTCTCACGGATCAGGCGGTGGAGCAGAACAAGTTACCAAAACGCATAGGCGCTGCAACTACTTCTGGTACCTCTGGTGACAACAAACGGAAATGGGACGGAACTTCAAGTAAGGGTTCGACTTCTGTTCAGTCCCAGTCTCAGCAGAGAAAGACTGAAGACTACAAGAGCCCTAATCAGCAATCGTCTGGTGGTCAAAGTCATGGTGGGTACAAAGGAAATCACCCCAAATGCAATCGCTGCAGCCTGCACCACAGCGGGCCATGCACCAGGGGCAACTGTCATCAGTGCAACAAGCCTGGTCACGCTGCAAAGGATTGCAGGAACTTATACCCCGCCAATCAGAATCGTCATCAAGCTCAACAGAATCAACGCCAGCAGCAACAGCAAGGTGATAACAAAGGATGCTTTCAGTGTGGAGCTGAGGGCCACTTCAAGAGAGACTGTCCCCAACTGAACAGGAACCAGAACAACAACAACAACAATAACAACAATCAGGGGAATGGTAACAATGGAAACAACAACAACAATGGCGCCAGGGGGCGGGTGTTTGTGATTGGCCAAGGTGAAGCAAGGAATGACCCCAATGTTGTGGCGGGTAAGCTCCTTCTCGACGACTTTTATGTTTCAGTTTTATTTGATTCGGGTGCCGATACTAGCTACATGTCACTAGAAGTTAGTCGAATGCTTAAGCGTATTCCAACCCCTCTGAACAACAAGCACACCGTAGAGCTAGCAAATGGTAAGAGTTTAGAAGCCACACACGTAGTCAAGGGTTGTAAACTCATTCTCGCTGACCAGACCTTCTCCATCGACCTCATTCCTATTGTCTTGGGTAGTTTCGACGTTGTCATTGGGATGGATTGGTTATCCCAACACCGAGCAGAGATTCTTTGCAACGAGAAGGTTGTCCGTATTCCAGGTCCCGATGGTGAACCTCTCATGATTCATGGCGACAAGAGGAGTGCCGTTGAGAACGTCATTTCTCTCCTTAAGGCCCAAAAGTGCTTGCGAAAGGGCCACACTGCCATTTTGGCTCTCATTACTGACACCACGGAGAAGGAGAAGAAGATAGAAGATTTTCCAGTTGTACGCGATTTTCCAGAGGTATTTCCTGAGGAATTGCCTGGTCTTCCGCCTCATCGCCAAGTCGAGTTTCAGATTGAACTAGTGTTGGTGCATATTCGGTGACAACAGCTTAATAGTTTGATTATTTAGTCTTTGGATATTTTGTATTGGGCTTAGCTTATTGGTTAGTGAGTTTATTATTGTAATGGGCTTGGAAAATGGCCTAGCCCAGTAGGAAGCCCAGTTCACAGACTTGTGGTATATAAACATGTTTTGTGATTAGGGTTTTAGGAGTTAGAGAATTTTAGAGAGAGAAAGTCTAGAGAGTGAGAGGAAAACGAATTTAGGGTTTGTAGACAAGATCACAGAGAGAGGCTGTGAGGTTGTGAGGTCTTGAATTGATTGTAAACTGCAAGTTGGATAATCAATAGAAGACCCGTTTGATTGTGAAAGTCTATCTTCTACTTGTTTCTGTGATATTCTGATCAAGAGGATTCCGCACTCTTGATTGGAAAGACAATTCTGTGAAAGATCCATACGAATAGGGGACCTACAATTGGTATCAGAGCATTAGGCTCTTGAAGGCTCGGTTCAGAATTGTTGCTGCAGAAAAGGGTTGATTTTCGGGTTGCTTTGGAAATTTTCGAAAATTTTAAGTTTTTAAGACCTAGGGTTTCGAAATATTGGTGGCTGATTTTCGAAATTTTTGAAGTGTTTGATCTGTTTGCATATTTAATTTTGCTGTATTAGTGTTTTTGGTTGCAGGTTTGGTTGATTCTTGAAGAATTTTGGCTGAAAAGGCTTGAAGATTCGAAGATTCTTCTTCGTGTTCTTCGTGTTCTTCATCAAGTTCATCATTTTTTTTTACAAAAGTTGCTGATTTGCTTGTTTGATCTTGCAGGAAGTTGATACGAAATCAGGATAAAATCTGCAAAATTCAGAAAAGATTGAATTTCCAAAGTTAAAGACCAGCGAAATTAACTGTGCTAGCGAATTTAACTGATCTGCGAAGTTGTTTGGCGAAATTAAAATCCAAAGGCGACTTTGGTAACTGTGAAATTTTCCACAGCGAAAATATTACGGTTTTCGGCGACTATACTGGTCGTTGTAATAGCGAATTTAAGCAGCGATTTTGGAGGCGAAATTATCAGTGAAGTTGGTAGCGAAATTGAACTACATATTAACCAGCGAATTTAACCATTTCAGCGAAATTACCTGCGAAATTGATCTGTTGAGCGAAGTTGTTAGCATATTTAA
Source organism: Helianthus tuberosus (assembly GCA_030545235.1). NCBI lineage: Eukaryota > Viridiplantae > Streptophyta > Magnoliopsida > Asterales > Asteraceae > Helianthus > Helianthus tuberosus. The sequence goes on along the minus strand of CM060449.1, from coordinate 59,349,325 downwards.
AGTGGTGGAATTTCAGTTGGCAAGCGTAAGGAAAAATTAACGTTTTTGCAAATAGAAATTGATCCGTAGCTCGTTGGACAGAACTGTTTGGACCGTTGGATTCAGTGGATTTTTAGGGTAAAAAAAAAACGTTACTGTTTGATCCGTAGCTCGTTGGACAGAACTGGAAAATTCCGAATACGGTTTTCGACATTATATATCATTGGATTTGTCTTTTCGAGACGATTCTAAAGGTGTAATTTGATAACCACGTTTTCGGAGAAATTTTGTACGGTTTTATCAGTACGGTTACGCTAAAAACGTGTTTAAAGATGGTTAAGATGAACAATGGAAGTGAGATTGTTAAGAACTGGCCAAAGCTTACAAACATCAAAGAATATGCTGACTGGAAAGACAAGTTTGAGTCGTTTATGAAAAGTGAAGATACTGAAATGTGGACGTGTATGATAGATGGATACTTTGCTCCCACACGTCGTGTTGATGGAAGAGTTATAGTGATGTCTTATGATAAGATGAATGAATCTGAGAAACGAGTGGTTGATGCTGAGAAGAAAGCTTTAGCAGCAATAAAGAAGTCCTTGCCTGAGGGCGTTAAACATACCCTTAAGAAGTATGGAACTTCTCAAGAGCTGTGGGAAGCTTTGGAAAAACGTTATCAGATTCAATCAAAAGTGAATACTTGTGATCAAGCATTGGTGGCTGAGTTTGCAGCTGTGATGATAAGAGAAGTAGCTGCTGGGGTTGAAGAGAGAAAGAAAGCAGATGAAGAGAATGATTTGAAAAAGGAAGCTGATAAGGAAACTGCTGAAAAGGTAGATGCAGAAGTTTCAAAGTGCATGAATGGTGTGAATGAACTTACAACAGAGGTGAAGGTAACATCAGAACCTGTAAGTCATACATGTCATAATTGCACTGAACTAAAGGGTAACGTTGACAGACTATCGGAGCAAACCAAAATTCAGTTAGCTGAATTGCAAAAATTAAAAGAGTCAAATGTTCTTTTGATTAAAAGAGAGTCAAATTGTCTAGATAAACTCAAATCAAATGAACAAGAAATCAGCAGTTTAACAAGCAAAGTCAATGAACTGTTACAGATCATTGATTTAGCTCGTGAAACTGTGAAGGACAAAACTAATGAATTTTCTGATAAGTGCGGGGAATTGGCCGTTGCACAAGACCAAATTCTTGAACTTAAAGGAAAGTTAGACAAGTTTGGAAAATCTTCATTAGTTAGGACTCAAATTCAAGCAAGTTTGAAAAAGAGTAATGATAAAAAGGGTTTGGGGTTTAGTAAAGCCTCATCTTCTAAAAATCAAGACTACTCTTTTTTACCTGATGAAAATGAGTTAATTGATTTTGTGTCTACTACACCAGTTGTAGTGGATCCGATAGCTGTGGACTTGCCAAGTAGTCCAGTTTCTTTGAAAGAATCTGTTGAGTCTGACAGTACACCTTATAAATCGGATAAGGATACTGAAGACGAAAAGAAGAAAACATTTAAAAAGAGATTCAAGAAAAAGAGAAATTACAAGACAAAATCTTGTTTTAGATGCCACAACAAAGGGCACGTGGCGAGTTGTTGTCCTTTGAAGAAAAATAAGCAAAAAGTTGATGAAGTTAAGAATGGGAATAGGGTTGGTTTAAATAATAATGTGCAACCACATTGTCAACGTAATCAACCATGTTTTCAATCTAAGACTTCAACATCAAGACGATTTGATAGACCAAGAAGCAATTCTACACATTTTAGTCATTTTAATGGTAAATCAAATCAGTTTCAAAGTCAAAATAGAAATTTTGGATATCAAAATCGACACCATAATTTTGGTAATCGAAATTTTCAAAGAAGAAATGAATATAGGGGTTTTAATAACTCAAATGTTCAACAACATCCAAAATTTTTTCAAAATTCATGGTATAATAATGGGAGAAGAAGGTATCAAGATAATAATTTTCAAAGGTCAGAAAATTCGAGAGTTTATTGGAACTCTCGTGATCAAAGACCTAGTGGAAGTTATAAATCTTGTTCAACAACGAGTACAACATCCAAGACACAAGTAAGGTGTGATGGATATTGGTTAGAAGCTTCGTATGTGGATTTACATGGTCAACCCAAAACCGGTCAGGTTTGGGTTGTTAAGTCTAACTGAGTTGTTGAGTGTGTGCAGGATGACCAAGAAGGACTGTTGAAGTGTTCGACAGTGGTTGTTCCTGTAAAGTTTCTGAGGTGAATAGTAGGTTAACATGGGTAACGAACTATTTACTTTAGTGATGGTTATGATTTTTCTAAACTTCAAAAGTGAAAAACTTATTGTCAGATTGAAGTGGGAGTCTGTTTGTGTTTAAATTTCTGTTTTTGAAACTTGCTCCATAAAAACATAAATTTAGGGGGAGAAATTTCCCTAAGCCAAAAAGAGTTTAGTTAGTGCGTGAGTTTAGGGGGAGTAAGTTAGTAACTTAAAATTGTTTTTCTTAAAAATCAAAAATAAAAAAAAAATTTTAAAAAAAATCAAAAACATAAAAAAAAAATAGAAAATCAAAAATGAGTTATCACTGTGTGAAAAAGAAGAAATGATAGTACATCGGCAAGTTAGACTGTCACACTGAAACTGAATTAAATTGCTTAAGGTGTGATAGCAGCTTCATCATATGATGTACCAGTAGGCAAAAAGCATGAAATAATCAACTTACCAATGTGATATAAACCTAAATGAACTGTGTATGAGTGGGGAACACATCAGTGGTGTATGGTTTAATGACCTTAAATCTTGCGTTGATAGATTGCCAAAATCTGAAGTTTTGGGTCTTTATACTGTTATTTCATCTGGGATATCTTGACTGTCTTTTTGTTCAGAACAAAAATTGTACATGACCCCAGGGAAGAAAGTCACTTGGAATTAGCACATTTCTATTTGAATGTCTGTATGTTGTCCCGATACACACAATTTTGATCTGATTCTGAAATCTTCTCTGAAAAAAGTCGTGTACCTCCTCTGCTGCATCCAGATATATGCTGACCTGGAGGTGCTAGGCAACGACAGCTTCTGCTGCATCCAGATACATGCTGACCTAGCTGTATGTTGTCGCGCTATAGATCTAATACACCCGAAAGAGGCCCTCAAGTGCCCAAATGAAACCCAATAAACCTATATCAAACTGAGAAAACTCATTTGATCTGTATATTATACCATCTCTCCTAAAGATCTATTCTGTTCTCTTCTCAACCTATTCCCAGTTAAGATTTCAGAAATCTGGATTGGACTTGTGAAATATGTGGTAGGGAAGATACTTGCATGATAGAGTGTGTTGTTTATATTTCCAGGATTTGATTACTATTTATTTGGGTGTTCATTGTTGAGTAATCAAAACATGATAAAACAAATTATATGCAGACCTAGACATTGTCAGGATATCTTAAAGGATGACATCAGTATACTCACCTACTACGATGAATCTTTGTGCATACCTTGATCGTGGGGGTATATCCTGAAGTGGGACACACTAGTATTTCAGAAATAAAATTACCTTAACGTATCATACGGTAATGGTACTTGAAATGTTCATGCATTTTGTTTAAGAGGACAAACATACTGGTAATCGTCTTGGACTGATTTTCACGAAAAATTAAATAAAGAATTATCTAATAGTGTGAAACAGTTTGATTGTGCTGATATGATCTTCTTACCGGTGATTCTCACAAAAATAGAGTGTTTATTGCGTTTGTAAATAGTTTACTGCTTTCTTAAAATATCAAAAATACAAAAATATTTTTTAAAAAAAAGGACTTCCATTTTAAACTGATGGGTTGTTGTTTTTGCATGATAAGATAAAATATTGGTTTATCTTTAAATGTGAAAAAGACTAATGGTTTTTCGAGATACTTGCTTGTGTTGCTAAACAGATTGATGCAGTTATCAAAATGAAGTGCAGAATACAAGTAAAGTGCAAATTGAGAGTGAAGATGCGTGAAGATGCATGGTAGGATCCTTCTACTACATTGCAGAAAGAGAGAGATTTGGAAGAGTTGAAGTTTACTTGCTTAACCAAGGATTGCTAGCTAACTGATCTACAATGAATGAAAGTTTTGGAGATTGGAAGCATCAGCTAAGGGGGAGTCTGTTGATGTCAGAAGCTGTGTAGCTGACGCTATCCAAAGACCAAAAGAACACAAGATGTTTGAAGACAAAGTTACACTATGAAGCTATTGTCAAGGGGGAGTCTGTTGGTGCATATTCGGTGACAACAGCTTAATAGTTTGATTATTTAGTCTTTGGATATTTTGTATTGGGCTTAGCTTATTGGTTAGTGAGTTTATTATTGTAATGGGCTTGGAAAATGGCCTAGCCCAGTAGGAAGCCCAGTTCACAGACTTGTGGTATATAAACATGTTTTGTGATTAGGGTTTTAGGAGTTAGAGAATTTTAGAGAGAGAAAGTCTAGAGAGTGAGAGGAAAACGAATTTAGGGTTTGTAGACAAGATCACAGAGAGAGGCTGTGAGGTTGTGAGGTCTTGAATTGATTGTAAACTGCAAGTTGGATAATCAATAGAAGACCCGTTTGATTGTGAAAGTCTATCTTCTACTTGTTTCTGTGATATTCTGATCAAGAGGATTCCGCACTCTTGATTGGAAAGACAATTCTGTGAAAGATCCATACGAATAGGGGACCTACAATTAGCTCCTGGAGCTGCGCCCATAGCCCGTGCACCTTATCGTTTAGCCCCATCAGAGTTGAAAGAACTCTCCACGCAACTACAAGAGCTCCTGGATAAGGGTTTTATTCGTCCAAGCTCATCGCCCTGGGGAGCTCCAGTATTATTTGTAAAGAAGAAGGACGGTACTTTCAGAATGTGCATCGATTACCGGGAACTCAACAAGGTGACGGTGAAGAATCGTTATCCTCTACCGCGTATCGACGACTTGTTCGACCAGCTGCAAGGATCGAGCTACTATTCGAAGATCGATTTGAGATCGGGTTATCACCAGCTGAGAGTCCAGGAAGAGGACGTCTCCAAGACAGCTTTCAGAACTCGATACAGGCACTATGAGTTTTTGGTCATGCCTTTTGGGATGACAAACGCACCTGCGGTCTTCATGGACTTGATGAACCGAGTGTGCAAGCCTTACCTGGACAAGTTTGTTATAGTCTTCATCGACGACATCCTGATCTATTCCAAGAGTCGGGAGGAACACGAGCAGCATCTGCGACTTATTCTGGAACTCCTTCGAACAGAACAGCTTTATGCAAAGTTCTCGAAATGCGACTTCTGGCTTCGTGAAGTCCATTTCCTAGGCCACGTGGTAAACAAGGATGGGATTCATGTTGATCCATCCAAGATAGACTCGATTAAGAACTGGCCTGCACCTCGTACACCAAAGGAAATTCGTCAATTCTTGGGTTTGGCGGGATACTACCGGAGATTCATAAAGGATTTTTCTAAGATTGCACAGCCTCTCACCTCACTAACGCAGAAGGGCGTTGTTTATCGCTGGGGAAACGCACAGGAGTTGGCATTTCAGCATCTAAAGGATAGACTTTGTAGCGCACCTATCCTTTCCTTGCCAGAAGGCACAGACGATTTTGTGGTCTACTGCGACGCATCAATTCAGGGTCTTGGTTGCGTGTTGATGCAACGAGATAAAGTTATAGCCTACGCCTCACGACAACTCAAGGTTCATGAAAAGAACTACACTACGCACGATTTAGAGCTGGGAGCTGTTGTTTTTGCACTTAAGTTGTGGCGGCATTACCTGTATGGTACCAAGTGCGCCATCTACACCGACCACAGGAGCCTCGAGCATATCTTCAAGCAGAAGGAACTGAATATGCGGCAACGACGATGGGTCGAGCTACTGAATGACTACGAGTGCTCAATCAGGTATCACCCGGGCAAGGCCAATGTTGTGGCTGACGCCCTCAGTCGGAAGGACACTGCACCTAAGCGCGTGTGAGCTTTACAACTCACGATCCACTCTAGCCTCCCTTCCCAGATACGAGCTGCTCAGATAGAGGCACTGAAACCGGAAAACGTCAGGGCGGAAGCCCTACGCGGGTCAAGGCAACGATTAGAACAAAAGGAAGACGGTGCTTACTACGTAGCGGGACGCATTTGGGTCCCACTCTATGGCAACCTACGAGAGCTTGTGATGGACGAAGCACACAAGTCTCGCTACTCGGTGCATCCTGGTTCGGATAAAATGTACCACGATATCAAAACTACGTACTGGTGGCCTAGCATGAAGGCCCACATAGCGACCTACGTCAGTAAGTGTTTGACTTGTGCGAGAGTCAAGTCTGAATACCAGAAACCCTCAGGCCTACTCCAACAACCAGAGATACCTCAATGGAAATGGGAGCAAATTTCCATGGATTTTGTCACTGGCCTACCTAGATCCCAGCGCGGGAACGATACTATTTGGGTGATCGTGGATCGACTCACAAAGTCTGCACACTTCCTAGCCATCAAGGAAACGGATAAATTCTCCACTCTTGCAGAAATATACCTTAAGGAAGTCGTTTCGAGGCACGGGGTGCCCACCTCTATTATCTCGGATCGAGATGCGCGTTTTACTTCAGAACTGTGGCAAGCAATGCACAAATCCTTTGGCTCACGATTAGACATGAGCACAGCGTATCACCCTCAGACGGACGGGCAGTCCGAGCGCACTATTCAAACCTTAGAAGACATGCTTCGTGCATGTGTAATCGACTTTGGCAACCGCTGGGAAAAGCATCTGCCACTTGTGGAATTCTCGTACAATAACAGCTACCACACCAGCATTAAAGCTGCTCCGTTTGAGGCATTGTACGGACGTAAATGCCGGTCACCTCTTTGCTGGGCAGAGGTGGGAGATAGTCAGATCACTGGTCCAGAATATGTGGTAGACACGACCGAACAAATTGCTCAAATACAAAAACGCATGACGGCAGCTCGCGAACGTCAGAAAGTTTACGCCGACATGGGCAGGAAACCGCTTGAGCTCCAGGTTGGGGAGCGGGTACTACTCAAAGTTTCACCCTGGAAGGGCGTGGTTCGTTTTGGGAAACGCGGCAAACTTAACCCACGATACGTTGGACCTTTCGAAGTCATTGAGAAAATAGGCAGGTTGGCCTACAGACTAAACTTACCAGCGGAACTCGGTGCAGTTCACAACGTTTTTCACGTGTCGAATCTGAAGAAGTGTCCATCGGATGAGACCCACGTAGTTCCTCTGAAGGAACTCACTATCGACGAACAGTTACGATTCGTCGAGGAACCAGTCGAAATCACGGACCGGGATGTTAAGGTCCTCAAGAGCACCAGAATACCTCTCGTTCGAGTTCGTTGGAACTCACGTCGCGGCCCAGAGTTCACCTGGGAGCGCGAAGATCAGATGAAACAAAAGTATCCCCAACTGTTCGCAAACAGTACACCCACTACTGAGGCCGAAGCTACGGAATTTCGGGACGAAATTCCAGATCAACGGGGGGTGGATGTGACACCCCAGGAAAACCAGGAAAACCATACAACTTAACTAGCTTCCTCAGTGAGTGCCTACCAAATTTCGGGACGAAATTTCTTTCAACTTGGGGATGATGTGACAACTCGAAATTTAGAACCTTTCATTGTACGCTTGAACACTAAGTGACTAACTAATTTGATGATTTAATGAATGATAAGTGAACCTCGTATGTGACTATGTGTTACGTGTTGTGTTTAATTGTGTGCGTACATGTATGCTTGTATGTATAGTATGTGTGTATTAAGTACGAACCACGACACAAGGACCCAACTCGAGACCATGTGGTCTCGAGTGAACAATGAGACAATGGGCCGGATGGGCCATACACCTCATTTAACCCAACCGAGAGCCCATTAGGGTGCATTACTTGGAGCGGATATATATACTTGATAGATGGACATGTTGCCATTTTCTTGGACAACACACACACTCCCCCACTCTCTCTCTAGAAACCATTAAACCCTAAGTCTCAACATCACCTCTCCTCCTTCATTTTCGGATCAAATCGGTGACACTAGGACTCGCGGATCGGCTCACACACACACACACCCGGAAGCTTCATACTCACCCTTGAAACTCATCAACCGGTTAGTGACTTTATGATGTTTGTTGATTGTTAAATGATAGTGTGAATAATATGATTTAACTAGTTAGTTGTATGCTTGATGATGTTGTGACTTACATGATGTTACACAAGGACTAGTCTACAATACATGATGAATTAGTGTTCAAGTAGTCGATTCATAAATGTTTTATGTTATGTGTTTACATTCGGTTAATGATGATTACATGATAATGTGTTGATCATGTTAGGATGAATAATGTGTGCTTATGTATGAGTGTTATCGGCTTCATATGGTTTGGATGTTGGCACAAGTTGGAATGATTTATGAATGGAAACCGTATGCTTGTAATCGGCTGTGGTGTGCACGATTAGGACGATTCATTGTGTAGATATCATAGGGTGCATATTAGTGTTGATAGGTTGGTGATCATGATTCTTGTTGGGTTAAAGTTTATATGAATATTGATGAACATATGAAGAACATGATGAACATGATATGAACATGCTTTGAATATTTGAAAACTGATATGTTTGATCCAATTTGGTAAATTGTTAGACAAATAAACATGTTTAAGTGGATAGTACAAACTGTTTCATGAAATAGAATTTCTATTGGATAGTACACTGTACCGAATCAGCAGTTGTCCAACCGAAACCTCAAGTTGCGACTCGAGACCACCACGTGATGAGTCGAGACCCCCGGTTGCGACATCGGTTGCGACTCGAAACCACATGTGATCAGCACACAAACCTTATGACTCGAAACCACAGTTACGAGTCCGGTTGCGACTCGAGACCAAAACAGCATGAACCGAGACCGTGTTTGCGAGTCCAGTTGCGACTCGAAACCAAAACAGCATGAACCGAGACCGTGTTTGCGAGTCCGGTTGCGACTCGAGACCAGAACCTGCATCAGTTGCGACTCGAGACCAAGTGCATGTGCACACTGTTTGGGCTTGCACCCCATTACGGGCTTATCTGATTGGGCCGGACTCTTGGGTCTAATGCACAGACCTTATATGTTACTGTTGAACGTGAATGTTGATGAACTGCCATAGATGATACTTGAATGCAATGTGCTAGGAACATCCGTGTGCTACTTGGTCACGAACCTGACTTGTATGATACAACTATGATAGGACGCGAGTGACCACAATATTGCTTGTTTGACTTTTCTGTGTATCTACTGAGCAAACCAAGGTGAGTTCACACCCTCTACAAAGCATGGGATTCCCAGGGGTCGGGAATTGGGGTTAAGGAACATGGGTTCCTCGTCCTCCTTGGGTAGGACAGCAATGGTTCAGGAATGTAATTTCCTCGTCCTCACGGACAGATAACTCGTACTAGACCAAAACTCTATCACGAAGTCCCTCCTTTTTATATCGACTTAATCGCCGGGCCAATGGCGAGCGGGTCATTAGTTAGATAGCGCTATTTAGGTCTGACAAACCTCACACCGTGCCGCAGAGGACAGGCGTGAACTAATGGATCTGGGGCACGTCAATGATGATAGACATTGACAGTTTCAGGGCACATAAACATGACTACAGTCAGCAGTCGATATGGTAATGAGTCTAGTGTATACATGGGGTAGCCCCCACGGCCGAAATGCCAGATAACTACACGGGGTAGCCCCCACGGCTGGATTGCCAGAATAACCGGGAATAAACAAGTCACACTTTTAACTATGGGGTAACCCCCACGGCAGGATGCCAGCTAAAGGAAACTGTTTTCGAAACAACTTAAAACGAACACCAAACCGTGAACTCACTCAACTTGTTGTTGACTCGTTACTACATGCTTTGCAGGTCCCTAGGTTCTTAACTGGAGCTTGCATGGAGGAGGATCGTTGTGGGACATGGACGGCTGTGTGCCATGTTAAACTTTGAAACAATTAAACTTATGTTTTGATTTAAGACTTATGCTTCCGCTTGCAACTTAACTATGTCTCGTTAAACACCAATTGTATTGGTTGAACTTTTATAACTATGTGTTTGCTTGTTCAATATGATTGGTGGCTGGATCCTGGTCAGTCACGCCTCCAAGCGGTAGTACTCCGCAGGTGGATTTTGGGGGTGTGACAGAATTGAACCTTCAATTGATCAATTTTAGTGAAAGTTAGGGTTTGGTGGAGAACCCTTATCGCCCCCTTGCTTCTTGAACGACCAGACACACTCAAAGTGTGTTTGGTGTGTTTTTAATTTTGTTTTTATGAAATTAAGTTTCAAGTTTAGCAACATAGGCCCCTCATCTTTCGTTTCTATTTTGTTCTAACTCCTTAACTACTAACAAGTCATCATCTAACTAGGTTAGTTCATTCCTAGTTAGTTTATGTTACTAATTTAATCGCAACTTTAATTGAAATTTAAGAGTTTATATTTTCAGGATGTTACAAGTCCACCCCCCTTAAAAGGGGTTTCGTCCCCGAAACCAGAGCACGTACCGAATAAAGCAGGGTAGAGACATTGCATCTCCTCTTCGGACTCCCACGTAGTGTCCGAATCTTTCCTATGCTCACACTTAATCTTGACTTGATCGATTTGTCTATTTCGCAAGTGCTTAACTTTTCGATCTAAAATTTCTATGGGCCTTACAATATAATTCAGGCGATCATCCACCTCGATATCGTCGTAATGGATGTAAGTTGTTTCCTCTGCTAGACATTTTCGAAGATGTGACACATGAAATGTGTTATGAATTCCGCTTAGTTCCTCCGGTAGCTCAAGGCGGTAAGCTACCTTTCCTACCCGTTCTATGATCGCAAATGGCCCGATAAACCTCGGGCTTAATTTTCCTCTTTTTCTAAACCGGATAACCCCCTTCCATGGGGATACTTTGAGTATGACTTTGTCGCCAACCTGGAACTCGATCGGCCTCCTCCTTTTGTCAGCATACACCTTTTATCTATCTTGAGCCGCTTTCAAGTGTGCCCGAACCACATCAATCTTTTCATTAGTGGCTCGTACTATATCTTGGTGGGCAAGTTCACGTGGGCCCACTTCACCCCAACATACCGGGGTTCGGCATTTCCTACCATAGAGCATTTCGTATGGTGCCATCCCAATACTAGCATGGTAGTTTTTGTTATACGAAAACTCGACCAATGGTAAGTAAACATCCCAACTTCCTCCAAAGTCGATTATACATGCCTGTAGCATGTCCTCCAACGTTTGTATTGTTCTTTCACTCTGTCCATCCGTCTGAGGATGGTATGCGGTGCTGATGAACAATTTGGTTCCCATTTGCACTTGGAAATCTCGCCAGAAATTTGAAGTGAACCGGGTATCCCTATCGGACACGATGGATACCGGTACTCCATGGTGTGCTATTATCTCATTAGTGTAAACTTCTGACATCTTTTCTGACGTATAAGTCTCACGAATCGGAATGAAGTGAGCACTTTTCGTCAATCTATCCACCACTACCCATATAGCATCGAAACCGCAGTTCGTTTTTGGTAGTTTGGTTAATAGGTCCATCGTAATATGTTCCCATTTCCAAACCGGGATTTCTAACGGTTGGAGTTTACCGTACTGTTTTTGGTGCTCCGCCTTGACTTATAGACATGTCAAGCATTTTTCCACGTATTTCACAACATCTCTTTTCATTCCGGGCCACCAGTAATTTTGTTTCAGATCATTATACATCTTGGTCGCTCCCGGATGAATAGAATATCGGGATTTATGGGCTTCATCAAGTAATAGCGCCTCCACTCCACAAGTATTTGGAACCCATATTCTTCCGGATCGAGTTTTCAACCCGTTCTTTCCATCCGACAAATCTTTTAATTGGCCGATTATTCGTTCCTTCTTCTAGTTCTCCTCCTTTACCGCTTCTACTTGTGCTTCTCGGATACGTTCAAGTATACCCGAGGTCACAACAAGCTGCATCGACCTTACTCATATTGGGACATAGTCCGCTTTTCTGCTCAGAGCATCCGCCACCACATTCGCCTTTCCGGGGTGGTAATGTATCTCGCAATCAAAATCCTTCACTGTTTCTAACCATCGTCTCTGGCGCATGTTTAACTCTTTCTGGTCGAAGAAGTATTTTAAGCTCTTGTGATCGGTGAATATGGTGCACTTTACCCCATATAAATAATGCTTCCATATTTTTAATGCAAACACCACTGCAGCTAATTCGAGATCATGAGTGTGATATTTCTTTTCATGCATCTTTAATTGCCTCGAAGCGTAAGCTATAACTTTGCCCCGTTGTATCAAAACGCATCCGAGTCCCGATAATGAGGCATCCGAGTAAACCACTAAGTCTTCGACTCCATCCGGCAATGTTAATACCGGAGCTTGAGTTAGCTTCTCTTTTAGCATTTGAAACGCCCTTTCTTGTTCAACACCCCAAGTGAACTTCTCCTCCTTCCGGGTTAACTTGGTTAATGGCTACGCAATCTTGGAGAAATCTTGAATGAATCTCCTATAGTATCCCGCAAGCCCTAAGAAGCTTCTAATTTCCGAAGGGTTCTTCGGGGGATTCCATTTCGACACGGCCTCGATCTTTGACGGATCAACCAATACTCCATCGGCACTTATGATGTGGCCGAGAAATTGTACCTCTCGTAACCAAAAGGCACACTTAGAGAACTTCGCATACAACCTTTCTCGTCTAAGTGTCTCTAACACCTCTTGTAAGTGGTGTGCATGCTCAGCTTCACTTTTCGAATACACTAAAATATCATCGATGAACACGATGACCGATTTATCCAGCATTGGCTTGCAAACCCGGTTCATGTGGTCCATGAAAGCCGCGGGTGCATTTGTTAGCCCAAATGACATTACGAGGAACTCATAATATCCGTATCGCGTGTGGAAAGCCGTCTTTGGCACATCTTCCTCCTTGACCTTTAGTTGGTGATACCCCAATCTAAGGTCAATCTTTGAAAACCAGTTCGCACCTTGTAATTGGTCGAATAGATCATCTATCCTCAGAAGCGGGTATCGGTTCTTTAGCGTGAGTTTGTTTAACTCCTGGTAATCGATACACATGCGCATGCTTCCGTCTTTCTTTTTCACAAACAATACCAGTGCGCCCCAAGGGGACACACTCGGCCTTATGAATCCTTTGTCAAGCAGGTCTTGAATTTGGGATATCAACTTTTGTAATTCCGACGGTGCAAGTCGGTACGGTGCTCTAGCTACGGGTTTCGCGCCCGGAATTAATTCGATTCCGAACTCTATTTCCCGTTCAGGCGGTATCCCCGGTAAATCCTCCAGAAACACATCTTCATAGTCCCGTACTACCGGTACATCTTCAATTTTCGGTGATTCTTTCTCAGGCTCATTTGCGTATATCATAAATGCCTTGCTTCATAAGTTTGTGCGCTTTCATCATTGAGCATATTATGGGGTTACCTCCGTTTTCGCCATAGACAGTAACGTGTTTCCCGCTCGGAGATGTTAGCTTTATCTCCTTACGAAAACACACGACCTTTGCATGGTGCTGAGATAGCCAATCCATCCCAACGACTACATGAAATTCCCCCATTGACATCGGGATTAGGTCTATCAGGTATTCTTCATCATCGATGCTAAATTTGCAGCCTCGACAAATATCGCAAACTATAAAACTTTTATTGTCCCCTATTTCAACTTCTAAGGGCACATATAATTTCGTCAATACAAATGAAGGATGTCGAATAAATCCATGCGAAATGAAGGATTTATTCGCACCCGTATCAAACAATACACATGCAGGAATTGAGTTAATTATGAATATACCTGAGACCACATCGGGTTCTATCTTTGCTTCGGCTGCGGTAAGTTGGAAGGACATAGCCTTCGCCTTCGGGGCTTCTGCTGGAGATTCTTTATCGTCTCTCCTTCCAACTAAGTCTGGGCATTCGGACTTTTTGTGGCCGGGTTGATAACATTTGTAGCAAACCGAGATTTTACCTGGGCATAGAGACGTCGTGTGCCCCGTTTTACTACATATGGGGCACGGTTTATCTTTGAACTGACACTCTCCCTTGTGCCCTTTTCCACACACTTTACAACTTGGCGACCCACCTTTAGCATCAACCTTCTTTCCCGATTCCCCAGTTCGAGCTTTCTTTGTAGGGCTTGGATTCACATCCTATGCCCTTCGCTCACCCCTTTCAACTTGCTTCTTCAATTCGATTTCACGTTCTTGAGCAACATTTATAATCTCGGTAAGGGTCTCGTATTTTGAAGGAGTTATTCCCTATACTCGGCGCTCAACATGTTATAGTAGTAGTATATCTTCTGTTCTTCGTTCGTCACCAATTCACTACAAAACTTCATCTTATCCATAAACGTCGCTGTAGTCTTGTCTATGGTTTCGCCCTTGTGCCTAAGTTGCATGAACTCTTCCTTGATTCTATTGATGACTGCCTTGGGACTGTGATGTTTAAGAAACGGCGTCTTAAACTCCTCCCATGTCATGGCCCTCGCCGCTTCGGCCCATATTTCATTCTTTTTATTGTCCCACCAATCTTTGGCTTGACCTCTCAACTGACCCGTTCCATAAGCAACAAAGTCACTTTCATAACAATGGGTCCTTTCAAATACTCCCTCAACGTCGCTCAACCATCTTTAGCTTATTATCGGGTCAACCTCCCCGTTGTAGATTGGCGGTTTACACGCCATAAACTCTTTGTACGAGCATCCCTTACGTTCTCCCGATTTATCTTTTATAAGGTTGACACTATCTTCCAACCTTTTGACTCTTTCTTCGACAAGTGACAACACCGTGTTTTGAATTTTGTCTAAAAACCCGGATAGACTACCTTCAATTGCCTTTACCACTTCTTCGGCAATTATCTCTTTCATTTGTTCGGTGCTTGTCGGCACCGGATCATTATCGTTTCCTTTCTACATCTTGAAACTAAAATGTTTGCATTAAACATTAAACATTTCATTTATAACATAGCTTTATTTGCTTTGGTTTAGCCAAGTGCGTGACTTGCTTTTACCGTTCACATTTGGTGCACTTTCCGGGTTTGAGTGTGTTAACACACCCTTCCCATGCACATCGATTCACATCTCATTTCATACATAAGGTAGGATCTACTAAAATAATGAATTAATTCTTACCGGACGATCGATCAAGCTTGAACCGAACACTTGTTGACAACCTTAAGCTCTGATTACCAACTTGTAACACCCATCCATTTAATTCATTAATTAAACGTAAAAAATATGAAATACATAAACAAAATATTTAAGTAACAAAACTTAGTTGGTAAACTAAGTTATACTTCATCAAAGTGTTTAACAAAATCAAATAACTAGTTTAAAACATAAATCGTTCAGTAGTGATTACACATCTACATAGTTTAGCTAGATTTAATTAGTGCGGAAGCGTCCAAAATGTGTGTTCGGTTCTTGAAGCATCAACTTGATCGTCGTCCACATACTTGCCATACCTAGAAACTGGAAATTTTGACAAATAATAGTATTAGAAATCTTAGAAAATCTGTAAAATCGAACAACGCTCAGAAACGGATTCGATTATCTAAGTTATACAAAATTCAACATTTATATCAGGGCTCTACCGTAACTTACGGTATCTACCATAAGTTACGGTAGTCACTTGATAATTCTGGTCCACCGTAAATCAGTAGTGAACCACCGTAAGCTTTGGATCTCTACCGTAAGTTACGGTGGATACCGTAACTTACGGTAGACACTGCAAGTTTATGTTTTGACTGGTTTGATTATTTAGCCCAACCAAACTCTCGGATTTCTCATCCTTACAAACCGACATGTTAAATTCTCGTATTCTAATATGTCGTTTATCAATAATAACAAAAGACCAATTTACTACATCACGAAGCATTCGCCACACATTAATCGATTATTCGACCCGTTTGGCTCATCTACGGAATCCTCCATTATGATGACTACCAACAAGTTGTAACCAATCCTGGCCTTATTAATCAATATAGCGAACATTATCGCTTTAAATTAAGACAACCTTTATTCTACAATTCACTATACTTATGCAAATTATCAAAGTTTACCCAAACGTAACGAATCAAGTTACATACCTTTAGAGCACACCCTTCAAGCGCGTATCTCCCCGGCGTGTCCGCTTGACGTTCCGGATTCTTTGCCTAAAGAGTTCAATTCACAACAAATTTAGAACTCTTTCATAAGCTTTAACGCATAATTCTCTAAAATGATCAAATCTGCATTTTTACCCACCTTTTAACATTTTAATCCTTACTTAGGCGTTCCATCGAACACCTAGCGGGTCAGATTTTTATATAAACAAAACCAAGTTCATGACTTGTAATTATCATCAAAACTAACTTCAATTAGTCAATTCCATACATGTCTTAACATCAATATTTCCAAAATTACTCCTAAATTCAGGTTGTGCTAGAACAAGATCATAAATTCTAGAGTTTACCAAGTTTTCTTCAAGTTCCTTAATCACCTACAATGGTGATTTGAACTCTATAATTATCATGCCATCCTTTAATAAGATTTAACCTAGGGTTTATCCCTAGACACCATATCTCTTCTATTTACATTCATGCAAGCTACAATCAAGCTAAATTTCGATTTTTCATGATTATCCTAGAATTTGAGATGAATCGAAATACTAGAATTTCACATACCTTGTGATCCTTTCAATGAGTTGATCACTAAATCGTGTTTAGAATTCGATTTGGGGCTGAATTGAACCTTCAATTGATCAATTTTAGTGAAAGTTAGGGTTTGGTGGAGAACCCTTGTCGCCCCCTTGCTTCTTGATCGACCAGACACACTCAAAGTGTGTTTGGTGTGTTTTTAATTTTGTTTTTATGAAATTAAGTTTCAAGTTTAGGAACATAGGCCCCTCATCTTTCGTTTCTATTTTGTTCTAACTCCTTAACTACTAACAAGTCATCATCTAACTAGGTTAGTGTCATTCCTAGTTAGTTTATGTTACTAATTTAATCGCAACTTTAATTGAAATTTAAGAGTTTATATTTTCGGGATGTTACATTTATGGTAGTAAGTTTACTATATTCACTGATCATAAAAGTTTAAGGTATGCTTTCGGGCAAAAAGAGTTAAATATGAGACAAAGACGCTAGATGGAAATCCATAGTGATTATGATTGTAATATCCAGTATCATGCAGGAAAGGCAAATATAGTGGCGGATGCTTTAAGCCGAAAGTATCACGAAAAGCCAAAAAGGGTACGTTCTCTTAAATTAAATCTACAAGTAGATTTAAATGATCAAATTAGGAAAGCACAAGAATCAGTAATCAATGATGTTACTGAAAAATTAAAAGGAATGATTAAGGAATTAGAACAAGGAACAGATGAAATTTGAAGATTTCATAAAAAGAGAATGTGGATACCTAAATTAGGGAACCAGTGTCATCGTATATTAGAAGAAGCCCATAAGTCCAAATATATGATGCATCCAGGAAGTGATAAAATATATCAGGATTTAAGAAAGAATTTTTGTTGGATAGGAATGAAAAAGGATATAGCAGCCTATGTTTCTAAATGTTTAACCTGTTCACAAGTTAAAGCTGAACATCAGAAACCCTCAGGATTGCTGCAACAGTTAGAAATGACTGTGTGGAAATGAGAATTGATAACAATGGATTTTGTTACTAAATTACCCAAAACAAAGAAAGGTAATGATACAATCTGGGTGATTGTAGATAGACTAACCAAGTCGGCTCACTTCCTACCAATGAAGGAAACTTTCAGTTTGGAACAGCTAGCTAAATTATATGTAAATGAAATCGTTTCATTACATTGAATCCCTTTATCAATAGTTTATGATAGGGACAGTCGTTTTACCTCTCATTTTTGGGTAAGTTTCCAAAAAGCAATGGGAACCAAACTAAATCTAAGCACGACATATCATCCTCAAACAGGCGGACAAAGCGAAATGACAATTCAAACAATGGAAGACATGCTTAGAGCTTGTGTAATTGATTTCGGAGGTAATTGGGACGATCACTTACCTTTAATAGAATTTTCTTATAATAACAGTTACCACACAAGTATCAATGTTGCACCATTCGAAGCACTTTACGGACGAAAGTGCCGAACCCTAGTCTGTTGGGCAGAAATTGAGGAAAAGCAACTATCTGGACCTGAGATAGTACAAGAAAGAACTGACAAGATTATTCAAGTCAAGGAACGACTGAAAGCAACACGTGATCGACAGAAGAGCTATGCTGATAACCGACGCAAACAGTTGGAATTTCAAGTAGGAGATAAAGTATTGTTAAAAGTCTCTCCTTGGAAAGGAGTGGTAAGATTCATCAAAAGAGGAAAGGTAAGTCCCATGTATGTTGGACCTTTTGAGATTATTAGAAGAATAGGACCTGTAGCCTATCAGCTACAACTGCTAGAGGAAATGGCAGGAATACATGATGTATTTCATGTATCTAATCTCAAGAAATGCCTAGCTGATGAATCACTTGTAGTGCCTCTTAAGGATATAGAGGTAAATGAACAACTCATGTTTGTAGAAATGCCTCTACAAATCGAAGACAGGAAAGTCAAGAACCTTAAGCACAAGAGATTAGTTCTGGTCAAAGTAAAGCGGGACTCCAAAAGAGGACCAGAATACACATGGGAGCTTGAATCAGAAATGCAAAGGAAATATCCACACATGTTCCAGTAGACCTCGAGGACGAGCTCTAAAACAAGGTGGGGAGGATATAACAACCCTAAATAAAACCGACACCCTCATAAATTTTCCGACCCCCTAATATATTTTAAAATATCCCAATATGTCCCTAAAAACACCCTATACGTGAAAACGGACCCCGAATACCTTTATATTATTAAAATTAATTAAAATGAAATTTTTGGGGCTCTCGCGGGGCGCGTAAGCCACCCTTTGAGCCTACGCGGGCCGCGAGCGATCGAAAACGCGGCGACACCCGGTGATGACACGTGTCATCATCGTGGCGAAGCTAGTCGATGACCCGGATGAGCTAAACCCTACCCGACCTAGTACGCGGGCCCCGTAGGCCTTAGCCTACTCTTACGCGGGCCTCGTAAAACTCAAAATCAGCCCCTATAAAGCTGGAGCTCGGGCCTTCAGTCGAATTCGCTCAAATCTTTCTTTCTTTCTCTAAATTTCACGTAGTATACTCTATACTCGGGTCTAATACCCCCCTAAATAGCGAAGTTCTGCTCCGTTGTAAGTATCATAACCCCTGGATACGTATTAGATACTCTGCCCGATTGATCTAGGGTTCCGTAACGGCTGTCGTGGTTTTGCCCGACGTAGTCGTTGGAATACCGTCTCGGGGAGGATATTGCTAATGTTAAAATGGGTTATTATACTAACAGGTGTGCATTTGTGTAAATTATAGATTATTCCCAGGAAATCCTTACTGAAAACCTAAGACAACAATGTGAGTAAATCTCCTTTTTGTTAACTGTTTTTACAAAACCTCACACGATTAATTATATATTAAGCAGTTATTGAGTATTTGTAAGGATACAATTATCGTCGGTATGTTGGGGTTTTGTATACAAAATTAGTTACTGCCTTGCGAGGAGTAACTTTTCCACAAGTCGGGTTTGACAGTACCGTGGGTGGTAATTGGTATGACTTGGAATCAAATGTAATTGCGAGACCGCCCTCAATACTGTACAATGGATTTTATTTAAACTTGATTAAACTGGGATTCACTCACCAGTATTTCCCACTGACAAAATGTTTTTAAACGTGTTTCAGGTAACAAAATGTGAAAGCCAAATAGAAGCCAGCTGGACAGCACTGAAGGCTTGGAAAAGTGGCAATAAAGTTTCGTTGTTCCCCACCTCGTTATGACCACCGACCGTAAGATAAGGAAATTAATGCGTGTGAAGTGTTATATATATTAGGTGTATATTTTAAGCCCCTTTAACACTTATTTTAGCCAAGTTTTAAATTTATAAACACGATATTTTACTAACACTAAACACATATATGGGAAAGTGTACCCATCGTGAGCGTAGTATAGTGTTGGCAAGATACCGAGGTCGTCCAAGGACACACGAGCTTTTAATACCGGTTTATCCTCAACGTTTAATCAAAATAAAAAGGTTAGAAAAAGGTTTTTAAACTAAGAAAAGTAAAAACTAACTAAACTGCTGAAAATAAAATAAAAAAAACAGATAGACAAGATGAATCACTTGGTTCCGACTCGTATCTAGTGTAACCTTTGATTATTTCCGCACTTTTGCACATAATTAAGAGATTATCTTAGTTATTGTAGTAGGGCCCTCTTTTGAAGGTGACGTTACCCTCACCCCAGTAGTTTGAGTCAGCAAGGATACAATCCTAAAAGGGTGGATTATTGGAAGATAATGAATCAAGTTATTAATGCAATATTATGGTAGGCCCCTCTTTTGGAGGTGACGTTACCCTCGACTAAGTAGTCTGAGTCAGCAGGGATACAGTCCTAAATAGCCGGGTTATAGTATTAATAGTAGTTAACTTATGAGGGGATCAAAGAGTTTGGACCCCCGCCATCCAATACCGTGAAGCATTGAAGGAGGTCCTACTAAATTTGACCCAGGTCCATTGCAGGACCTCTAAACGCTGAACAATGGCAAGACCTTTACCAAACCGTTCCCTTAACCCCCGACCAGGTAGCCAACATACCTCCATATAGACCGTGGAGATATGAATGGTGAAAATCTTTTATTTTATATAGACAGTAAAATAATGCCAAGACACCACGGACAAACGATAAGGAAAGATCACCTTCAACATAAGTAACTAGTTATTAAAGTCATTAATACAAAACCAAATAAAAAGTGCAAAAGATTAGAAATAAAAAGTATTACACTAGACACTTTGTCTTCACCAAGTGATGTAAGAGAGTTAGGCAAACATGGCCTTGATTGTCAAGAACTCTTACGATCAATCTTGGATCCCGAGACGACTCACACACTCTACGATGGACAATGGATGATGGTGGTGGATGATGGTGTTATGGTGGTGGTGGGTGGTGGGTGAAGTGTGAGAGAGGTGGTGTGCCAAGGGATGGTTTGAGCTTGAGCCAAGCACTTCTATTTATAGGCTGAACAGAAGCTCGGGCACGGCCCCGTGTCCAGTGGGCACGGCCCCGTGTCCACAACCTCTCTTTCTTCATTAAATGCAGCTTTGTCTTATTAGTTGACCACGCCCCCGTGTCCGCTAAGCACGACCCCGTGTGCAGAAGAATCTTTGTACTATGAAGATTTGCCTGGATTGTGCGAATCTTATAGTTGACCACGGCCCCGTGTCCGCTGAGCACGGCCCGTGGTGGGCAATGGAAGCTTCTACCACTTTGTCTTTTCTGCTGACACTTTGGCACGCCCCCGTGCTGGCTGAGCACGGGGCGTGTTCAGGCCTCTGATCTCTTGTTTTGCTTGGGAAGATGCTGTTGTGGGGTCGGGCACGCCATGTCTTGCTCCTTTTCTTGTATTTATGTTAGATTTTGGTGTCTTTTTGCTTCTTTTGTTAATTTGAGTTCATTTAATCCTGAAAATACAAAAGGAAGACAAAAGCAAACTTTTTCCAACATTAGTACTAAAAAAGGGTTAGTTTTATGCCTCATTTGATGAAATTTATATGTTAATATTTGAACACATCAAATACCCCCACACTTGAATCTTTGCTTGTCCTCAAGCAAAACTCTTTAATATGTGGCTATTTACACTCACAAATGGAATGGGTAGAAAAGAAGATTTTGGGCTTGTCGTAGAGTGTCGGGATTTCCAAGATTCTTTATTTAATTTTATTTTTATTTATTTACAATCCTACTCGTCATGATTTATTAAAAACTTTTCATAAGATAAATTACTTATTAGGGCATAACATGCCTTTGTAAAATCCTATTTATATTCAAGCTCACATACCTCACGGGGATCACTCAACACTCGGCCGAAAATGTATTTTTGTGGATCACTCGAGAGCGGCATGGAACTTACTCCTACCATAGGCTTGCCAAGCAATCAATCCTCCTCCCTTTTAACTTATATACCTTTGTAAATATCAAGAGGACTTTGTGGGTTAAGGGTTAGGCTTGGGTTAAAGGTAGGTGGTTGGGTTGGTGGTTAGTGGTTAGTAGAAAAAGGGCGAAAAGCGTAACAAGTGTTGGTTTTTGTATGACTTTCTATATTTTCATAACTTTTATTTTGATGAAGCTATTTATTCAAACAAAGTTATTTTTTTGATGAACTTGTTTGTTTATTTTCTTTTGCTTCATCATCAACAAATTTTTTTTTTTTTGAAAAGTCATATGAAGAACCGAACTTGTTACTAAAACAAAGGGTTAAAAATGAAAAAGGTTTTGGTGGGTAAAAAGGGTTTTTGGTTTGGGTTATGAAATGAAAAGGTTTAGGCTCAAAGGGGCTAACTAGGGGGATTTTGGGTAGGTGGTAAAAAAAAAGAAAAATAATGGTGTAGAAATAAAAAGGTTAGTCCTAATGCCTCCATCATTTACTTACTCAGGTTTAAGTTGGTAAGGATTGGGAATGTATCGTCATGGCAAGTTCTAGAGTCGTAAGAACCAAGCGGCTATTCACACAAGAAACGAAAAATGAGCATTTAGTCAAATGATATGTAAGTGTATGCTCAATAAAGGCTCAAAACTCATTTTTGTGGGAATGGGTTTTTATGTGATCAAGTATATATAATCAAATTTTAACTAAGCTTGTCATGCCTTTTCATAATTTTCTTATGTTGGTTCTTTTTATCACGACGCTATCGGTTGTAAATTCGTAAAAATATAACCTTTTTAAGAACTTGAATTTCCCGAGTTAAACCTAGACAAGTAAAAAAAATGAAAAATTTTTGAAAATTTTTTTGGGGTGATTAGTGGTTCCAATAGAGTTTTGTGTAAGGCTTGTATTTAGGACTTGCGAGATTCAAGGTTTTAGCATCCCCCCCACACTTAAATTACACATTGTCCTCAATGTGTCCCAAAATTAAGTTTTTAGGTTGATTGAATGTGTAAAAAGGTGTAAAAAGCAAAAAAAAATTGTGTTACTGGGCGCTGAACACGACCCCGTGTGATCCGGGCACGACCCCGTGTTCAAGTGCCAGTAACAAAATTGAAACAAGAGAAACAGAAGTCTGAACACGGGGGCGTGTTGGGTGAACACGGCCCGTGTCCAGTTACCTGAACTGGGTCTTTTTCTGCAGACTGTGCAGCACGGGGCCGTGTTGGGTGGACACGGCCCGTGCCGAGCTTACTGTAAATAAAGAAATTTGTCGGATGGTTCTGTTTTCCTGTATGGAGTGTTGGTTCAAGTTTCCCTTGCATCCTTTGCCATCTCAAGTGTGTTTTATTCCTGAAAATTAAAACTAACTAGAAAACAAGAAAATTAATCTAAACTAAACTAAGGATAGTTCCGTGGAATGCCTCCATGGTGCGCCACGTTTATAAGGGTCCTTGGCTAGACCCAAAGCCTGGTCATATGTTACCCAAGTGGGATGTATTGCATCCCATGTTACACCGTCGGAGAGCGTCATCCAAGCTTGAGTCTATGACCTTCATGTAGTTGACCGGATCTTCTTCCTCTACTTTCTTTGCACATTCAAATTTTACTTCCTCATCCCCAAACTTCAATGTTAAAGTTCCGTCATTCATATCCACCACTGCTTGGGCGGTGGCTAGAAATGGCCTCCCGAGGATGAGAGGGACATCGGTGTCTTCTTCCATGTCTAGGATGACAAAGTCGGTTGGAAAGACGAAATCGTCAACCTTGACTAGCAGATTTTCAGCGACACCTTGTGGAAATTTGACGGACCTGTCGGCGAGTTGTATGCTCATCTTTGTAGGGCTTGTTGTTCCTAGGCCGAGTCGCTTAAACATTGACGTGGGCATGAGGTTGATGCTAGCCCCAAGATCGGCTAAAGCATTACGGACGGGGGACTTCCCAATCGAGCAAGGGATTGTGAAGCTCCCGGGGTCGATTTTCTTTTGTGGAAGTTTGTTGAGTACTAAAGCTGAGCATTCTTCGCCTAAGTTAACTAATTGCAATGATTCAATTTTCCTTTTGTGAGTGAGGAAATCCCTCATGAATTTTGCATATTTAGGTATTTGGGTTAGGACCTCAATAAAAGGAATATTAACATGCAATTGTTTTAGTAAACTTTCGAACTTTGCGAATTGCTCATCGGTCTTTTGACGATTTAACCAACCGGGGTACGGAATCGGATGAGTCTTGGTGGGCTCTTGATTTGTTGAAGGAGCCTTTTCTGGTTGAGGTGTGGGTGAAGTAGTGTTTTGGCGTTGACTTCCTTCAATTGGTGGTAAGGGCTCATCCTCGGGACCCACGGTTCGGTTTCTCAACGTGATGAGGTGTACTTGCGCCTTTGGGTTGGTTTCGGTATTACTTGGTAACGCGCCTTGTGGTCTCTCGGAGAAATTTTGAGCTAGTTGATTTAATTGTTTTTCAACGTTTTGAATGCTAGCTTGTTGATTTCTAAAATTCGATTCCAATTGTTGAAATCGATCCGAGTTTTTTTTTTCGGTGTCGGAGATGAGGCGAGATAGGGTATCTTCAAGCCTTTCTCTTCCACCTTGTTGTTGAGAGAAATTTTGTGGTTGTTGAAAATTAGTTCGTTGGTTTTGTTGGTTACTACTATTGCCGGGATTTCTCCAACCAAGATTTGGGTGGTTACGCCATCCTTGGTTGTAGGTACCCGTTGGAGGACCCGACGGCCTAGGTCTATTATCAATGTAGTTTACCGTTTCCGCTTGTTCATCTAATTCTTTCATACAACTCCAATTTTCATGTGACCCACCACACCCTTCACAAGCCATAACCGAGGCCGTTTTTGTCATTTCTAGCCTTTTGATTTTCGAAGAGAGGGCCTCGATTTGGGCTTGTAAAGAGGTGCTTTCATCAACCTTATGGGCGCCCGGGGCAATAGATTTATTACCTCGGGGAGTGTGCCATTGAAAATTGGTTTGAGCAATTTCCTCAATTTGATTAAATATTTCATTTGGGCGACGATTACCTAAAAGTCCCCCGGAGCTTGAATCAAGTGTTTGTCTTGTGTGTGGCAACAACCCATTGTAGAAAGTGGATACTTGTTGCCATACCGCTAGACCGTGATGAGGACACTTTCTTAGAAGCTCCTTGAACCTTTCCCAAGTTTCATATAAGGATTCCCCGTCCTCTTGTGAGTATGTATTAATTTCAGTCATTAATTTAGCCGTTTTAGCAGGAGGGAAATACTTATATAGAAACTTTTGGCCTAGTTCATCCCAGGTGTTTACCGAGCCAACTGGGAGGGTGTTAAGCCAAGCCTTAGCTCGGTCTTTTAGTGAAAATGGAAACATCCTAAGGCGAATGGCGTCGTTTGATGCTCCATTGATCCGAAAAGTATCACATATTTCCAAGAAATTAGTAATATGTAGATGGGGATCCTCGTCCGCAAGCCCATGAAAGGTTGCGGAGTTTTGGAACATTTGTATCAAATGCGGCCGAAGTTCGAAGTTGTTGGCTTCGACATTCGGTGCATTGATAGCGGCGCCGAGATTGCCTACGGTGGGCCGTAGGTAATCCATGAGGGTACGTTGGTCCGCCATTGGAAGTGGGTCCCCCAAAAATTTCTCTTGATTTTTAGCTTTAAGTCTTTTTCTGAGAAAGCGTTCGGGTTCTTCTAGGGGTTCTTTTATGTCTCTACTAGAACTGGAGCTCATGCACTACGAAGGAGGGTCAAATGTGGCACCTGGGTTCCAAGTCCTGTAATAAAAACAGAAAAGCACGTTGGTCAGAATGTTCACCACGGCCCCGTGCTCAGTGGACACGGCCCGTGGTCAGAGGTACAGTAATTGTTTTCCGGATCTCTGTTACTAGGAGTTGGACACGGCCCCGTGTTGCACCGACACGGCCCCGTGCTTATCTCTCTGTAACTCAGAAAACAAAAACTGCCAGTGATGATGCTAGGCACGACCCGTGTCTGACCAGGCACGGCCCGTGCTAAGCTCTGCAGAAACAGAAAAATAAAAAAAATCCTTAAAAAAATGAAAAATAAGAAAAACGATTAGGCCGCTGATTCCTAACTTTCTTAAAATCCTTGTGTCCCCGGCAACTGCGCCAAAAACTTGATGCGTGTGAAGTGTTATATATATTAGGTGTATATTTTAAGCCCCTTTAACACTTATTTTAGCCAAGTTTTAAATTTATAAAACACGATATTTTACTAACACTAAACACACATATGGGCAAGTGCACCCATCGTGAGCGTAGTATAGTGTTGGCAAGATACCGAGGTCGTCCAAGGACACAAGAGCTTTTAATACCGGTTTATCCTCAACGTCTAATCAAAATAAAAAGGTTAGAAAAAGGTTTTTAAACTAAGAAAAATAAAAACTAACTAAAATGCTGAAAATAAAATAAAAAAAACAGATAGACAAGATGAATCACTTGGTTCCGACTCGTATCTAGTGTAACCTTTGATTATTTCCGCACTTTTGCACATAATTAAGAGATTATCTTAGTTATTGTAGTAGGGCCCTCTTTTGAAGGTGACGTTACCCTCACCCCAGTAGTTTGAGTCAGCAAGGATACAATCCTAAAAGGGTGGATTATTGGAAGATAATGAATCAAGTTATTAATGCAATATTATGGTAGGCCCCTCTTTTGGAGGTGACGTTACCCTCGACTAAGTAGTCTGAGTCAGCAGGGATACAGTCCTAAATAGCCGGGTTATAGTATTAATAGTAGTTAACTTATGAGGGGATCAAAGAGTTTGGACCCCCGCCATCCAATACCGTGAAGCATTGAAGGAGGTCCTACTAAATTTGACCCAGGTCCATTGCAGGACCTCTAAACGCTGAACAATGGCAAGACCTTTACCAAACCGTTCCCTTAACCCCCGACCAGGTAGCCAACATACCTCCATATAGACCGTGGAGATATGAATGGTGAAAATCTTTTATTTTATATAGACAGTAAAATAATGCCAAGACACCGCGGACAAACGATAAGGAAAGATCACCTTCAACATAAGTAACTAGTTATTAAAGTCATTAATACAAAACCAAATAAAAAGTGCAAAAGATTAGAAATAAAAAGTATTACACTAGACACTTTGTCTTCACCAAGTGATGTAAGAGACTTAGGCAAACATGGCCTTGATTGTCAAGAACTCTTACGATCAATCTTGGATCCCGAGATGACTCACACACTCTACGATGGACAATGGATGATGGTGGTGGATGATGGTGTTATGGTGGTGGGTGGTGGGTGAAGTGTGAGAGAGGTGGTGTGCCAAGGGATGGTTTGAGCTTGAGCCAAGCACTTCTATTTATAGGCTGAACAGAAGCTCGAGCACGGCCCCGTGTCCAGTGGGCACGGCCCCGTGTCCACATCCTCTCTTTCTTCATTAAATGCAGCTTTGTCTTATTAGTTGACCACGCCCCCGTGTCCGCTGAGCACGACCCCGTGTGCAGAAGAATCTTTGTACTATGAAGATTTGCCTGGATTGTGCGAATCTTATAGTTGACCACGGCCCCGTGTCCGCTGAGCACGGCCCGTGGTGGGCAATAGAAGCTTCTACCACTTTGTCTTTTCTGCTGACACTTTGGCACGCCCCCGTGCTGGCTGAGCACGGGGCGTGTTCAGGCCTCTGATCTCTTGTTTTGCTTGGGAAGATGCTGTTGTGGGGTCGGGCATGCCATGTCTTGCTCCTTTTCTTGTATTTATGTTAGATTTTGGTGTCTTTTTGCTTCTTTTGTTAATTTGAGCTCATTTAATCCTGAAACTACAAAAGGAAGACAAAAGCACACTTTTTCCAACATTAGTACTAAAAAAGGGTTAGTTTTATGCCTCATTTGATGAAATTTATATGTTAATATTTGAACACATCAGAAATACATCAATGGGTTACCCTCCGCAATGCGTGATGCCATCGAGGCAGCCAGACTCGATAATATCAAAGTTGTCTACCGCCTCGCAGCTTCCTTGAACAACAATCGCATTCGCAATAAGCAAGCTATGAACCCTGTTTCATCCAAGCCAGCCAATCAAATCACCCAACAGTCGAGTGGAAACAAGGGAAAGAAGCGAAAGCAATTGAACCCTGGTTGCAACGCAATTGTACCAGCTGTGAACCCGAACCCTGTTACACCTACAAACGAGCGATAGCCATACACTGGGATTCATCCCAAGTGTACTACTTGCAACTTTCACCATCTTACCAATGTAAACTGTCGCCATTATACCAATTGCAACCATTTCGGCCGTAACACCGCCTACTGCAAAAATAACCCCACACCACAAGCTCAGCAAGCTCAACCTGCTTAACAAAATGTAAAACCAGCACGAGCTTGCTACAAATGTGGTGACACAACTTACCTCCGTCCTCAGTGTCCTCAACTTAACAAGGAACACCAACAACCACCTATAGGACGAGCTTTCAACCTAAATGCAAATCAGGCGCGCAACGACAATGACGTCGTTAATGGTACGTTTCTTGTTAATAATCTTTATGCTTCGATACCATTTGATATTGGCGCGGACAAAAGCTTTGTGTCCTTAGAATTTGAATCTTTGTTTTGTGACAACTGGCACCAAACCGGTAATTTCCGTACACTTTAATTATTATTTAATGACTGCAATTATGTGCTTAATTGTCAGCATTGACTGATTACATGCTAAACAAGTGAATTCATGCACGTTGTATACTACAAAATATTGCTTTATGCATAAACGAGAACGTTGCGTCAGAAATAATAGTAAACTCACCGGTAAGACACACTGTGTCAACAGAACTGCAGAAAGCAGTCAGACATTAAAATTGGAGCCTAGGTGTAGGTCCAACAACAAGAATACATTAAAACCCAAGAATACATACAAGGGTTTAATATATATACTCTCCGGAAGCAAAAATAAGCACTAAAAAGCACCCAAAACGCACTTTAAGTGCAGAATTTCATATAATTCAGCTCAAATCAGCTTTTAACAACATAAATATCATGCAGAAATGTCGTTTTATTATCCAGAATACTTCCCCAAGTGTCGGGAATCGAAAGTATTACAAAAGGGTATTTAAAAGACACTAAAAGGTGCAATTTAGCACTTTAACGAATCGGTATCTAACCGAACAACCGGACATTACCCGGAACACCAAAACAATGCTAGAAGCATTGTTTTTATTTTTCTAAGCTAGTTAGGGTCCCCGAACACCCTAACACACTATATATTACTTAACATACTTAAACACCTAAATCTAATGCTTAGCTTGTAACTAGATGGTGTAACTTGGAGTTGAGATGTAACCAAGACCCCCCCCCCCCAACCATACGATTACAAGGGGATATTCCACCCCTTGATTTCCTTGGTTTATTTAATAAAATTGCCATGTACTTGGGTAGCATAATAACTATTGGGCAATAGAGTGTTGGAAGGACTATTTAGCTAACCACAAGTCCTTCACATCTTCAAATCACCTTCAACATTCAACAAGCACAGTCCCTCCTCCTCCCTTGGCTTCGGCCGAACCCACACACACAACCATCATCACCATCAAGTCTTGTTCTAGGCAATCTACATTCATACAAAGGTGCAAGGGATCATACAAGGAGACTCGGTGCACTCGGAAGTTCAAAGACCACCCTTGTTTTCTTTTATCCACCTCATTTGCACTCTTGAACTTCCCTAGCCTTGAGCTAGTAGTAAGTGTTCTAAAACATCCTCTTGCTCTTGTTTAAAGTGGTTAATAGGTGATTTAACGGTTAAAAATAAAGAACACACAAGATCATAACTTAAAGTCTTGAAAGTAAGATGAATATGTTGGATAAAAAGAAACTAGTTGTGTAAACCTTGTGAAACTTGTCTAGTTATGATTATTTGATGTTGTTTGTTACTAAAAGTGGGATGGATCATCATCTAACCATACTAGAACATGTACAAGAACATGAACTAGTAGTATGTTAATGCTAGAGAGGTGAAAGATGATGAACCCTTCCACTCATGAAACATGAACTTGGGTAAAAGTAATTTTTCTTATAAAATAAGACTCTAAACATGTAGATCTAAATATCTACAAGTGGTTTTTCGGAAGAACCAAGCGGAAAATGTTAGTTTTGTTAGAACCCGGACCTTACATAAACTAAAAGCATTTTAGTGAATAAACAAGTGTGTAAACACTTGTGTCACAGGAAAAATTTAATAAGAAATATGTTTGGTAAAACATGACTAGAAGTTGTGAAACTTCAAGATCTTTAAAAATAAAGTTTTTAAGAAACTAAACTTGTTTTTAAAGATAACAAGACTTACGAAATGTGCTAGTAAGTTACTACACATTTTTGTAAATTCTCAAGTTCATGAAATAGAGAAATTAGTATATATTGTTGTTGATTGTTGTGATGAATTAAAAGAAAATAAACACATGTTTTGAAAACATGGGAAACCTCCATTTTTAGGGGAAACTCTGTCAAAATTTTTATAAATTTTGACACTTAGAAAAATATAAGTTTTTGAGAAACTTATTCCCTAAAAATATATTTAAAAATATTACCAAGGTTTCCCTAATTTTTGGTGATAAGAAATGAGGATTTCTTCAAGAATAAAAATGGATATTAAGTATGTATATATATTTTTGAGAAAAATATATATATAATTTGATCACCAATTTTTGTGCTAAGTGTATATAGTATGTGTTATACGTGCTAGTGTATTAATACTTAAAAATACACCAAATACTCGTGAGAAGTATAAACACAAAAATACACATACAACACACAAGATACATAATTCGGGTGCAAAGTGCAAAACACGAGATACTTATATTAAATTTTGAGAAAATAATATAAGTAAGATACTTAGTTAAAAATATAAAATATTTTTAACACAACAATACCAATACAAAAGAGAGTGACTGTACTTGTGCGACGCAAGTCTAGTGACTAACGTTAAGAAAACGCGTATAGGTCACGACGTTAATTAAGCAAATCCGATGAAGTTTACGATGCAAGGAACGCAAAGTTGTGAGTTCATGCTCCCCCTTTTCTTTTAACTATTTTCAGTTTTATAACTTCGGGGGTGAAATACATGTATAAATATTACTATATTTACAAATGGTATGATAACAAGAAGCACACTTGGTGAGAACGAGTACCTAGTGTGACGAGATATAAGAAAACAAGAAGCACACTTGGTGAGAACGAGTACCTAGTGTGATAAGATATAAGAATACAAGAAGCGCGCTTGGTGAGGACGAGTACCAAGTTTGATGCGTTATGAGAAATGATACGAGAAATCGTGTCACGAATAGGGTACATAAGCACCATTAATCAACAATATACCTAGACCACATAACAAAAGGTTAGATCTAACGGGTGCCGGGCAGCCACACTCTCGGTGAGGGCGAGTATCGAGTAGTGCTTTTGTGTCTCAGAATATGCCAACTAAATGCCTAAGGTTTGGTGACATCCTATGTCATGTCACATGTTAATGGCCTTGCAACCCATTAACAATCCTAATACTTACAGGAATACTGTATTTACATAAAATTCATACCATACTAAAACTTAATTAATACTTGAAGTACGTGGGGTACTCAAGAAAAGCTTGAATTATACTTGAGTATGTGGGGTACTCAAGAAAACGGGAATTATACTTGAGTACGTGGGGTATTCAAGAAAGACTTGAATTATACATGAGTACGTGATGTACACATGAATATTTGATTTATATATGAAAACTTGCTTTATACATGACACAAACTATGTTTTCATACAAAGTATACAAACGTGAAATACAAAAACTGCATGAATTCACACCAACATTATGTTGACGTTTTTTCCAAAACTCACATGTATTTCAGGTAACTAGGATGGATGTGCGCGTGGTCTTACTCATGCTCGTGGATGTCGCTTTGTTTATTGTTAAATAAAGTTGTGACTTTTAAGACAATATGTTATCTCGTGTTGTAAACACTTGACATATGTTTTCACTAATATAATGTTTGAAGTTATTTTTGAGCATGTAGTATGTTTACCTTTCGTATGCAATGAGAACCTTTCATGATCACACCTCGTGCTTCCGCCGCAGAAAGGGGTGTGACAGATTGGTATCAGAGCTGCGATTGTAGTGAACCATGATTCCTTCTCGAGCCTAGTCTACAATCTCTATGATCCTTTCACGAAAACAATTTTTCAAAGAGTTTTCATTGCATAAAACATCCCGCGACATCCACTACCTGAAACTAGTTACAAGAGTCTAGAAAAGACACTACGAGACTTAGGGTGCACAGAAGTAGCACTTGTCTTTAACTGAGAAATTACTTGCAATTATGTGTGATAATTAGCATATACTAGAAGTAGAATGTCACAAGTATATGTGACTTTACCTGAAAGCGATGGCCTATCTGAAGGAAGATATACGAGGATGAAATGAACTGTGCAGACTGTGCAAGGAGTTACGTAATTATGGATGCATACATAATTATGAAAGTCAGTGCACAGGAACCACATCAAGTCTTGTCACGTATAGATTCCCTCAGTGCAAGCCTACTAAGTACTCTACTAGAGTAATAATTGTTTGATGTCACTCATGTGGTATATACTTGTGTATATATATATATATGCTACTACTGTCTAGAATGACGATATCAAACAAATGTCTGACCCTGTTGTGTTATGTTCTGTCAGAACATGGCACCCATGAAAACTGTGAACGCTCGCAATGACGATCAACCTCCTCCTCCCCCACTGCCAAGAACTGCTGAAGAGCTCAACGCCCTACTGGAAGAAAGGATCTCCGCTGCTATCGCCCACTACGAGGCGAACCGTAATCAAGGCAGTGGAGGACCAAGCAATGCCAGGCCTAATGGGAATGGAGATTCGTCTGGAGGAAACACAGCTAACCCTAAGACATTTTGCTAAGCATGAAGAAATTTATGAACAGTCATTGTTTCATTATTTCTTCGATTGCTTACATGTGAATTGGTTGAATCAATTCCAGGCTGCACTTTCAAGAAGTTCCTCGACTGCAAGCCGATGAACTATGACGGCACAGGAGGTGCAGTAGCCTTTGTACGCTGGATGGAGAAAACTGAAGCTACTATCCGCATGAGCAAGTGTACCGCGGATCAACAAGTCACCTTTGCTACTGGGTTATTCGTTGATGAAGCTCTGACTTGGTGGAACTTGCAAGTCCAAACTTTGGGCGATGATGCCGCTTATGGCCTAACTTGGGATGAACTGAAGGAAAGAATGAGAGAGAAATATTGCTCTCGTGCTGAACTCCAACGGTTGGAGACTGAGTTCTGGCACTTAACCATGGTAGGTGCATACATCACTGGGTATACACGAAGGTTCCATGATTTATCTAGGGTAATCCCCTATATGGTGACTCCTGAGTTTAAGCGCGTTGAACGCTACATTTGGGGACTGTCCCCAGAGTTCCGTGGCATGGTAACTTCGGCCAAACCTCAAACGATCACCGAGGCTGTAACTCTGGCTGTCAGCCTGACTGAAGATTGTGTTCGTATGAAGAAGTTATCACTGAACCCAACAGAGAAGACCGAGACACATGCTGAGTCGTCCGGTGACAAGAAGAGAAAGCATTCGAATCTGAATCAAGCAACTCATAACAACAAAGGTTTCAACAACAAGAAGCGTGACGCTAACCCGTCTCAGGAGGCGAAGGCCCTTGCAACCAAAGCATACCAAGGCTCCATGCCTAAATGCCAAAAATGTAAGTATCGTCATGAAGGAGCTTGTCGCATTCCAAGGTGCGACAAATGTGGTAAGTTGGGTCATCAAACCGAAGACTGTTGGGGAAAAGGAAAGAACCGGAATGGGAATGGTGCTGGTAATAAGAATCGTAACGGGAAAGGACGGAACCAAGGATGCTTCAGATGTGGAAGCAATGATCATTTCATGAAGGACTGCCCAGAGGGAAACAATGCTCAGGCCAAAGCATTTGTGATTGGAGCAAAGAACGCACGCGAGGACCCTAATGTGGTCACCGGTACATTTCTCATTAACAATCACTTTGCATCCATATTATTCGACACTGGCGCCGATTATAGCTTCATGTCTGTGGAATTTAAACGCATGCTTGGAATAGAATCTAGTAGATTAGAAATTCCTTATTCCATAGAACTAGCCAATGGTAAACTTGTTGAATCGAGCGAAGTCGTTAGAGGCTGCTCTTTAGAACTTGGCGAACGAAGATTTAGCATCGATCTATTACCTATTCAATTGGGTAGCTTCGATGTAGTAGTCGGAATGGACTGGTTGTCCGAGAACAAAGATGAGGTTATTTATCATGAGAAAATCATTTGCATCCCTTTAGCAAATGGTGAAACTCTCATCGTGCATGGAGAAAAACGGGACGCGCCTCTTCGAATTATCAGTTGTGTGAAGGCACAGAAGTGCTTAAGGAAAGGATGTGTTGCCTTCCTAGCACACGTGGTAGACAAGAAGGCTGTGGAGCCAAAACTCGAAGACATTCCTTTGGTGAAGGAATTACCTAATGTTTTTCCCGAAGATCTGCCAGGACTACCTCCGCAACGACAAGTCGAATTCCGTATAGACTTGGTTCCAGGAGCCGCTCCTGTGGCCAAGGCTCCCTATCGACTCGCACCATCCGAAATGCAAGAATTATCTACACAACTCCAGGAGTTGTTAGATAAAGGATTCATAAGGCCAAGCTTCTCGCCCTGGGGAGCCCCAGTATTATTCGTGAAGAAGAAGGATGGAACACTGGGGATGTGTATCGATTACAGGGAACTGAACAAGCTCACTATCAAGAATCGGTACCCGCTACCGAGGATTGATGACTTATTTGATCAATTGCAAGGATCAGGCTACTATTCCAAGATCGACCTTCGATCTGGATACCATCAACTAAGAATCCAAGAAGAAAGCGTGCCAAAGACCGCCTTCCGAACGCGTTATGGGCACTACGAATTTCTTGTGATGCCATTCGGGCTGACGAATGCACCAGCGGTCTTTATGGATCTGATGAACCGCGTATGCAAACCATATCTTGATAAATTCGTGATTGTATTTATCGATGATATCCTGATTTACTCGTGAACGAAAGAAGAGCACGAGCAACATCTCAGAACCATCTTGGAACTACTGAAGAAAGAGAAGCTTTATGCAAAGTTCTCGAAATGCGAATTCTGGATTCGCGAAGTACAATTTCTTGGTCACGTTGTGAATGAGAAGGGCATTCATGTAGACCCGTCCAAGATAGAAGCAATAAAGAACTGGGAAGCTCCCAAAACCCCAACGGAAGTTCGACAATTTTTGGGCTTAGGGGGCTATTATCGGCGATTCATCGAGAATTTCTCAAAGATAGCTCAACCACTAATGACCCTTATTCAGAAAGACAAGAAATACGACTGGGGTCACAAACAAGAAGAAGCCTTCCAGTTACTTAAAAACAAGCTCTGCGATGCACCGATACTATCTTTACCCAAAGGCACAGAAGACTTCGTGGTATACTGCGACGCTTCACGACAAGGCTTGGGTTGCGTGCTCATGCAACGCCAGAAAGTCATCGCTTACGCTTCAAGACAACTGAAGGTACATGAAAGAAACTATACCACTCACGACCTGGAGCTGGGCGCAGTGGTATTCGCCTTGAAGATCTGGTGACACTATCTATATGGTACTCGATGTACAATCTTCACAGATCACAAAAGCCTACAACACATATTTGATCAGAAGGAACTAAATATGCGACAACGACGTTGGGTCGAGCTGCTGAACGATTATGACTGTGAGATTAAGTACCATCCTGGAAAGGCAAACGTTGTAGCCGACGCACTAAGCTGAAAAGAAAGGGTTAAGACCCTAAGGGTTCGAGCATTGGAAATGACTATTCGAACGAACCTCACTGCACGCATTCGTGATGCACAACAAGAAGCTCTTAAAGGAGAGAACCGTAAGACTGAATACCTCCGGGGTATGTTAAAATACATGGTGCCAAATGAAGAGGGAGCCTTATACTTCAAGAAGCGTATTTGGGTTCCGCTCTTTGGTGGCATACGAGAAGTCATTCTTGACGAAGCGCACAAATCAAGATACTCGATCCATCCATGATCGGATAAAATGTATCAAGATTTGAAAGAATATTATTGGTGGCCGAGACTTAAAAGCGATGTTGCTGTTTATGTTGGAAAATGCCTAACCTGTGCCAAGGTTAAGGCAGAATATCAGAAACCGTCCGGCCTACTACAACAACCAGAGATTCCCGTGTGGAAGTGGGAACAAATCTCGATGGACTTCATAACGAAATTACCTAGGACCCCGAGAGGGCATGATATGATATGGGTGATAGTTGATCGGTTAACAAAGTCTGCGCACTTCCTACCGATCCGAGAAAAAGACAGCACTGGAAAGCTTGCTGAGATATACTTAAGAGAAATTGTGGCACGTCATGGAGTGCCAATCTCAATCATTTCAGACAGAGATGGATGCTTTGTCTCAAGAATCTAGCAATCATTTAAGGAAGCCTTTGGATCTCAGTTAGATCTAAGCACGGCTTTCCATCCGCAAACAGACGGCCAAAGCGAACGGACTATACAAACATTAGAAGATAAGCTTCGCGCTTGTGTCATGGATCTAGGCGGCAGCTGGGATACTCATCTACCTTTAGTTGAGTTCTCCTACAATAACAGTTATCATACAAGCATAAAGGTCGCGCCGTTCGAAGCTCTGTATGGCCGCAAGTGCCGATCGCCCTTATGTTGGGCAGATGCTGGGGATAAACGTATGGTTGGTCCTGAACTTGTACAAGAGACAACCGACGAGATTGCGCAGATCCGACAGTGCATTAAGGCGGCTCGAGATCGACAAAAGAGCTACGCTGATCTGAAAAGAAAACTAGTAGAATTCGAGGTGGGAGACAAAGTGTTGTTAAAGGTCTCACCTTGGAAAGGCGTAGTCAGATTTGGAAAGCGTGGAAAGCTGAATCCACGATACATCGGACCATTCAGAATATTGGAAAGAATTGGTACCGTGGCATACAAGTTGGAATTACCGGAAGAACTTAATGGAGTACATGATACGTTCCATGTATCCAACCTCAAGAAGAGTCCAACACAAGAAAACGTGATCATCCCGATGGATGAAGTGCATATTGATGACGCCCTCCGATTTACAGAACAACCCGTTGAGGTTACCGACTGGAAAGTCAACAAAACCAGGAGGAGCACTGTTAAACTTGTCAAAGTATGTTGGAGCTCTAAGCACGGACCCGAGTACACATGGGAACGTGAAGACCAGTTCAAGGAAAAGAATCCACACCTATTCAAGAAGACTCCAGCGAGAGTTAGTTCAGCATGAATTTCAGGACGAAATTCTTTTAACGGGGGGAGACTGTGACAACTGGCACCAAACCGGTAATTTCCGTACACTTTAATTATTATTTAATGACTGCAATTATGTGCTTAATTGTCAGAATTGACTGATTACATGCTAAACAAGTGAATTCATGCACGTTGTATACTACAAAATATTGCTTTATGCATAAACGAGAGCGTTGCGTCAGAAATAATAGTAAACTCACCGGTAAGACACACTGTGTCAACAGAACAGCAGAAAGCAGTTAGACATTAAAATTGGAGCCTAGGTGTAGGTCCAACAACAAGAATACATTAAAACCCAAGAATACATACAAGGGTTTAATATATATACTCTCCGGAAGGAAAAATAAGCACTAAAAAGCACCCGAAACGCACTTTAAGTGCAGAATTTCATATAATTCAGCTCAAAACAGCTTTTAACAACATAAATATCATGCAGAAATGTCGTTTTATTATCCAGAATACTTCCCCAAGTGTCGGGAATCGAAAGTATTACAAAAGGGTATTTAAAAGACACTAAAAGGTGCAATTTAGCACTTTAACGAATCGGTATCTAACCGAAAAACCGGACATTACCCGGAACACCAAAATAATGCTAGAAGCATTGTTTTTATTTTTCTAAGCTAGTTAGGGTCCCCGAACACCCTAACACACTATATATTACTTAACATACTTAAACACCTAAATCTAATGCTTAGCTTGTAACTTGGAGTTGAGATGTAACAAAGACCCCCCCCCCCCCAACCATATGGTTACAAGGGGATATTCCACCCCTTTATTTCCTTGGTTTATTTAATAAAATTGCCATGTACTTGGGTAGCATAATAACTATTGGGCAATAGAGTGTTGGAATGACTATTTAGCTAACCACAAGTCCTTCACATCTTCAAATCACCTTCAACATTCAACAAGCACACTCCCTCCTCCTCCCCTTGGCTTCGGCCGAACCCACACACACAACCATCATCACCATCAAGTCTTGTTCTAGGCAATCTACATTCATACAAAGGTGCAAGGGATCATACAAGAAGGCTCGGTGCACTCGGAAGTTCAAAGACCACCCTTGTTTTCTTTTATCCACCTCATTTTCACTCTTGAACTTCCCTAGCCTTGAGCTAGTAGTAAGTGTTCTAAAACATCCTCTTGCTCTTGTTTAAAGTGGTTAATAGGTGATTTAATGGTTAAAAATCAAGAACACACAAGATCATAACTTAAAGTCTTGTAAGTAAGATGAATATGTTGGATAAAAAGAAACTAGTTGTGTAAACCTTGTGAAACTTGTCTAGTTATGATTATTTGATGTTGTTTGTTACTAAAAGTGGGATGGATCATCATCTAACCATACTAGAACATGTACAAGAACATGAACTAGTAGTATGTTAATGCTAGAGAGGTGAAAGATGATGAACCCTTCCACTCATGAAACATGAACTTGGGTAAAAGTAAATTTTCTTATAAAATAAGACTCTAAACATGTAGATCTAAATATCTACAAGTGGTTTTTCAGAAGAACCAAGCGGAAAATGTTAGTTTTGTTAGAACCCGGACCTTACATAAACTAAAAGCATTTTAGTGAATAAACAAGTGTGTAAACACTTGTGTCACAGGAAAAATTTAATAAGAAATATGTTTGGTAAAACATGACTAGAAGTTGTGAAACTTCAAGATCTTTAAAAATAAAGTTTTTAAGAAACTAAACTTGTTTTTAAAGATAACAAGACTTACGAAATGTGCTAGTAAGTTACTACACATTTTTGTAAATTCTCAAGTTCATGAAATAGAGAAATTAGTATATATTGTTGTTGATTGTTGTGATGAATTAAAAGAAAATAAACACATGTTTTGAAAACATGGGAAACCTCCATTTTTAGGGGAAACTCTGTCAAAATTTTTATAAATTTTGACACTTAGAAAAATATAAGTTTTTGAGAAACTTATTCCCTAAAAATGTATTTAAAAATATTACCAAGGTTTCCCTAATTTTTGGTGATAAGAAATGAGGATTTCTTCAAGAATAAAAATGGATATTAAGTATGTATATATATTTTTGAGAAAAATATATATATTATTTGATCACCAATTTTTGTGCTAAGTGTATATAGTATGTGTTATACGTGCTAGTGTATTAATACTTAAAAATACACCAAATACTCATGAGAAGTATAAACACAAAAATACACATACAACACACAAGATACATAATTCGGGTGCAAAGTGCAAAACACGAGATACTTATATTAAATTTTGAGAAAATAATATAAGTAAGATACTTAGTTAAAAATATAAAATATTTTTAACACAACAATACCAATACAAAAGAGAGTGACTGTACTTGTGCGACGCAAGTCTAGTGACTAACGTTAAGAAAACGCGTATAGGTCACGACGTTAATTAAGCAAATCCGATGAAGTTTACGATGCAAGGAACGCAAAGTTGTGAGTTCATGCTCCCCCTTTTCTTTTAACTATTTTCAGTTTTATAACTTCGGGGGTGAAATACATGTATAAATATTACTATATTTACAAATGGTATGATAACAAGAAGCACACTTGGTGAGAACGAGTACCTAGTGTGACGAGATATAAGAAAACAAGAAGCACACTTGGTGAGAACGAGTACCTAGTGTGATGAGATATAAGAATACAAGAAGCGCGCTTGGTGAGGACGAGTACCAAGTTTGATGCGTTATGAGAAATGATACGAGAAATCGTGTCACGAATAGGGTACATAAGCACCATTAATCAACAATATACCTAGACCACATAACAAAAGGTTAGATCTAACGGGTGCCGGGCAGCCACACTCTCGGTGAGGGCGAGTATCGAGTAGTGCTTTTGTGTCTCAGAATATGCCAACTAAATGCCTAAGGTTTGGTGACATCCTATGTCATGTCACATGTTAATGGCCTTGCAACCCATTAACAATCCTAATACTTACAGGAATACTGTATTTACATAAAATTCATACCATACTAAAACTTAATTAATACTTGAAATATGTGGGGTACTCAAGAAAAGCTTGAATTATACTTGAGTATGTGGGGTACTCAAGAAACGGGAATTATACTTGAGTACGTGGGGTATTCAAGAAAGACTTGAATTATACATGAGTACGTGATGTACACATGAATATTTGATTTATATATGAAAACTTGCTTTATACATGACACAAACTATGTTTTCATAAAAAAGTATACAAACGTGAAATACAAAAACTGCATGAATTCACACCAACATTATGTTGACGTTTTTCCAAAACTCACATGTATTTCAGGTAACTAGGATGGATGTGCGCGTGGTCTTACTCATGCTCGTGGATGTCGCTTTGTTTATTGTTAAATAAAGTTGTGACTTTTAAGACAATATGCTATCTCGTGTTGTAAACACTTGACATACGTTTTCAGTAATGTAATGTTTGAAGTTATTTTTGAGCATGTAGTATGTTTACCTTTCGTATGCAATGAGAACCTTTCATGATCACACCTCGTGCTTCCGCCGCAGATAGGGGTGTGACATGTTTAGTTGTACATGCTCTAAGCTACCTAAGTCGTTTTCCGTCGAAGTTGCCAATGGCAAATCAATCCTTATCGATTACGTTCTTCTTGATTGTCTTCTTACTCTTAACGAGCACGTTTTTACCATCGACCTTATACCCATGAAATTGGGTAGTTTCGACATCATCGTAGGCATGGATTGGCTTCGTAAGAACCACGCTGAAATTGCTTGCCACGAGAAGTACGTTCGTTTACCTGTTCCATCTGGTGGCACTTTACACGTTTATGGAGACCGACCTTCAAAAGGACTGAAGTTGATGTCCTTCACACAAGCGAATAGATATTTACGCAAACAGTACTTTGCCTTTTTAGCCCACGTTGTGGAAGAAAATGGCAAGGGAAAAAGCGTAAGTGATGTTCCAGTGGTGTGAGACTTCCCTGATGTCTTTGCTGAAGATTTGCCTGGTCCTCCTCCACCTCTGTTGACTTTCGTATTGACCCCGTACCTGGATCGACTCCTGTTTCAAAAGCACCTTATCGTCTTGCACCCTCTGAGATGTAAGAATTATCTACGCAACTTCAAGAACTTCTCGATAAGGTCTTCATTCGTCCAAGTATCTCACCTTGGGGTGCTCCTGTGCTTTTTGTCAAAAAGAAGGATGGCTCGTTTCGCATGTGCATCGACTATCGTGAGCTTAACAAACTCACCATCAAAAATCGTTATCCTCTTCCACGCATCGATGACCTCTTTGACCAACTTTAAGGTGCTACTTGCTTCTCTAAGTTCGACCTTCGATCTGGTTATCACGAACGTAATCTACGAGTTCGTGCTCATGCCTTTTGGTTTGACCAACGCACCCGCTGTGTTCATGGATCTCATGAATCGTGTTTGTAAACCTTACTTGGATCGTTTCGTAATTGTCTTTATTGATGATATCCTTATTTATTCTAAATATTAAGCCGATCACGAACATAATCTACGTCTTATACTCGAGCTTTTTGTGTCGAACGTCTATACGCGAAGTTTTCCAAATGCGAGTTCTGGATCAAAGAAGTCCAATTCCTTGGACACTTTGTTAGTGAAAAAGGAATTCATGTTGATCCTTCCAAAATCGAAGCTGTGAAGAATTAAAACTCCTTCTGAAATCTGTTCTTTCTTAGGATTGGCGGGTTATTACCGCTGATTCATCTCGAACTTCTCAAAGATCGCCGTCCCTCTCACTTCGTTGACTCAAAAAGAGAAACCTTTTGCTTGGGGTCCTGAGCAAGAGGACTCTTTTCAAACTCTTAAGAACTTGCTTTCTAACGCTCCTATTCTTGCTCTTCCCGATGGGAATGATGACTTTATGGTATATTGCGATGCCTCGAACCGTGGTCTTGGTTGTGTTCTTATGCAACGAGACAAGGTCATCGCTTATGCCTCTCGTCAACTCAAAATACATGAGAAAAACTATACTACCCACGATCTCGAGCTTGGCCTAGTTGTTTTTGCGTTAAAGATTTCACGACACTACCTATATGGTACTAAGTGTGTGGTTTTCACTGACCATAAGAGCCTACAACACATCTTTAACCCAAAGGATCTTAATATGTGTCAGCGACATTGGGTAGAATTGCTTAACAACTACGACTGCGAGATTCATTACCATCCTGGTAAAGCGAATGTCGTGGCCGATTCACTTAGTCGTAAGACTCATGTTAGTAGCAGCCATTGTTTTCAAGTTTCTAGCGACCTTCACACTTGCATTCGTGAAGCTCAATACTCATCCGCCAACGAAGGTAGTCTAATCGTCGAAATTCGTGGTGCTTCTATCGACCAACTTGAGACCAAGTCTGATGGACTTCAATACTATCTCGATCGCATCTGGGTGCCAGATCGCGACAATCTTCGTGAACTCATCATAAACGAGGCACACAAATCCAAGTACTCGATTCATCCTAGTGCTGACAAGATGTACCATAATCTACGTACATCCTATTGGTGGTCTGGTATGAAGAGAGACATAGCCACGTATGTTTCTGAGTGCCTTACCTGTTCGAAAGTCAAAGCCGAGCATCAACGACCTTCTGGTCTACTCGAACAACCTGAAATCCCCATTTGGAAATGGGATAGCATTGTTATGGACTTCATAACTAAACTTCCTCGTACGCCTTCTGGTCACGATAGCATTTGGGTGATTATCGACCGTTTAACCAAGTCCGCTCATTTCCTTCCTATTCGTGAAGATTTCAAGGTTGAATGCCTTGCTCGACTCTACACCGACGAAATCATATGCCGTCATGGTATTCCTCTTAACATCATATCCGATCGTGATGGTCGTTTCACTTCGCGTCTTTGGCAAACTTTCCAGTCCGCTATGGGTTCTCATTTGAATCTTAGTACAACCTTTCATCCTCAAACGGATGGACAAACTGAATGTAGTATCCAAAACCTAGAGGACACGCTCCGTTCTTGTGTCATCGACTTTGGTGGTAGTTTGGATGTGCATTTACCATTGATCAAATTCTCGTACAACAATAGCTACCACTCCAGTATTCAAATGGCTCCTTTCGAGGCATTGTATGGTCGCAAATGTCAATCTCCTATTAGCTCCCACGAGATTCATGACAAACAGTTTACTGGTCCGGAGCTCATACAAGAAACAACGGATAAGATTCTTCAAATCCGTGATAACTTACTCAAGGCTAGAAGTCGACAAAAGAGCTATGCTGACAACAGACGCAAACCATTGGAATTTAGCGTTGGTGATCATGTACTCCTCAAAGTGTCTCCTTGGAAAGGAGTAGTTCGTTTTGGTAAAAAGGGAAAACTTGCCCCTCACTATGTTGGTCCTTTCAAGATACTCGAGAGGATTGGCAAGGTGGCTTATCGACCCGATTTACCTCAAGAACTCAACAACGTTCATCCAACATTTCATGTTTCGAATCTCAAGAAGTGTCTAGCTGAAGAAGAACTTCAAGTTCCTCTCGAAGATCTCCAAATCAATGACACTTTGCATTTTGTGGTGAAACCCATCGAAATCATGGACCAAGGTGTCAAGAAACTGAGGCGCATTCAAATTCCTATCGTTAAGGTTCGATGGGAAGGAAAACGTGGCGCTAAATTTACTTGGGAAATCGAGAGTGATATGAAGACCAAGTATCCGCATCTTTTCGTTACTTCTTCCTAAATTTCGGGACGAAATTTCCTAAAGGAGGGGAGACTGTAACGCCCTGCTTTTTCATACTTTCCATATTTAGAAACCCTTACATGTAATTCTACTTTTGGAAACTTTGTATTCTTATAATCGTCCTTTCGTTGTAATCAATGTAAAATCCGAGACTTGAATCATAATGAAATTCGTGTTTTCGTTACACTTATGTTATACACGTTTCATATATGTTCATACGTTCAAAGATATTATTCATGTGATACTTTATCAACAATTTGTGCAAAATATGTCAAACTTGCAAACTTGTGATATATATGCTAAATTACACAAATTCGTCACTTATCTCGTCAAATATACATATTTATACTTGTTTTAAGTTTGTTTCA
This sequence comes from Helianthus tuberosus, assembly GCA_030545235.1. Lineage (NCBI taxonomy): Eukaryota > Viridiplantae > Streptophyta > Magnoliopsida > Asterales > Asteraceae > Helianthus > Helianthus tuberosus. The sequence continues at coordinate 59,304,952 of CM060449.1, read as the reverse complement.
TAAAATAATTACATAACACACCCTTGTGTATGATTCTCCTGCTTAAAACACCCTAAAGTATGCTTAAAACATCAATATTGGAAGTCTAGGGGTATAAAATGTCAAAGTATCAAACTTTTGCCCAAACCTGGGCTCTCACCGGCCGCGACTCGCCACCCCTTGTGGCTTCGCGGGCCGCGAGGCCTTGTAAATAGAGACCAGCTTAATCAGGCTCGATTCTTGGCGGGTTTTGGTGATATTTTGAGTTTTAAACTTGTGTTATTACATTAAATGCGCACCAACCCCAATCCTTCCCTATAAAACCCAAGTGTATTCCAAGCATTTTTTACTTTACCACACTCAAAAAACACTCTCAAATCTCCCTCAAATCTGCTGTTAATCAGAAGTCTAATCAGATTCATAACAAGTTGTTCAAGTGAGCATATTCACTCATTACTTGGTCTTTTGCTTTGATTCTTTTTCCTACTCACTTGGATTGACCTTAGTGATATTTCCACAGGTTTTCCATGGAAAACCAAGGTTTGGAACGTCACGAAAAAGGCTCCAAAGTGGACTGAACTTTCTGTTTTTTGATTTAAACTTTGTTAAACTTAGTTAAACTTGAGTTATATCATCTCATTCCTATGTCCTTATGATCATAATCAATTGAATGGTTAGTTAGGCTTAAAAAAAGGTTAAGACAAGTAAAATCAGAGGTTAAAACCTAATAAACTTTCTATTTTGTTTAGGGTTTAACCCACAAGTAGTGTTCAAGCTTAAAGCTAGATGTTTGTGTGATTATAGGACAAGCTTGGGCTATCCTACTTAAAAATCCACACACTACTTGATGTTTTCCATAGATTAGTTGTTCTTATTTCATTCTTTACTTGTATGTTCTTGACCCTCCTTGTAGTGGTGAACAAATAGGTACCTAAATGGAAGACTTGTTCTTCCTACCTCATGCATGATTTATATGATACAAAGAGGTTTCTAAATGGTGGATTTATCCTCCTATCTCATACTTGACCTATATGATATATGAACACTAATATAACTTATATAATATATTCGAGAATCCAAACTCTTGATGATGAACAAATGGTCATTTGTCAAGATAGTAAGTTACATCATCTTAGGCATTGATAACTTGTCATGATTCTAATGGAACCTTATTCCATGAAAGCATTCAAACTCTTTAGAGTTTTATAGTGTCAAGAACAAGTGTCATGTATGCTATGTTTCTTCGTGTAGAAGGACAAGGTGCTCCAAACTAATCAACCAAACACTCGCGGGATATCTAGTAGAAAGCTTGCAAAACCGTGAGTATACTCTATCCCGTTTTCCTTTTTATCACTTTTGGGTGCAACATGTAAGTTATACAAAATCACAATTCACATGAAACTATTTTAAACTCTATCCATGTTTTAACATGAAACTATATGATGCTTGTTAGACTTGTATGCTAATAAATATTTGTGTCGATATATGCTTCATTAACTTTGCTAGCCTACCTTACCAATTATAGCGTTATAGGATTAACGCACCGCCCACGAAACTTGGGGTATTGTTAAGTTAAACATGTTAACCTCCCGTTATTCTTTGGGATAGGCTATATTAACGCGTTGGATTCTTGATTTTGAACATACAGTACACCGTTTCGGCATGCTAGTAAACTTGCATATTATGATTCATGTTGGATACGAGACTTTGAACGATTTTAATCTATATTATGCTATGTAAGAAAACTTGTATACTCACCAACTTTTTGCTGATATATTTTAATACATGTTGGAGGTTGATTGATGAGACGATGTTGAGAAGAAATGCAATTTAGGTGGACTTAGATACACACCTAGATAAATTTATCATTTGATGTTATGTTTGTTTTGAAACAATTGTTGTATTTTATTTGGAATTTTGTATGACATTTTAGTATTGAAATGAAATTCGAATTTAATCATTATTGTCACATAGTGTTATGAAGTTGTGAGCAATTTTTTCGTGTCATCCCGATGTTTCCGCCATCGGTTGGGGTGTGACAATTTGATAAGTCATTTATATGCCCTTTAAAAATGACCAAAATGCCCTTTTTGTGCATAAATTCATTTTAAGCATATGTAATCAAACTTTTGGCATCTAAACTGATATAATAACATTTTTAAACATGTTTGGGCATATAGGACTTATCGTATGACATATATAACCATCCGACCAAACTTTTACGCAAATGACACGTTAAAGTAGCGTAAACTACCTTAACGAGTCGTAACGGGTCAAAGGCACTTAGGATTACTTTCTAATCAGAATGTTAGGTTCATTAAATCATGTCATATGAGTTCCAATACTTATTTGATTTTGTAACGCCCGTCTCTTTTAATATAAGTAAAATATTAAATACGCATTTTATGTAAAAATGCGGCCACTCAAAAACTTTGACAAGTTAACGTTCATACCAAAAATTAGAGTTTACAAATTAAAGTAACAATTGTTTACATAGATCATTTTAAAATAAAACATAATGATCTCTTAGCGGAAGCTTCAAATGACGTGTGTTCGGTCCTTTACGTTGCTTGATCTCCATCTGGGTACTCTTGACCTTCACCTATGATCAAAACTAACTCAAAGGTAAGTTTTGATAGTTAAATAATGAGTTTAAACAAGTCATATGGGTCAAACAAAGAAAATAAAACAATTCGCAAGCATTTGGAGCTCTTGTGGGCCGCGAAAGCTTGATAAGGATCCGTCGCAGGCTGTGACGTGACGGTAATTCCCTTTCGCTGTCGCGCAGCGCGACAACCTATTTTTCACAGCAGGTTTCGTTTCTTGATGCTGCATCTGCCCAGCTATAGTTTTAAGCGAAAAACGAACTTCAAAGTGTCATAACTTTTTATCTACTTATCCGATTTACGTGATTCTTTTTCCTACTCGATCGTAGTTTAATCCCCCATCATATGGAGTTAAATTTAACATCTGAATTCATAGAATAATAGGCTTCGAGCCCTCGGATAAAAATTCATTTTTAAAGACTTTTGACCCGTTCAAGTTTTTAAACCACAAACTTGTTTCTAATCAACCATTAAGCGAACATCAACATGTTTAACTCAAAATCTTTAGTTCGGGTTCATAATTCTTATGAATTATGCAACTAGTACGCAAGCTATGCGCATAGATCCGTTTTGACCCGTTTAAGGGATTTAAGCAATTTAGCCTAAAACTAGCTCATTTCTTTTCACACTTTGTAATTCCATATCTAAAATATCCACCTACATTCCATAATAATCATGCAAATTCCTAAACAACCCATATGGGTCGTTTGCCCAATTTACCCATCAAGGGCTTTTTGGTAAATTTTAGTCCCTCATTTACGACGAAGGACTTTCACTAATAATTGACCAAAATAGCACTTTTAACTATAAATCTAAATATGCGTACCTGGCTCGGGTCATAGCACTGACCCGTTTACATACTTTTTCCTTTAAATTTTCTAGCTAAAACAACACAAACATATGTTATTTCTTGTGATCACAAAACTCAACAAGTAGTCGTCAGTTATTATTGTTAAATGGTATTAACACACCATTTGACTGGTTTAGTAGACATGACTATTTATCAACGTATGATGGTATTAATATACCATCATGCCCCTTGAACCCATTCCGGTTAGTGCCGTGAGTTCTTACTACTTAAAATACATTTTCTTAAATTGTTCGACCCGTTATAACTTTTACCAAATTGTGTCTTTATTTTGATCGCTATTATTTTAACTATTAATTTGACCCATTTGGTTGTCGAGTGAATTCCATCACCTCAATGACATACCAACACAACCATTTTCTCTATATCAATATTAGACACATCTTAACTATCTATTTTGACCCGTTTGGTTGTCGAGTGAATTCCATCACCTCATTGACATACCAACGCAACCATTTTTGTTATATCAACATTAAACATATATTTTAACTAAGCTTGTCTACATAAATGTAACGGGACGACCAGTCGCGTACCTTAGATCTTTCCTTTAAGCCGTGTATCGCTCCCGACTTTATCACCCGCCTTCTGGCTCGAGTCGCCTATAGTGAACAACCCAGCTAATTGTTAAATTGCCATTTTAAAGAATCGATATCATCCAATTTTGTCAAGAATCATTACATATGATTCTTTTCAAGTTTCATCATACTTCTATAGTTTTATGTTCTCACTTAGGTAATTTATCGAACACGTTGTGGGTATGATTTATAACCCATTATGTTACATCAAATCTTAGTAAATTCCTAACCACGAATTCTCAATTCAACAAGTAGGTATGTTCATCATGGGCATTTTAACATCACATTTCAGTTTGTTATGGGTTCATATTCTCATTTAACTCTTTAAATTTCATGAACTCAACCTTTTTCATCAAAACTGTAGGATCGTGAAATGACCTAACGAGTCAATCAGAAGAGTGCTTAGACAGAATCAGAGGCGGAATTCATTGATTTTGTCTTTGTTTAGCTTGTAACACACCAGAAATACTATTTACTGTCTCTTGTATTGATCTATGAATGATTACAGCTTTGGAGACACCTCGACAGCACTTCTGTGTCGGAAACTAACAACTGAACTGAACTCTATGAACTGATTACGCTTCAGGGTATTTATAGACTTTGAGGTTTCGCTTGAGCACTGTTCAAGCGAAATCATGTCATGTGAATTTCGCTTGAACCTGCTTGAAGCGAAATCATCTCTAAATGACCCTTGAAGCGAAATCAACCTCTAAACACACTAAATCATGATATTTTCTCATATTACAAGCCCTAATCTATCAGTTCCAATCTAAGACTCGAACGAAGATGAAGTCGACAGACAACTGCACCAACAGACTCCCCCTTGAATGTTGACGGAATCTTCAGTGAGAGTCTTCATAGTGACGACTCTTCAATCTTGATCGATCTTCTTCAGGACTTTCTCCTGGAATCATGTACCCGGATCTTTTCTTTAGCTCTAACTTCGTCAGACTCCCCCTTTCATCAAGCTGGGATTTTCAGTCTGGGATTAGCTATCGCCTTTGAAATTAAATCCTGGCTTTTTCTCAGATTAAGCTCTCCACAGGTTCTGATACATCTCCTGGCTTTTCGTAGCAACAGGATCAGAAACCTTCCTTTCACCTACATACATCTCTCTACCAAAACATAAGTTTTCACTTAAATCAATAAGAAAAACTTACTAGCAATAGTTACATCAAGTTCAAATTAATGACCCTGATAAACTAATCTCAATTTCTTTTTCAAAACACATTTTTCAATTTTAGCACACACACTCCCAAACCAGTTCATCTTGTTTAGCACTTGGAACATTGAAAATCATCTCTTCAACATCAGTTGTCGAAAATCTTTTTGGATTTTTCAAAATATAGAACACAAATGCAAAAACAGAAATTAAATGCAGAAATAAAATATGTACAAACACTATTTTTGTGAGTTTGTGTAAGAGGATCATATCAGTTTATGAGACAAATCACCAACACCGTTAAGCTTGATTTCATTTTAAGCTCTAAACGATTCACATTGATTGACGATATTGTTGTCCACTTAAGCTCAATCTAAAAACTTTCGAAATGCTTACCGATACGTTAAGGTATATTTAGATAGCACTAAATTCTTATGGACCCCACGATCTCAGCATATCCCCTCATCATGCAATACACTATCTCAAGTAATGCCTTTAAACTTTTATCGACTGTGATTTGTGCGAAAAACAAAGCAGAATGTTTAAACATTAACAATCAGGTCGATACTTCCGTATACGCAGAGAAAGTCCAATGTTTAAACAAAATAAGAAAAATAAAACAAGTTGAAGTTGTTTAGGCTTTAACCACCAGGTCGATACTCCCGTATACGCAGAGGTGATCCAAAGCTTAAACGAAACACCAAAGAAAATAAAGCAGAACGTTTAGGCAACAACATCCAGGTCGATACTCACGTATACGCAGAGGATGTCCGATGCTTAAACAAAATAAAGAAATAAAACAAGTTTAAATCTTTGCAAAATAAAATGCACAATCACAGCGACTTTTTAGCAAAGTTGTGAAAGTTCACAAACTTAACCAGTTTTATGTCTTTCGACAATCAGCGATTACTGAGTAGGCACACAATCAAGAAGGACAAAACTAAGTACTATGCTTTCGACCATGTTTCCCACTAGAACTAGGCTTTTTCATTTAAGTTTGTATCGTTATCGCAAATCTACTAGTCTAGCTGAGCCTACCGTCACATCTTTAGTGAGATCGCTTATCACATTTAGGCTTTACATATCTTTAGCATGCTGTGATAGTCCACTGATGTACTATCATTTCCTCTTGTTTCAACAAAACTCATTTTTGATTTTATCATGTTTTTTGCTTTTTCAAATTTTCAAATGTTTTTTTTTTTAATTTTTTACTCCCCCTAAAATCTAAAATATGTTTCAATTTTCGATTTTCAGGGAAAAATTTGAAATCAAACAGTACAAAGATGACAACATGATGAGAATCACTTCAATTCTCCATCCACTTGGCATAAACAATCAGAACTCCCCCTCACAACAAACTATTTTCCCATAGTGATTTCAAAACACTTAAGTTTGTTTTAATCAAAATGGTTTTTCCGGAAAATTAGTTTTGTTGATTTTACCACTTGTAGGGTAGGGGTTAAATTCATCACATTGTTTTCTTCAACCACTTATAAAAATTTTAACATTTGTAAGATCAATCCACAAACATCGCCTGTAGAAAATCAAGTACAACTTAATGTCCCTGATTTACCACTTTTAAGTCGAAATATCACCGAAGTGAATTTCTCAAGAAATGTGCCGATTCCTACTCCACACTTATCAACCTGGGAGTTCCGGCAAGTCAGGTTTTTCATTTAAACAGATTCACCCAAGCCTGACGGTCCTTGGGTGATTTAGAATTCTTGTTCAACAATGGTGGATAGTTTACATCATCCATTGTTAAACCTGAATTCTCCATTTTTACCTCAACACATGGCTCTTCTGGTTTTACCATACCAGAATCATTGCCTGAATGTGGCTTGTCTGACTTTGAAGAGCCAGATTCATCGCCGACATGTGGCTCCTTTGTTTCCAAAGAAACAGATTCATCGCCACAAACTTTCTTCTCCTCTTTTCCCTCTTTCGTCCTCAGATTTGTATCTGATGAATGCGTTTTGCTTGATTTACCATTCTTTAGCGAGCAAGACGATTTACCAGAACTTTTATCTGTTTTACCAGTTGTATCCGAGGACAAAATCCTTTCCAGATACTCTCTGGCCTTCTTCCTCTTCTTCCTCAGTCTGTCTTTTTGCCCCCGAGAAAGCTTCACTTTCTTTTCTTGAACTTTAGGTTCTTGAACTTTACGTTCTTGAACTTTCTGTTCTTTGGGCTTGACTGAGACTGGAATCTTTACTTGCTTCTGAGATTCATCCCTCGATCTTCTCATTGATCTCATTGAGCAATCTTTAGCAATGTGGCCTCTGATTTGGCAGTTATAGCATCTCCTCGTCTCATAACTCCAACTCTGGCAGTTAACAGCAATGTGTCCTTGATAACCGCATCGGTAACACACTCTGTTATCGTACCAATCACCATTTTCAGCCCAAACATTTAGATCAAAGCACTGTTTGGCTTGGTGATAATCCTCTCTCCTCCTGTAAGCTTGATTTGGCCTTGAAGCACTGTGGCCCGTCCTGCACCACTTTTCACCAACTATTTTTGAATTTTCATTTTTTACTTTTTGTGGTTTTTGATTGCGATTGGATGATTGATCTGATGAACTTTTATTTTCTTTTTTAACATTTTTCACAATTTTAATTTTTTGTTTCTGTTCCACTTTCTTCTTCAAAGGTTTTTGCTTAGAGCATTCTCCCTTTTCGGTTGGTTGTGGAACAGTTTTTTAAAATTTTTCATTTAACTTCAAAGATAAATTCTTTTTGTGAATTTTTACTTTTTCATCATCAGATTTTTCATCGCAATCTTCAACTTTGACATTGTCAAAGTTTGTGACATTGTCACTTATTGGAACAGAATTAACAGGTTTTGGGCAGGGAATAGCTGAAGTATTAACAAAGACCTTCAACTTTTCTTCCCATTCCCTGATTTTACCTTCTAACTCTTTGATTTTCTTTTGAGCACACTCTGCTTCCTTTTCAAGTCGAATAATCTTTTCAAGATGAGAATTAATTGCAATTTGTTTTTCAAGATTGTCTTTACCAAACAAATCTCTCTCATCTTCTAAAATTTTTATTTGACTTTGAAAATCTTTTTCTTTTTGTTTTTCCAAATTGTGAATTTGATTTTTCAAAACATTTTCCGATGTCAAACTGTTTAAATTACCCAACAGTTTGTCATTTTCAGTTTTCAACTTCTCACAATTTTCTTTCAGAATAAGAATCTGCTTATCATCAGCTTGCTTCTCATTTCTCAACTTCTCGACTTCCAGTGTCAAACTTTCCGCATCTTTCAAGAGTTTGTCATTGTCAATCTTAAAGTTGTCACATTTGGAGCACACTGATTCTGAACTTGAAGATCCAAGCTTCACAGATTCTTCATTCTTTTGAACTTGTTCTGTCTCCATCTTGTATGTTCCTGCACAAAAGAGTTTAACGAAATCAAAAGGATTTAAATTTTCATCAATATAATATTTCCTTTTAATATCATATTTCAAAATATTCTTTGTTGCAAGACACACACGAATTCTTCTATCTATTTCAGCAATTACATTCAATTCCAATTTTAGTAAATTCTTTTCCATTTCATTCAAAAACTCCCTTTTTTTCTTTTCTTCCTTACGACACTCTGCATGAACCTCATTAAAGAACTGATGTGGATTAAGCTCTTGGAAAAAATCTTTTCTTTTTAGCTCAACCATGAATTCATCCCATTTAGCAGGTAATGCAGTTGTTAATTTTAATATATGTTCATCAGTTGACATTCTAATACCCTTACTCCACAAATTGTCCGTTAGAACTTTAAATCGTGTTTCCATCTCATCCAAAGTTTCATTCTTTTGGCACATGAAATATTCATAACTTTTTACCCAAACATCCACATCTACATTCCTGTGACTACTGTCCACAGTTCTCATATACCAACAATTTAAATTTTCAAGATAATTGTTTTCCTTCTCATCAAAAATCATTGTCATTTTTCTAAAACAATATTCACTCAAACAACCTTCAAGCGAAATACCTGCAAACAACCTTCAAGCGAGATCAAAAGATTAACTACAATATAAGTTCAAGCGAAATACTTGATTTCGCTTGAAACAACTAAAGCAGAGAACCCTTTGAAGCGAAATAGTCTTGATAAAACAGAATGCCTCAAGCGAGACCCTTCAAGCGAAAACAATGATTTCGCTTGAAATACAACTCTACCTGAAATTCTTTGAAGCGAAATCTACAAACACACAATTTCGCTTGAACTCAGCACAATTTCAAGCGAAATCTTTCACTGAAGCGAAATCAAACAGAAACTAATCAATTCCTCAAGCGAAACCTAGATTTCAAGCAAAATCAACCTCCCAGTTTCGCTTGAATCATGCTGACATCATCACGTCGATCTGATTTTTGCAAAATTGATCAAGTTCTAGGCCGATTTTAGGTCTGAATCTTTCAAGGATTTGTTAATTCAATATTTCGCACACTATATACGAAAATCAGTCCATTTTAACCATGAAAACTTGATTAATTTTTAAAAGAAGATGTAGAAGTCAGAATTTTCCAGCGAAAACGAGCTAAACAGTAAGAACTCTTCCTCCTGAGCTCTGATACCAATTGTAGGATCGTGAAATGACCTAACGAGTCAATCAGAAGAGTGCTTAGACAGAATCAGAGGCGGAATTCATTGATTCTGTCTTTGTTTAGCTTGTAACACACCAGAAATACTATTTACTGTCTCTTGTATTGATCTATGAATGATTACAGCTTTGGAGACACCTCGACAGCACTTCTGTGTCGGAAACTAACAACTGAACTGAACTCTATGAACTGATTACGCTTCAGGGTATTTATAGACTTTGAGGTTTCGCTTGAGCACTGTTCAAGCGAAATCATGTCATGTGAATTTCGCTTGAACCTGCTTGAAGCGAAATCATCTCTAAATGACCCTTGAAGCGAAATCAACCTCTAAACACACTAAATCATGATATTTTCTCATATTACAAGCCCTAATCTATCAGTTCCAATCTAAGACTCGAACGAAGATGAAGTCGACAGACAACTGCACCAACAAAAACCCACTTATACCCATACAAGCTAAATCCTTCAATTACAAGTTTATGGCTCTAAATCACCAATTTCACATCTAGGGTTCATTCCTAGACTAGTATTCGTTTCAACTTTACCATTATATCTAACATGCATACTATGTTCACCATAAACTTACAACATCACCAAACATCAAATTTCGACATACCTTGTGATCTCTTAACGTGATTGATCACGAAATTAGCTTCAACACTGATTATTGTTGAAATCCTTCTTTGATTCTTAGTGATTTGTGAGTTTTAGGGTTTTTGAGAGCTTCCCCTTTTTGGCTCTACATATGTCGACCAAACACACACATGTGTGTGTTTTGGTTTTAGTTTTTCTTTTAATTAAATCACTTTCATAATTGCCCCTTTTAGTCCCTCTAATTCACAAGTTATATAAAAAGTGTATTTAACCATGTTTATTTATTATTTTCAAACATACAACTAACTAGGTTAATTATTCCTAGTTGACTTAGTAGGTTATGGGGGTTATAACCCGTTTTATTTTAAGTCTCGTTAACTCGAGCCCTTTTATATACTTTGTTTTTCTCAAAGTATTTATTGTCCTTTCAATTAATATTAGGTTTATTTATTTAAACCCTAACATTTACCGGGTAAGTTTTCACCACTAACGGTATTTTACCGGTCATTAATATTAAAGTGGTTTGATACCAATCCCGTTTTTGGGGTGTTACAGATTTATAGAACTTCATTCTATCCTATCCGTCGATTTAGGACCCGACTTATTAACATAGTTATTGATACGAGCTGCCACTTGATTCCTTGATTCCCCGAGCTTTGTTAGTTCACTTGATTCAAGGATACTTTGCAATCCCAAGTGAGTACATAGTCCCCTCTTTTATGCTTTCAAATATTTTGGGGTGAAATACTTGTGCCTATTGTTACTTTCATGCTTTCATGACATATATATGCTATGTTCATCTAGTACACATATAGTACATGATTTCAATTATGTTTTTCTTCGTGTGTTGACTTATCATGCCTAGCACATTGATTTCAAGGATACTTTTGTTGCATATGTTTACTTAGCATATCTAGCACATTGATTTAAGTTGTATTTTGCTTCGTGTGTTGACTTAGCATACCAAGCACATTGATTTCAAGGACCCATTTTGCTTCATATGTTGACTTAGCATATCTAGCACCTTGATTTCATGAACCTTTTACTTCGTATGTTAACTTAGCATATCTAGCACCTTGATTTCATGAACCCTTTACTTCGTATGTTGACTTAGCATACTTGGTACATGGTTTATAAAGACATTTTACATGACATGACATGCTTACATTGATTATGACATTTGGTATGTTTAACGAGACAAGATACATTCATTAACATTATCCCGCCGACCGGTAGTATGTATGGTTTACCATAGGTTTGATAACCTCATTCCTGCTTCCTAGTTTTTTTGGAAGTATCCATTTGGGGAATGACAGAATCCGATGAACATTTGATATACCTTTATCTTTATAAGGGTTTATCCGACAGACGTCAAGGCTTGAATGTATTCGAATAACAAACCACATAAATGTTCATAACAATAAAAGCAATGGTTTTCAAACATAACTTTTGATTTAAACTTTTGTTTATTCAAAGACATTGTTTTGTACATGACATTTGGTTACACAAGACATTTGGTTATACATGACATTATTACATGTGGTTTGAGTAAAGACTTTTTACTTGCCATACAAGACATTGGTTATTACTAGACATTTGTTATACAAGACATGGTTTATACTTGACATTAGACATGGTTTATACATGACATTTGACATTGGTTTAAACAAGACATTGTTCGGTGGTTATTGGTAAGTGATTTAAATAACGAGACGTGTGTAATGTGATAAAAGCATGGTGGATACATCGCTGGTACTTCCTATATATAAGTGATTTTATTACATTACACATCGTGGCGTTATCTAAACCACTTCGAAAAAGACAAGACATGACATTTTTATACATGACACGACATCTTTTACACAAGACATGATATTCTATTTCAAGACATGACATATTTTACACAATTTATTATCATTTGGTTATTTATTTAACCATGCATTATTTCTTTTAAATCATTTGATTTTCACATTGATTTTCATATGATTTTACAAAAGAAAACATTTTACAAAGGTTCATGGCTACTTCTTAGTTAAACAATTCTTTTAACAAAATCAAAGCCATGAATCCTCAACAACAAAACCTATGTTACTCACAGGCATTTTTATGCTGACGTACCTATTTTCACATGTGTTTCAGGTACTTATGTTTGACTTTGAGCATGCTTCACATAGGGCGGACTTGGGCCTTAGTGACTTTAAAACCTAGAAGACAATTGTTGTGTATTAATTGTATTCTTAAAAACAATGAAAACTATTAACTCAATAAAACAAAACTTTACGAGCCATGTGTTATGAAACAATTTGTAACGTGACTCCCCAATGTTTTCCGCCGCGTGTTGTTATACTACGCGATTGGGGTGTTACAACACCCTCTCGTACGACTCCAACGTTTATGTAGGATCGCTGCCGACACACCAACGCGTGGAAACATCAGCGATGTTGGTACACTATTCGGTACATTTCTCTATCTATTCAAAAGTCCTTCGTTTAGTAGCTCCATAGTTGACCCACTTTCTTTTGATTTAGTTGTCTCTGTTCATACTGAATAACTCTGAGCCACCATCGCATGGCCATCGACTTATTGTTCGAAGACCTACGTTGGCTCTCGCTACACAGATAAACTAACTATCTCCATACAAGGTATGGATCTTAATATGTTTTTGTACATACCTCATAAAAATGAAAAAAAAAGAATGTAAGGTAATTACTCCATATAATAAATAGGAAGAGATTACAATTTTACATACATTGTATTGGCTTTCATTTTTATAACAACTCATCGCATCTCACATCCCCAACTAAAAGTCATATAATCAAAAGACTCAAAACCATAATTAATTAGCCCTTATTTTGCTTAATCAAGTGTTTTTTATTGATTTGTGCTCTTTTATTTTTTATTTTTTTGGTGATAATTAGTGTTCTTTAGTCATGACTGGCTAAATATGTTTTGTTTTTGTTTATACCTATCTGATACATGATCCATAAGTGAATGAGCTTGATGAAAGCTTGCTGCTTGATGCATGGTCGAATACCGGTGTTCTAATATGTTTAAGTTTATGTTTTTACATAAGTTTTAGTTTCGAATAGCCTACTTTTGATTAGAATTGTGTTTTGCAGGTCTAACGGAGTTTAAGGAGCTACTCGGAAGCTATACGGAGCACCGAGAGCGAACGGGATCAACCGGAGACGCGAGATATGAAAAATCAGGAAAAGGCACCCTACAGGAAGCGTTGGCGACACCCTTGCGTAGTTGGGAATGGTGTAGGCAGTGAAATAATGCGTCAGCAAAAAACCACACTTTCCAGAAGGCGTCGCCGGCGACGCAGGTGGGTTCGTCGGCGACGCCTGCCCCTGCTAGCCAACGGGGATTTTGTTTGTTTTGCGTTTTTGAACGTGTTATAACACATTTTTGGGGGTCTTTCAAGGGAGTTACGTGATTTTTGAGTTTTGAAACCTCTCTTGGAGCCAAGAACACCACCAACTTCAATTCCAATCCATCCAATTCATCCATCATCATCTGATTTCATCATCCATTCTCAATTCCCTAACCCTAATCATCATCCCTTCCATCATTCCACCAATCCATTTTCCATAATCATCCACCACAACCCTAACCTTTATCATACTCATCCTCAAAGCTTCAAGATGTTCAAGACCAAGATTTCATCATTGGTTGCTCGTGTTGCGTTCATCATGAGTGGCTAATTCTCGTCGGTTTCACCCTGGTGTAGACTTTTGTAAGGATTTTCTATGGTTTGTTACATGTTTAGTAATTGATTTTGTGACAAGTTGAATTGTATTTGAATTAATTGATCATTGTCCTATATTTGAACTAAATTTGTGAATTGTCGAGTAATTATAAAATTTGACTTTGCAAAATAAGTTTGTGTATTTATGCTTTATCTTTCGAAAGGATTTATTTGTTCGAGGCGATGAAGTGTATTGCAGTCCATTATATGCATTGATAACAATTGGAACCTAAGCTTCGTGATATTAGAACCGTTAATGACGATTTCAATTAAATCAATCTAAAAACCTGTAGCAACCCTAGGACTTGCAATTGTTGAACCAGGTGTGAACCTTGTTTTCTCATTATAGTTTTAATCCTTTTAATCAAGTTTTCGTGCAATCACTCAAGTTTTTCATAGTAAGTAATTAAAAACAAATTCATCAGTGTATTCTGACATCCCTTTCAATCAAACATACATTTAAACTAAAACATAGCAAGCTACATAATTGTGACATTCTTTAAATTAATCACAACCATACACAAACCACAAACTCTTTGTGGTTCGACCCCTTACTACCACTAACGCATTATTAAGGGTAATTTGGGACTATAAATATTATATTTGACTGGAGCGCGACACTCCGATCAAATTTTGGCGTCGTTGCCAGGGTGTTCGTGCGCTTTGTGTTTGGATATTGTTTGATTTTGTGATTATCTATTTAAGTGCTTATTTCTTATTATCGTTTCTGCTTTTGTGTTAGGCGGGTGGGTTACTTGTGCAGATTAAAGGTAGTGCTTGCATACAAGAAATTCCGGGAGGATCTCACCTTTAGTGTTCGAACCGGAGATCGAGCTGGTCGTAAAAAGAAATTTAGCCAACCGATTAGAGGCAACACTTGCCTTTGATCAACCCACTACCAACTCACCACCTCAACACTTTTGTGGGCCCGTTACAATGAATCCCCAAAACTCCAACCAACCCAACAACCAAAACCAACACCAATTGCAACACCACAGTCATCTTAGTTCAAACCAAAATGTCCAAAATAATCAACCGAGCGTCGATAACAATTCAAGACCACCAACACCACCATTTCAAACCCGTGGCCTAAATCACAACAATAACCAACGTACACCTACAACTCCACCTCAAAACCCAAACCGACAAAACCCATTACCACCTAACCTCAATAACCGAAATGTTAACTCCAACCGTGGAGTTAACCAACCTCGTGGAAATCCCACGAACGAAGCTCAGTTTCTCAATCTCGATGATTTGAGAAACAACATTCACGATGAGGAACCGTTTAGTGTTCTCGGTTATCAATCGCCGGAACATGTGAGTATTCACTCGGAATATTTGGACGATGGCGGGAATTATAATGAGCGGGTTGAGACGATGTGTGGGGTGACGATAATGCGGGGAATTTTTATAATGCTCGGGGATTTGAGTACGAGGATTTTGGCTACCAAAACGCCAACTACGTGGGGAACAACGATGATTACGGGTAGGATTGTGCCCGAAATGACAGTTACGGCATTAACCGTCAACCACGAAATAACCAACGGAACCGAGGTGACATGAATTATAACAACAACAACAACAATAATGCCAACCGTAACCGGATTCCGCAATTCGTGGGTGGTGGAAATCAAGGTGGTAATCGAGATGGTGATTGAAGGGGTAATAAAAAACCAGGCAACCAAGAATTCAACGGTCCTTATCGTCAACAATCACATCAACGAGCTCCACAAGGCGTAAATGGCTGATTAAGGTCGGTGGTCACCAAAAATGACTCCCCCATTGTACCTCCACCTTGAGGAGTTACATTATTCGAGTGTAAATCCAACTATATCAACATCCTAGCTCATTTCAATGGTAAGACACATGACAAGCCTTATACGCACTTGGCAAAGTTTTCCGCTATATGTGGTACTATTGGGGGACATAACTTTGAGATAGAGCAAGTGAAGTTGTGATTGTTCAAGTTTTCGTTGAAGGATACGGCGAAACAGTGGTTCCTTACGCTCCCGACGGGTAGTATTCGTACTTGGGCAGATATGCAACAAGTATTCATTGACGAATACTACTCGATAGCAAAGACCAACGACACACGGGACGAGATACGGTCATTTCACCAGTTATCAAGGGAGTTGTTACATGAGGATCTTACCTGTTTCAAAGAGTTGGTCCGAAAATGCCCTCACCATCAGATTCCTAGATGGGAATTGTTGAAATGCTTTGTTCGAGGATTAGATTCGTAAGACCGCAAGTACCTGTTATCCCCAAGCAATGGTACTTTGTTGAAAAATCACGAAAAAGATGATTGGGACTTCTTGGAGAGAATGAGCAAAAACTCCAAGGCGGTTGCTATGGCGGACAGAGCCAAAAATCATCCCGTCTCCTGATCATTACCTGATCTTGATTCGAGTGCGAAGGATAGAATCGCCACATTAGAGCGGGAGTTGGCCCGTATGAAGAAAAAGGATGTGGGGGCGGTTCAGTTTGCGGTGTGTGAAGATTGCGGGGATATAGTCATCGGACCGAGGAGTGCCAAGTGAACATGGCATAAGATACTGAAGAGGTGAATCAAGTGTATGGAGTATGGAAGCAATTTGACATGAACTCCAACACTTATCATCCAGGTTTGAGGAACCATCCTAATTTTAGGTATGGTAATGCCTCGGACCAAATGAATCTGAACTCTCAAACGGGTAATCAGGGTGGTTTATCATATCAAAACCGACAAGGTGGTAACTGACGGGGTTATTAACGCAACAATTACAACCAAGGGGGTGGTAACCAAGGGTACCAAAACTGGGATAATTATCAACGGGGTTACAACCAAGGGGGTAATAGTAGCGGGTCGGCATATAATCAAGGTGGCTGTGACGATTTGAGTGCAAAGATGGACGCCATGTTGAACATGATGAAAGAAACTAGAAAAGAGAACGAGGTGCGAGACAAGTAGCATGAACCGTTAGTGAGGCACGTGGGTCAGTTAGCCGAAGTTGTGGCCCAACTTAAAGGAAGCGGAGGACGACTCCCGAGTGATACCACGGTGAATCCAAAGCATCAAGGCTCGGCTCAGAAAAACACACGTAAGGTACCAATTAATAAAATTTCTTTACGTAGTGGTCGAGTCATTGATATTGGTGTCGAGTCAGTTTGTCGAAAGGGTGGTGGAAGATGTTAGTGATGAGGAGGTTGATGACGGTCAAACGGGTTAAAACAAAAATTCTTCTAAAATTGACAAAAGTACCACCATTGTGACCTTCCAAAAGCTAAGGACAAGGGTGCGGAGGTTAATACCCCCTTTTTCCCGAAGCTTTGTTGGAACCATCTAAGAAAGTGGTGACAAAACGTGGCCTACAACAAGAGGAAAATTGGGAAATTTTTAAACAAGTAAAAATCAATCTACCACTCTTAGATGCCATCAAACAAGTACCCTCTTATGCTAAGTACTTGAAGGACTTTTGCACCCAAAAGCGAACTCACAAGTTTCCTACGAAACTTGATTTGACTGAAAATGTGAGTTCGATTTTTTCGGGTGCACTTCCACCAAAGCTCCAAGATTCGGGGGCACCCATTATTTCAATACAAGTGGGTGAATTCAAAATGACCCTGGCACTTCTAGATCTTCATGCTAGTGTGAGTATCTTACCGGGTAGTTTGTATGACCAATACGAATTTGGTCCACTTCAAGCGTCAAACACCACTGTGGTGTTAGCCGACTTGACTCCCATACTACCCCGTGGGATATTCACGGATGTAATCGTCAAGGTCGATGACTTTTACTATCCGGTGGACTTCCTTGTACTCGATCATGTCTCTCTAGACCGAACCAAGCAACCAACGGTTATTTTTGGTCGACCATTTTTGGCAATATCGAATGCCCAAATCAATTGAAAATCGGGCACGGTCGACATGACTTCTGGTAACTGTCGGTTGCGGTTAAATGTTTTTTTCGGGATTGACGAATCCTCTAATCAATGATGAATGCTATATGGTGAACATTGTTGACGAGTGTATACCTCTATGCGACACGGGTGAGGGTTTGGGTCCAATTAGCAAAGCCATTGAAGTTAAGGTGTTGCTACCCTTAAGGTCAAGGTTCGAGTCCCGTTGAAGACAAATTTGGTGTAGTTTAAATCGTTCAAAAAATAATAATGAAGCGCAATCGGTGTATGAAGCTTAAACCTGAGATCGTAGGCTTTTGTTTAACCTTATTTCAACTCAATTTTTAACAAGGTAATCTCGATTAACCTTATATAATAAAGAATTGGCGTGATGAGATGGTCAAAAAAACGGGAGAGGAGGAACGAGCGGCCAGAGATGATTTAAAAGAATTGGAGGAAATTATGGAATCTAGACCGTTATCGGAAGAAGAATAATGGCCGTTCGCGGAATGTAACAAAGTATTAAAAGAATTGAGTCTAATAAAATGTGAGGACCTTAGACAACGATCGAATTGATGGGGATGAGAATTCACAATTTTTCCATAGCATTATCAACAAGAGGAAGGCATCTAACAATATTCCCGGCTTAACCATCAATGGAAACTGGGTGTCGAAAAAACTTTTATTTCCATAGCATTATCAACATCGGTTGTTTTGTTTGCCCCCGGGTTTCGAGGTGGTAGTTTTCTAATGAAGTTCTCGTTTCAAAAAAAAATTCAAACTTTTATTTAACCTTATTTCAACTCAATTTTTTAACAAGTTAATCTTGATTAACCTTATTTTAATTCAAACTTTTAACAAGCTAACCTCAAATGGCTAATGAATAGTCTACCTCATTCACATTTTTATGGCGTTACCCAATACCATACATTTTATATTCTTATGTAGCGAGTCTTATCTATCCATAGTTAAACATATTTATTGCATTACACATTTTTGTAGAATTTTTTAATCTCTATTTATAACGTTGTGATAAGGCCACAGGGGTGGTCCGTGATGTGCCTTGTATCACTCGTTGATGTATCACTAACACCGCCGCCTCCATGTTGGTCACGAGTGATAGGAATAACTCGTTGATTATATAACGCATTGAACATATTGATGAATGAATGTGTATGACTTGTACATTGTGTATTAATACTTGTACATTGGAATCCCATCACTAGTGATACCACCCCCACTACAATTCTATCACTAGTGATAGAATATTGGGTGATGACATGGCATGATTTGATTGGATATTGGGAGTGATAGAAATCTATCAATAGTGACCACCCCATCCCCTATAAGCATTTATCTTTTATTTATAACACTTTAGTGTTATTTTATGAAAGTAGACGTCTTATATACTATATGCGTCAAATAAATCATTTGCGACGGAAGCGAACAAATGTGACGACATCATTCGTGACGATAGGACAGGGAAAAATGTTTAGGTATTTTAGCTTTTTGCGAGCTGTCATGTCTTATACGGGCACATGGATGGTGGGTCCTCTAGGCACTGTATAATATATTTTCAAGCCATAAGACAAGTCCTTACATATAAAATTAAAAAACATATATTGTCTCCTACGACCATTTATAATATTACTGCTTTAGTTACTAAATGTGACCAAACGTTTTTTTTTAAATCTTTTTTGTTTTTTTTACTCCTAACCAACCTTGTAGAATTCAAACTCATACTACATTTGTAATAGATAATCACCAATGTCACTAAATCACAACACCATTTGAAAAGATGGAAGCCTAACTATTTGAAAAGGAAAAATTCAAATAGAAGAGCTCGAGAGACGTAAGTTCAGACACATAAGACGAAACTAAAATGGAGTCGCGATGCCCTTAATAAGTTTGCCTCCATGAACTTCAGTCACTTAACCACAAAGGTGAGAGTAGAAGTGCTCTCACCAACATGTCCATCATGTTAAACAGATGTGGCTTTGGTTAAAAGGACAAAGACAACCATTATCCATTGCAGACGGTACCCTTAATCTAGTTTTGGTCCAATGACTGGCCAATTAGGTTTTGGCCCAAAGTTCATTAGAAAAGGGCGACTTTTTTCAACTATATTGTTCATCTGTTACTGGAAAACTCGGAACCCTATAAATACCTTGTTAACTAACAAGATTAGGTAAAACATGTAATGTACATGGCAGTTGGCCTTCAGGGGAGTCAAAGGCGGAAAACTAGTGAAAGCTGGATTCGAATTTGTAATTGTAACCATTTTGGACACATCTTAACTCATTGTGAAACTCTCATCATGTAACACCCCGAAAATTTACGTCCTATAAGGTGTTGACACGTGTCATAGGTTTGAACGTATGAAAGAATGTTCTTGAAGGACTAAAGTTGACAAACAATGAAACTGTGTAAATATAAGGGTTCAAAGTGTCAACAAAGAATAAATATACTTTACAATAACCCTACATGATGTTTATAACCTTAAACGAATGGATCATGGATCATACGAAGCGAATTGTGAAGGAAAGTGAGAGATTACAAACTACAGGGGTTAAATGTGTCAACATGTTAAGTTATACCTCTGAGTGACCTTTTAGCAAACCCGAAGCCTTGTAACGATTAATTATGCTCACTAGAATCTACCATAAAAATTTCACCAAGTTTCGTTACCGTATGAGAAAGTTATGATAAAATCCGTGTGTGAGGGTTAGAATCGTCAACATTGAAATTTAAGGCTTTTCGGGTGATCACAAAGTTACCCGAGTACTTAACAAAGTTGGTATAAGTCTTAAAGCCCCACATGTCAAATATAAAGTCTCAAAATGCAAGAAAACCAAGTGAAAACGACCTTTCGGGGGACCAGGGACTGAAATTGCAATTATTGAAACTTGCTGAACTGGTCACCTATACCCTCGCGTAGCGCGAGCGTGAAAGGCCTTGGCAGTCGCGCTACGCGACTGCCTTGTCTGATCAGAATACATGTGCAGGTGTCCTGCATGTTCCTTAACCGACTCAAATGCCATTCCTTGATACCTTGGGCTGCCCTAAGGTGGTTTTTAGCTAGTAGGACACTTGTTGATGATATGGTAACATTCATAGACTTATGTGTTGATGATCCAAGTGTGTTTGAACACCATAAGAAGACCCACATTCTTTGCAACTTTGATCAATCATCTTGCATTCACTTCTGGTCATTTTGAGGAGCATTCAAGCAGATCCCAAGCATTCCAAATCATCCATTAGACAAGTGTAAGTACCCTTGATCTTCTCTAATTCAGTTATGCTTAGTTTATAGCCTAGAAATCAAACCGTCGTAACTACGGTTTGACTTTGCGATAAAACACAATAGGTCCAGAGTTTTGTCGAATCGAAAGTTGTTATAAGTTGGTAATCATGTGGGCTTTAAACCCTTAAAAGGGCACCCACTGATTTCAATCCTAACTAGGTTGTTTGTCGAGTCAAACGTTATCCGAAAAGTCAACAGAAATGGTATTTTCGATTTAACGCATGATTAACGATGTAAAAGGCGTATCACCTATTTTATCATTCTTATAAACTGATAATAAATATAAAAACTTGTCTACGCTTGTTTGATTCGACAACTTTCTGTTTTGAACCGATTCGGAACCGAAAGACGCAAAAGTTTGACTTTTGCTTTGACCTCAGTTCTGACCCGGTTTTGATAGGTTTAGACATGCCTTAAAGTTCCATTAGGACCTAGTTACATGTTGGTATAACCCTCTGCGTTTATACCACTTGAAACCTCGATTGTCCGACGGTTCCGTTAATTGCCTAAATAATGACCATATTACCCTTATAGCCATAAAACGAGATTTTTAGAAATATGAAAGTAAAATAATCTTAGTTACTGATTATTGATCATGTCTGCAAAATTTCACGTCAATCGGAAGTCTAGATTAGGAGTTATGCTTAATGACGTAATTATAAGTTTATTAGTAATTAAACGGCGTCATTAGCGTAAAACCTATCTAAACCCAATTTTTAACACCAAACCTTTTACCCATTGATGTTAAATAATATTTTGGGATTTTTGAAGATTTTTAATTATTTTTAAACTGATCATAAGCTAGGATTATCGCCTTAATTCGGTAAATACTGAATATGCCCTTTTCGGCCATAAAATGAGTTTTACAAATCCTTTTGATACCAATCCAATTGCTACTGATTTTAAATAATAAATGTAGTGTTTTGAACCTGTTTAAATGATCAGAAAACTCAGAATACTATTTTAAACCGTACGTCGCTTAAAACGGCTTTATACGCGTATTATACGCATAGTTTGGATTTAAAACTATTTTGACATATAAGACTTATAACCAAATGTTATAACCTGTTAAAATAAGTTATTTTACTGATCTATTCAGACCCGGATCACAGAAGCTTAATTGATTCCTTTTATAATCTTTAAAATGACCAAAATACCCCTACGGGGCTTAAAATGAAATTAAACTCGTTTTGGGCATTATGGAAGGTATCCTACCGATATCACAACATATTTAAGGCATGTTAACTTAGGAAACCTGTTTAGGACTCTTATGGTTACCCGTTACGCTTCATACGCGTTCGGTTCGGTTTATGTAACTAGTTTACATAAATTAGCCGAAACGGGTCAAACCTTATCGGTTTTATCTCAAAATCCAGAATGTGTATAATATACCCATATTATACAAGTCTCCGAACTTGTCGGGTCTAAATCACATTCTATTCCGGTCTTCGCTTAATCATGTGTTTGAACCGTATATTTCCTTAAGACTAACCGGTCTAAGCTTAGGCTTAATTAAAGACACGTTAGTATTCTAATTGGTTATTTACACCATCATTTCCAGACTAGAGCCTTCCGGTAAATTGTACCTACGCTTACTTAAGTGAATACGGCTGAGTTATTAAAATTCTTGCTATTTAAGACAGGAGCTAGCTCAGGTAAATACTCTTAACTTATTTTCCCTATTACGGGCTTGGGATACGGTAATATAAATACCGCATGGTCAGGTATGGGATTCGAAGACCAATGAGTTGGGAAATCCAAATAACCTGTTTTTAATTCGTATTGCTTGACTGAAACATTGGGGATTAATGCGACCGTGTCCTGGATATCCTTGACTCATTAAATTGCAATGGCCACGACTTAAGCACGGGGTGTAGGCATACACCTGACAGATGCTACATGCTAATTAATTAATTATACCCAATAAGGGATTCCCAATAGGGGAATAGTGGTGTGTCGGTTAATCTTGAACCGGCATAGAACCGGGCCCCGTATGTAGAGCAAGTTATGTAAAACTGATAACATGAGATATAGTTTGTCCCAAGTATAAAAGATTTATATTGACTTGAGCATTTTAATCAAAGTGTCAATATATTTTCGTGCCTTGTGCACCTAAACCAATTTTCTTAAACCCTTTTCAAATGAGTCAGTTGAGTGTATTTACCAGTGAAAACTGACGTATTTTCCAAAGTCTAAGTGACAGGTACAAGTACATAATAGGCTGGAAGCTGCTCAGGACTTGTTAGATGAGGAATTTGCAACTCCACCACATAAGCCATTAGTCTGATAATTTCTTTTGTTGTTTTAAGATCCGCCTGTGGATCCTTACTTCCGTTGTAATACTTTGATGTTACACTATTTCGGATTGTAATAATTATCTTTTGCTTCCGCTGTGCATTTATATATTGTGTTGTTTGACTATGATGTTGCCAACCACGTCACGTTATTCCCCTACCGGGCCCACCGGTAACACGTGGAAATTTGGGGTGTGACACATCAGCAACGTAAATTCATAAGTTACTAATTATCATATATAAAATGAGATATTTCTACTATATTACATAAATAAAGAATGAAGTTAGTTCTTAATACACAACTAGTGATTAAGACCCGCACGTTGCGGCGAGGCCGTTAAACCAAACAAAAAGTAGACGTAAAAATATTGACCCACACACGCACACTACAACATGTTTAACTCGTCAAATCTAGACTGAAACGTAAACCATTAGCGTAGAAAAAAATAACTAAGTCAAAACTTTACAAAACCAACGTAAACAAAGGAAATAGAAAAACCTTAATGACATGTTCGTCTATGCTTAGATAGCTTATATATATTATCACACACAATTCCGTCTTAAACGAAACTTACATTGAAATGCATATAAAAATAACTATTACTTAAAAATGAATGGTGAAAATTGAACTAATAAAAAACAACTATTATTGGTGTGGATTTGAATTAATATATTTTATAATTAATAATAATAATAATAACAATTCAATAAATTTTTAAGTATAGCGTTTATTAAAATTCAAACTAAATCATAAAGTCGTTATACGGTGAGAATTTGGTTGGTATTAGTTCAATTTGTTACGGTAACGGCACTGGATATAACAACCGAAAGAGAAAACTCAAAAGATAAGTTTGGTTTCTTACCAGTACCGACATAGGCTATGACAACTGGTTTTATGAAAACATTAATATCATTCTTTTATATGAATATTTTTAAGTTTTTTTATTTGTTTATTTTTTAGTTTTAGATAATTTTCGGACTAAAGTGGGATAAATATTTTCATTTTTTTAAAGAGAAGTTTTAATGCACTCATTTCTTACACCAATTTATATGTCATGTAATGTAAGTATACACAAACGTGTGTATGTATAATTTATTTATATAATCCAATAAATATAACTATAAAAATTAAATTAATCATGAAAGTTTCATTGCTTTTACCGAAAACTAAGAAAGTCGAAAATATCATTTTCTGGGTTGAGTTATAATACAAAAGATTTAAAAATAAGAAGGGTAAGAAGGCACCAGAGAGTGACAAGTGTCCTATGAGTAATTAAATGGAAAGGGTAATTTTGTCTACAAGAGGAAAGAGAATATGCACATGCAAGTCACATGCTATTTCCCCCCTAACTTTTAAACGCCCGTAACTTTTTTATACATCATTTGTTTTAAAAAAAAATATACCATAAAATCGAGCGTTTTTTATCTTTAATATGAGTACCATATTGTTATATTTTTCAAAAAAAATTCAAAAACCCAGTTGTATATTACACAATGGACGTGATGTAAAACACAATGTAAATTAGATTAAAAGCACAATCAATGACAACAGATAAAGACACAATGGACAACATACTAAAACACAATGAACATAACGTATAACACAATGACGATAACATATAACACAATAAGAATCAGACTAAATAAAAACACAATTGATGACAACAGATAAAAGACACAATTAATGACAGCAAATAAAAGACACAATGGAGAGCAGATGAAGACACAATGAAAAACAAACTAAAAACACAATACTTAACAAACTAAAACACAATGAACAAAATAATAAAAAAATTGAACAAATTATTAAACCACAATGGACAACATATTAAAACACAATGAATAACATATTACACAATGGACATGATGTAAAACACAATGTAAATTAGATTAAAAACACAATCAATGACAACAGATAAAGACACAATGGACAACATACTAAAACACAATAAACATAACGTATAACACAATAAGAATCAGATTAATAAAAACACAATTGATGACAACAGATAAAAGACACAATTAATGACAGCAAATAAAAGACACAATGGAGAGCAGATGAAGACACAATGAAAAACAAACTAAAAACACAATACATAACAAACTAAAACACAATGAACAAGATAATAAAAAATTGAACAAATTATTAAACCACAATGGACAGCATATTAAAACACAATGGTGTAAAACACAATGGACATGATGTAAAACACAATGTAAATTAGAATAAAAACACAATCAATGACAACAGATAAAGACACAATGGACAACATACTAAAACACAATGCCCATAACGTATAACACAATGGCGATAACATATAACACAATAAGAATCAGACTAAATAAAAACACAATTGATGACAACAGATAAAAGACACAATTAATGACAGCAGATAAAAGACACAATGGAGAGCAGATGAAGACACAATGAAAAACAAACTAAAAACACAATACATAACAAACTAAAACACAATGAACAAGATAATAAAAAAATTGAAAAAATTATTAAAACAAAATGGAAAATATATTAAAACACAATGAATAACATATTAAACACAATGACCTGAACTAATAACACAATGTATAGAAAACCTAGATATAACAAAATCTTCATTGTGTCATATATTGTGTTATAGGTTTTTATAAAAACGCAATGGATAGAACTCAAATTAACATTGTGTTATAGGTTTTGATAATAACACAATGTATAGAAACTCTACTGACCAAAACCCAGTTAAAAGACACAATGACCTGAACCTTTAACACAATGCCAAAAAACCCAGTAAAAATGAAAATTTTTATATGATAATATGGTACTCATATTAAAGATAAAAAAACGCTCGTTATCATGGTGAAATTTTTTTTGAAAAAAAATGTCGTATGAAAAAGTTATGGACGTTTTAAATCGATGGGGGAATTGACATGTGCCTTGCATGTGGAGAGAGAAAATCCATAAATATAGGATTCCTTTTATGCCCTTCTATTATCTTCTTTTCCCTACAACCAATCTCAACCCTTCAAATCTAAGATCAATGGACTAGAATCCTTCTTACACTTCTTATTTATTTTATACTTTGTATTTGATCCTAACCCATCATTTTCTATATATTTTCACCTAATACAATTTCAAATAAAATATCTTTTTATGATTAAATATATACGTTTTGATTACTGTCTAACCAAATTCATTCTTATTTATTGGATTCTAGCTGGATTTTATGATCTAGTATATTTTGAGTTAATTTTCTATTCTTAAAAACCATGTACCCCGTGCCTTATCATGTGAACTGAAACCACTTCTACACATCAAGAAAAAAATCACTCACCCCCTATCCACCTGTTAATCTTCCTAGTTCTCACCATTTTTCTATATCTTGATACTGTCACTTTACACTCACTCAGCTTCGGCTCCTTCACAACACCGCAACCGTGCCATCATCTCTACTCCCTCACTGGAACATATCTTAATGGTCATCACCAAGGCATCTCTAGCACCAACCCAACACCACCACAATAACGTCACCGCCAGTGGCGAAGCTTGAAGTTTTCGTCCGGGGGGTCGAAAACATATATACCAAAAAATTTCTATAGAACAGGGGGTCAAAAACGTATATACCCAAAAATTTCTATACGAAAACTACATGTACAACACTATTGAGCGAAAAGTTCGGGGGGTCGGGCGCCCCTCCCGGCCTCTTAAATGCTATGCCCCTGGTCACCGCCATCACAACCACGTAGCCGCCACCAGTCATTATTTCTGAACTCCTTCCATCTTTATTTAACGATTTCTTTCACCTACAACCGACATTAGCATGTTCCGGCTACATAAATGACTTTCCGGTGACCCTTTAGGGTTCCAGCAAGTCGGTTAAGAAAGGGGGCGCGACACGTCGTTTGCCGGCGAAACTGTAACGCCTCGTATTTTCCGCATTTATAGATATTTAGGAAATACATGTTCGTTTATTTATTCATTATTATTATTATTATTATTATTATTATTTTATCTAAACTTTTAGTTTACTACATTTCACGACGTCGGTAGCGATAACGGGTCTCGTAGAGAATTGCGGGCAACTTAAACACAGAGTTTGGACTTGTGGGCTTTGGGCCACTAAGCTAAACCTAGCTACAAATAAGATGAAAACCCTAATCTTTATGGACTATTTTCAGCCGCACATAACATTACCTCATGTTCCTTTCATTTGGCTGCTAATCAAATAACATCTCTCACACCTACCCTTTCCCTCTCGATCTCTACTACCAGCACCCACACTCAATTCAAAGAACCCTAACCTTATATCTCTGCAAATGAATCAATACACACACATATAACATCCCATTTCCTCTCAACATCATCTTTCCTTAAACAACTCAACCTAAAACAAGCTCCTGTCTTCTCTCCCTGCTCGAAGATGACAGCCGGCCACCACTGTGGGTGGCGGCGTTTGACGCCGGCGACGAGACCTCCGTCTCACCTGCAGACACTCTCCTTCTCCGGTGACGGCGGCGCCGCTACCACCGTCTGTGCCGTCTGCGACGGAGGGATGGACCGACGGTGATGCTTCGGTTCAGACGAATTTGTTTCCGGTAAACTTCACCAACTTCTCTCGTTCTTTGAAAATTGTTCTTTTGATCTCAAGATTAATCGACTGGAGCTGTTTGTTTTCTTTTTTCTTTTTTTTTTGTGAGTATACTCGTATTCCCCTCTTTTACTTTTACCACTTTTGGGGTGTAACATGTTTACTTATCAAAACTTACACATGAACTTTATGCTTAAACACATGAACATTCCTATAACATGCTTGTATACGTGATTGCTTGATACTTTAAACTTGGGTGATTCTTATGTGTTGAACTTATCATTAACTTCGTACGAGCCTAACCGTGACATATGTAGCGCTATAGGATTAACGACCCGCCCGTAAACTTGTGGTTATGCCATGAGCATGTTGCGTTTCCTTTGGTTTTATATGTTAAACACATGCCAAATTTATTGTTTATCTTGAATCACATGCTTGCTATGAGGAATGGTTTTAAACTTATCTTTTGTTATGTACGTACCAAACTTGTATACTCGCCATTGCTTTTGCATTGAACTTTATTTTTAACATGTTACAGGTTGATGATGACGATGCTATGAAAAGAAGTAGCGTTGATGCCTAGATACACATATAGACGTTTAGGTTTAATATGTCGTATCAATTTTGCTTATGTTATTATGTATTTCTTTTGAACTTGCTGTTATTTGAGTTTATGTAATGTTGACAGTTTGAAGTTATGGAATGAAATGAGAATTATTTAAATATTGTCACAAATAGCATTATGATGTCTCTAGCAATCTTCACACTTCGTCTCATCCCGATGTTTCCGCCATTGGTTGGGGTGTGACAGATTGGTATCAGAGCCATAACTATAGGGAATTAGGAAAAGTAGGAATGCTTCTACCTAGTCTATAGTTTTAGAGCCTTATTCGTATGTTTTGCTTGAACTACCAAATGATACTTTATTTGTTTCTTAGTTATTCTATTTTAAACATGTACATCACTCGTGAGTAATATTCGACATGATATTCTTATGCAATAATGCTTGTCTTATTATGTGTTAATACTTGTTCCATTGTTCGATTCTTTATGTGTTACTCTAAACATATTTCTCTATGTGTTAATACATGTTTTATCATTTCGTTATCCAAGCACACATTCTTGATATGCTTTCGTATGTGTTTATACTTGTTTATGTATTTCCTTTGACATACACTTCCCTCATGCATTTTACTTGATTGTTCTAAATCCGACAACACTCATATTACAAAAATGAGACGACCTCACTAAAATAGGCGTGAAACCCACAATTTGGTGAATGACTCTCGATCCTTCTACTTTTCTTTTCTTACACGAAATTCACCACCAAGTTAGGAGTGAAATCCTCACCTTGATGGAGAAATTCAAATTTTGAATTCTAGTGGACCCTCGTCAAAGTGTTGAAATCTAATTTTGACCCGATGGGTACCAACCACACTTGGGATACTAAATCGCCAAGTTAGGGGTGAAACCCGCACCTTGTCGACTAGTTCCATTCTCGCCAAGTCTCGAAATTTCAATTGAATTGGGGACATGTAGTAAATGGAAGGGTAAATGCCGTTAACCGACTTGTCGGCGAGAGTATTTCACCTATTAGGCCAAAGCATGCTCCTCAAATTCGAAAGACTTTTTCGACCACTTTGGTTAGTCAACGTTCCGTTTTGGAACCATCTCAAATTTAATCAAACATGCGTCATATTATTTACTTTATTAGATGCAATCTTTCAAATTCGAATTTGTTTTCGATATTTTCTTCTCACACACGCATCATACTAAATCTTTTTCATACACTTATACATATGCATGATTTCATATAATTTAAATTCATATTTCTTGTAACGAAAGGTGGAGACGTGTCATCGAGATAGGAGTGATTTCCTTACCTTGACGATTAACTCCACTTCCCTTTTCCTTAAAAGGACCTCACCAACAAGTTCGGGGTGATTCCCTTACCTAAGTGATCGTTACCAACGCTTTCTTTTAATAGGCTATATTATGTAAACACGATCATGTTTATACCTAAATCATTTACCATGTATTTCAAAATGCTTCATTTATTTAAATGTACCTCTTATTCTATAATCTATTTTCACATCACTCGCATACACAAAAAAATTTTAAATGTTACCATAAACGCGTGTTCCTCGATTTTCAAAATTTCACGAAATACTACTTGTCAGCCTAATCGGTTTAATAAATCCGTTGCCCACAAATTCACCAATCAACGTAAACATTGAAACACGCTCCTCTCACACCATTAAACTAGAGATTTTTATTTTCAATTGAGAATCAAATCAACTTTTCCGCACACACCTATAAAATATTACCAATATTATTCAATCATTTACAAAAAAAAAAAAAAAAATCTTTTTCAAAACCAATGAAACATTTTTCAACAATCACTAAGTGCATGTACCAAATTCCTTTTCTAAGGATCAACTCTTTCACAAGAAACTGTAAGTTTCAAAATTTTCTAACACAAAGTTACTTAAAACGATGCAAACTTATTAATCTCTAGAAATTTTTCAAAACCTCACTCGATACGCCAATTAAATTCAAAACACGTGGGCAAGGAAACTTCATAAGAACCGACAAATTTTCA
The DNA here is from genome assembly GCA_030545235.1 of Helianthus tuberosus. Classification (NCBI taxonomy): domain Eukaryota; kingdom Viridiplantae; phylum Streptophyta; class Magnoliopsida; order Asterales; family Asteraceae; genus Helianthus; species Helianthus tuberosus. Next base: position 59,274,152 of record CM060449.1, on the reverse strand, counting down.
ACTTATGTAAACTCTGTTAAAACCGCAGTAGCATTTCCATTCCTTTACAAAGTACTTTCCACATAACCAGTGGACGTTTAATACTCCCTTACATTCACAAATTAGAGTCTGTATTTCGTGACAACTCGATCTATTTACATTCACAAACTATACACGCATATCATTTTACACGTTTTAGTCAATGTTTCACAACAATCTCATGCGTGTCACTCATCCCCTTTTCTTTCATACTCAAAACTTTTAAACGTTTACGTGCATAAACTCGTGTAGTTTGATTTATACTATAAACAAAATCATTATTTTCTACATCCATACTTATGCATTTTATGCCTTCACTTATGTTCACACTTACACATTTATGTTATACTCATGATTCAAAATTCCTACGTTTTACGTTAATACATACACTCACAATTATACAATTACGTTGTTCTTACAATCATGTCTATACTACATTCGTATTCATATTCATACGCTTTATGTTTTCATTTGCACTTACACAACTTTGTTACACTTATATTCATATACATATATTTTATTAATACTTAACCTTCATGTTTTACACCTTTATTCACATTCATATTCATATCTATGCTCATACATCTTATGTTCACACTGATACTTGTATTTATACTCATACGCCTTGTGATTACGCTTATACTCATGTTTGTACTCGCATTTATACTCATTTTTCATACGTTTTATGCTTATGCTCATCCACATACTACTTACACGTTTTATGTTTATGCTCGTACATACATGCATATTCATACTTAAACTCATGATTCATACATTCGTACCCATACGCGAGCGTAATCCGAGTGATTTGCTTATGTGGGTCTCATACATACTTAAGCATGGACTTGCTTACATACTACATTCTTACACGTACACATTCTTAATTTTTAAATTATGTATACCCTGACTCATACACGACTAGTACAAGCTATGCGGATCATGCGACGATCAATATAATCGTGGGTGCACACGGGATTATAGTGATAGGCGTATGAGAATCATAGAGTGTACTCCTGTGTATGGTAAGACACGGAACGTAACATGACACCGAATACGAAACGAACGTAATGTGGTTAAAACATGGTGGATACGCCGCTGGTACTTCCTATATATAATTGTTTTCACCATGTTACCAAACTTTCGTAAAACGTGCCATTTGAAATTCAGTGTTTTGCAGACCTACTTAGACCTGATACGTAAACTTTAAACAACTCGCAAACGTATCATATCCGATTATCCACGGCGATACTACATTCTTAAAATCTCGCTTTCATTTATCCAATACTCATGCCATCCTTATACTCATAATCGTTTATTAGATCAATCGTTCACCTTTATACATCCATTATTCTCCGTTGTCCTTCTTACAAGCCTCAATTTTGAACATTCCTCTTCGTTTTGCCAAACCCTTTCAAGTCTTCCTTCTGAATAAATTTCGGGACGAAATTTCCTAAAGGAGGGGAGACTGTAACGCCTCGTATTTTCCGCATTTATAGATATTTAGGAAATACATGTTCGTTTATTTATTCATTATTATTATTATTATTTATCTAAAGTTTTAGTTTACTACATTTCACGACGTCGGTAGCGATAACGGGTCTCGTAGAGAATTGCGGGCAACTTAAACACAGAGTTTGGACTTGTGGGCTTTGGGCCACTAAGCTAAACCTAGCTACAAATAAGATGAAAACCCTAATCTTTATGGACTATTTTCAGCCGCACATAACATTACCTCATGTTCCTTTCATTTGGCTGCTAATCAAATAACATCTCTCACACCTACCCTTTCCCTCTCGATCTCTACTACCAGCACCCACACTCAATTCAAAGAACCCTAACCTTATATCTCTGCAAATGAATCAATACACGCATATAACATCCCATTTCCTCTCAACATCGTCTTTCCTTAAACAACTCAACCTAAAACAAGCTCCTGTCTTCTATCCCTGCTCGAAGATGACAGCCGGCCACCACTGTGGGTGGCGGCGTTTGACGCCGGCGACGAGACCTCCGTCTCACCTGCAGACACTCTCCTTCTCCGGTGACGGCGGCGCTGCTACCGCCGTCTGCGACGGAGGGATGGACCGACGGTGATGCTTCGGTTCAGACGAATTTGTTTCCGGTAAACTACTCCAACTTCTCTCGTTCTTTGAAAATTGTTCTTTTGATCTCAAGATTAATCGACTGGAGCTGTTTGTTTTCTTTTTTCTTTTTTTTTGTTTTGTTTCCCGATGATGGTGGTGGTTCGGGTGTAGTGGTGGTGGCCGACGCCACTGCCGACGGCAGTGGTGGAGCCTATGCGGGGGTTCGCCTCCGTCAACAACATAACAGCTCGGTTCCGACAGTCCAAGTCTCGAGTTTGGGCTCCGGTTTGGTTTGTTTGGCTCCGACTCCAGTTCGGGTCTCGCATCTCGGTTGGTTCAGGTCAGAATCTGATTTGGGTTTTGTTTGTTTAAAGTTCGATTCCAGTTTCATTTCAGATTTGTTATGGGTTACGGCTCGATGTTCGGGTTTCGGTTCGGTTAGTTGTGGTCAAAGTCAGTCAACCGGTCAAACCCGGTCAACTGTCAGGTCATCGGGTTAAGCACGAGACTTGATAATTTAACGACACAAAATTTTATTATTATTATTATTGTTTATTTATAGTTATTGTTTTTATTTATTATTAGTACTCGAGCAAGTTCACTAATCGTGCCTTTGAATCTTGTATTAAAATACACATTTTCGTTATATAACTCGTTTAAATATACTATGTTTCATTGTTTATTGAGTTTTGACAACTTTACCGACAACTAGCATTGTCGGGATCGTCCAAAAACAGAGAAAACTCTGCCCGATTTTCGTTAAAATATGTATATATACTTTATGATCGAATCGCTAATTAAAACGTATCGGATTCAAATATTTTTTATAAAAATATATATAAATGTATATTTATTTTTTTTACAATACTTCTAAAAAACTTTTGAAAGAATTAATTTAGAAATATTACCTAAACTATATAATATATAAATATATGCACGTCTATATCAACTAGATACACTTCAAATCCCACTTCAAATCCTCCGTCAAAATCCCGTTTACTCATGCACCATCGTTTGCCCTATAGCGTGACCTCGGAGTTCCGTCCTCCTATCTCATCAACTTCGTCACATTGGATAATCGGAAAGCCTATGCAATATTGTGAGTATACTCGTATTCCCCTCTTTTACTTTTACCACTTTTGGGGTGTAACATGTTTACTTATCAAAACTTACACATGAACTTTATGCTTAAACACATGAACATTCCTATAACATGCTTGTATACGTGATTGCTTGATACTTTAAACTTGGGTGATTCTTATGTGTTGAACTTATCATTAACTTCGTACGAGCCTAACCGTGACATATGTAGTGCTATAGGATTAACGACCCGCCCGTAAACTTGTGGTTATGGTTTTAAACTTATCTTTTGTTATGTACGTACCAAACTTGTATACTCGCCATTGCTTTTGCATTGAACTTTATTTTTAACATGTTACAGGTTGATGATGACGATGCTATGAAAAGAAGTAGCGTTGATGCCTAGATACACATATAGACGTTTAGGATATGTCGTATCAATTTTGCTTATGTTATTATGTATAGGGATGAGCAAAATGGACCCGGTACCGGTACCGAACCGGTACCGGTACCTAATTTACCGAACCAGGTACCTTTTCGGTACCGATTCGGTACCCACTTTTGACATTTTCGGTACCGGTTCGGTACCGGTCCGGTCCGGTACCGGTATTTTGATGGTTTTTACCCTCAAATACCGGTACCGAACCGTACCGAACCGGGTATATTCGGTACCGGTACCGGTACCCACTTTTGAGGATTTTCGGTACCGGTTCTTTCGGTACCGGTACCGGTTCGGTACCGGATGGTACCGAGCTCATCCCTAATTATGTATTTCTTTTGAACTTGCTGTTATTTGAGTTTATGTAATGTTGACAGTTTGAAGTTATGGAATGAAATGAGAATTATTTAAATATTGTCACAAATAGCGTTATGATGTCTCTAGCAATCTTCATACTTCGTCTCATCCCGATGTTTCCGTCATTGGTTGGGGTGTGACAGAAACCACCGCTGCACCAAACAGTATTTCTCTGGATCTCTATAAAAGAGGGGATCAAAGATAGTGGAGATGGAATCAGCAAAGATGTGTGGTATTAGCAGAGAGAAGGGAATGAAGAGAGTGGGATGGTGGAGTGTTGATGTGGACCAATAAACACAGATGAAAATTGAACAATAATTATCTGAAGAGAAGCAAAATTGATAATTAATAGAGGGAAAATTACAACTGTATTTTTTTAAGAGTTACCATATTAAAAAAAATATATATACAATATCATTGTTCTTTTATTTGTTGTTCTTCAGTGAGAGTTGTAATAGAGAAAAATTCGTACAGTAACAAATGAATATAATAATTTCAAGTGACATATGTACGTGGATTATATTGTTATGTTATTATCATATTATCTGGTATGGTACATTGTTGTCTTTCCTTGTGAGTAATATCATCACACCAATGATACCATGTCTTGTCCCAAACAACGTGAGGTTGTGTCAACATTTTAGAGAGAAGTTAGATAGTAAAAAAATTCATGTCCACAATTAAGAAATCTACACCAACCAAGCATTACAAGTAGTTAATTTCATAATAACTGAAAATCAAACAAATATTACTAGTCATAAATCTCTGTTTAAGAACACTAACACAAGTAGCTTCATAAATATGACAAGATATCATAGAAGTATACAAGTTAAAATGAAAACGAAAAACTTCATAAGGACAAACGGTGTGGGTCGTGACGGGGAATTGTGGAGCTGAGGTGGCATAGTGGCCACTAGTGGAACACTGCCCTCTCGCTGGTGATGGTGAAGAGTATGAAGATCTCCATGATGCTCACGAGTGTAGTGGATAAGTGTTTAATTGGATTAAAAAAATTAAAAAAACAAGGAGGGGATAGTGGAGCCGTGGTAGGATAATAAACCACAACCATGGATAGTGGAGGAGAGAGATAGTGAAAGAAGATGCTGACGTGACGTTGAAGTGACGGGTGTTTACTAGTAAATCACACCTTTGACCTAACAGTGTATGTATGACTTACGAACATAGATCAAACTTAATCCGTGTACGTAGTTAATAAAAGTAAAGACATAAAAAATAGATTTTAATATCTTTGAATTGTAATAAATCAACATTAGATCATATTTACTCATAAATCAAGTTATATAATTGGTGGGCCATGTCTCTTGTAACTTTGTATCAAGTTGGAACTTTAACTTTATTCAACAAAAATAGGAAGATAAAGCAATTCACCCATAATGGGGACACATTATGAATTGTACCTATATTTTTCTTTAATTCTTTTTAGAACGACATGAATTGTACTTATATAACTCCCTTTTTAAATAAAGTTTGCATCCATTCATGTTACGTTAATTTCTATATAATGAAACATTAACATATTTACCGAATGTTTCAAAGAACATAATCATTCAACTTATCTTCCCTAAATACAATATTTTGTTAACCCGGGAGATGAAGTGATAATATTTTTTTTTTTATTTCAAATAGAACATTTTTATTCATACTTGTCAAGTTACATCAAAACAGAAGGTAGAAGGGTAACAAGTTGTGTCGCCGCCTCTTTCTAAATTGCAAACCCTAATTTACCAAAAAAAAAAATCTCGTCCCCCTGAGTCTGAGCAATTGTTGTGGATGACCTGGTCAGGAATTGTATAGCTTCTGGCGCTAGAGAGCCAAATGTGTCAAAGACAAAAGGCAAAAGTGATAATCTTTCAAAATATTTTGTTCTACAATGAATATCGGAAGCTTTAAACTTTATGAAAACAATGTCTACTCTATTTTCAAGATTAAATTGTAAATCCTTCGAATTAGAACCTTTCGATCTCGGGCCCTTTTCATTGCATATGTCAAGGTCAAGAAAGGGTCAGGGTATCCAAACCACTTGCAAAGAAACATTGCATCCAAATAATTTTGGACCTAGTACCTCCATTGCAAAAAGACATTTGCATCCCAAGATGTCAATATCACACTTGTCTTTCTAGCAAGAATAGTTGTTTTTCCCCATCATTAATTAACTAGGGAAAAGTTCCCATTCAAACAGCCTTATCGTATAAAACGTACGAAAGAAATGAAAAAGTATAAAAAACGTTGTGATATTTTTGTAATTATTTACTCGTAGAGTATTTATCAAAATTACCCTACAAATGATCTTGTAGTGTAATTTTGATCTTGTAAGGTAATTTTATAAAATGTGCTTGTAGGGTAATTATCAAAATTACTCTACAAGTGTATCAAAATTACTCTACTAGTTTATCAAACATCATACAATTTAAAATTACCCTACAAGATCAAAATTACCTTAAAAGATTATTTGTTGAGTAATTATGATCTATAAAATTACCTTACAAAGATCAAAATTACCCTATAATATCAAAATTACCCTACAAGATCATTTGTAGGTTAATTTTGATAATTAATCTACGAGTAAATAATTACGAAAATGTCACCGCGTTTTTCAGCAAAACCTACACTTCGTACGTTTTGTACGTTAAAGATATTTATATTTGATCTTTTGCCTAATTAATTAATAGATTTAGGGAATTATCACCATTGTATATCATATAGGTAACAAATTTTTAAATTCCACCATTGTACGTGACAAAATTTTAAAAGTTCCACCATTGTATATCAATAAGTTAAACTGCGTATTTCATTACCAATTTCTTTTAAAAGTCATGGCATTTTAGAATGTTCGTTGTTAAATATTTGCTCGCAATATACCATCGCAATACGTCGTTGCAAAACAAATTCTGTAACAATTGTTAGTGACGAAATGGTGTGAACACAAATTCATATATGATAAAAAACAAACGAAATGAACAGTGAATTGAATTTATTTAATATATGATAAAAAACAAACGAAATGAACAGTGAATTGAATTTAATATATGATAAAAAACAAACGAAATGAACAGTGAATTGAATTTATTTAATATATGATAAAAACAAACGAAATGAACAGTGAATTGAATTTAATATATGATAAAAAAACAAACGAAATGAACAGTGAATTTAATTTAATATATGATAAAAAAAACAAATGAAATGAACAGTGAATTGAATTTAGGGTAAACGAAATGAACAGTGAATTGAATTTATTTAATATATGATAAAAAACAAACGAAATAAACAGTGAATTGAATTTAATATATGATAAAAAAAAAACAAAATGAACAGTGAATTGAATTTAATATATATGATAAAAAAACAAACGAAATGAATAGTGAATTGAATTTAGGGTATATTAGAATATGGGGTATGGGGCGGGGTTGTGGCGTGGGTTGGGTACAAACGCCCAAGTCACCACCCCGGGTGGGCTTGGGTTTCGGCGTGGCCCCTTGGGCGGGGGTTTCAGCCCGGGTTAGAATATGGGGTATGGGGCGGGGTTGTGGCGTGGGTTGGATACAAACGCCTAAGTCACCACCCCGGATGGGCTTGAGTTTCGGCGTGGCCCCTTGAGCGGGGGTTTCAGCCCGGGCATTGGACGGGGCTATCAAGATGACATGGCAGGATCTCATTGGCCAAGACAAGTAGCCGTTTGGGCTTAGTCGTTGGCCAACGACTATGTGTTTAAAAAAAATTATTCACTATAAATACTCACACTTCTATTCATTTTTTTTACCACAACTACTCCACCTCTTCTATAATCATCTCTATCTTATTTTTTAAAAAAAATTCTCATCCAACCACAATACGAAAAATGAATCCTCATAATCGTGGTTTTGACCCGAACAATCAGTGGGCATTCCAAGAAACACCTAGTCCAACATCCAAATTGCACCTTTTTTAATACACTCCACGATGCCGGATATGGCTGGTTACGCATCGTTTATCTTGAATCGTTTGAAGAATGATGTCGGTCGAAAACACCAATGCCTTTCGCGCAACGCGCGTCATTGAAAAACACTAGTTACCTATAACTACAAAAACCATGAGGGGAAAGCTGCGTGACACCCCTCATTGTGGTGTGAACACAAATTACCTAAGTAACACCTCGAAAATTCACGTCCTATAATGTGTAGACACGTGTCAAATGTTTAACGTGTGAAAGAAATATTATATAAGGACTAAAGTTGACAAACATGGAAAGTATGTGAATATACGTATTCTAAGTGTCAACAGTGAATAAATATACTTCATAATAACCCTACATGATGTTTATAACGTCAAACGAATAAATCATGGATCATACGAAGCAAAAGTGAGAGATTACAAACTACAGGGGCTAAATGTGTCAACATGTTTAATTTATACCTCTGAGTGACCTTTTGACAAACCCGAAGCTTTGTAAATGTTAATTAAGCTCACTAGAATGCACTATTAAAATTTCATAAAGTTTCGTTATCGTATGAGAAAGTTATGATCAAATTCGTGTGCGAGGGGTTAAAAGTGCAAACGTTGAAAGTTAAGGCTTTTCGGGTTAACCGGAAGTGTTCAAGGACTTGGCAAAGTGGGTATAAGTCCTAAAGTCTATGTGGGTATAGTTTAAGGGGTCAAGATGAAATAAATAGACTGATTACCCTTTCAAATGAGCCAAAGGTCAAGTTGTATAACAAAGAAAATAGAAAATCTGATTATTGAGGTCCAGGCGGCCCGCTTCAACATTCTTGAATCCTCAGGCGGGCCGCGTGGGACGCCCAAAACCAGAAAACGGGGACAGGCCCCCGGAAACGCGAAGAACCGATCTAAAATGCCATTTATGCATAATTAACATTGTAGATCATATACAACCTGTTGGATCATTGTTATAACTTAGTAATAAGTGTAAGAACATGTCTAAACATGTTCAACCCGACAATTTTCTGTTTAGACCCGGTTCGGAACCGAAAGTTACATAGTTTGACTTTCACTTTGACTTTCAGTTCTGACCCGTTTAGGCATCTTTTAGAAATGCCTCAGAGCTTTAATTGGATTAGGTTACATGTTAGAACAACCCTCTGTGATTATACACCTTGGTTCATTAGTTATCCAATTAATATGCATGTTTCCGTTAATTGCTCATATGTTGACCGTTATGCCCTTATTACCTTAAAACATGATTTATAAAAATGTAAAAGTGTAGAAACCTTAGTTACTGATATATAAACTTGTATGCAATGTTTGACATCAGTTTGACTTGTAGATTGAGAGTTATGCTCATTATCGCAAAATTAATGTTTTATGTTAATAAAACGGCGTAATTAGCGTATAGCCTAGTTAAGCCTACTTTTTGATACCAAATCTTTTACCCACTGATGTAATATATTATTTTGGGATTTTTAAAGATTTTTAATTAATTTTAGGCTGAGCATAACTAGTAGTCGTAGGCTTAATCCGGTAATTGTCGGTTTTGCCCTTACGGGCCATAAAATGAGTTTTACATATCTAAACGACTCCAAACCTTTTGCTACTGATTAGTTATGATAAATAAATTATTTTAAGCCTTCTGGAAATATAAAAATATCAGATTTAAGTATCGAACCCGGAAATGGCCTTTAATCGCCTTATTTGGCGTTTTTAACGCATAGTATGTTTTAAAATCATATTGGACATAACCGGGTTGATACCTACTGATAAATGAGGCAAATTATAATATTTTAACAGTAAGCAAAGGTTGATAAACTCAGACTTCAGTTTTGAGCTTTTCGGCTTATGTGAAATTACCAAAATGCCCCTACGGTGCATAGTTGGCTATAAATGATAAATTTCACATAAATAATTTAACTTACTGATATAACTTAGCAAATTGAGTGTATTTGCTGATTACATCAGACCTGAAACTCAGGTTAACACTCAAACTCTTTTACAACCTTTAAAATGACCAAACTACCCCTACGGGGCATAGTTTGTGTTTAAACTCGTTCCGGGCATAATGAAAGACATCTTACTGATGACACAACATATTTGAAGCATATTAACTTAGGAAACCTGTATATGGCTCTTACGGATACCCGTTACGCTTATTTTGCGTTCGGTTAGGTTTATGTAACAAGTTTACATAAATTAGCCGAAACGGGTCAAACCTTATCGATTTTATCTCAAAATCCAGAATGTGAATAATAAACCCATATTAAACAAGTCTTCAAACTTGTCGGGTCTGAATCACATTCTATCCAGTCTTCGCTTAATCGTGCGTACGAACCGTATCTTTGAAACTAGCCGGTCTAAGCTTAAGCTTAATTAAAGACCCGTTATGATTCTAATAGGTTATTATAAACCTTCGTTCCAGATTAGGAGGACCAGTAAAAGCTACGTGCATTTTGCTTATTGTGATTAATACTTACTCAGGTAAATACTTTTAACTTATTTTCCCTATACGGGCTTGGGTTACGGTATATAGCATACCGCTTGATCGGGCATCAAATCTCCACCGTTAAAGTGGGTAGTTGAATAATTTGATCAGCTCGTTTAAACAGTCTTGTTTACTTTACAACCTTTGGGGGGTTAATGACCATGTCCCGGATATCCTTGGCATCATCTTACGAGATGGCCACGACCTGAGCACGGGGTGTAGGCGTACACCTGTCAGTGTATAACTCAATTATGTGGTGTGTCTATTGATCTTTAACCCGGACAAGATCCGGGCTACTGAACGCATAAGTAACATGTAATTCGTTCACAAGATTATAATATTAAATAATTCTCCCAAGTTATAAAAATGTTTATGCCACGTGCATCCAAACCAATTTTCAATCATTTTTTTCAAAATGAGTCAGTTGAATGTATTTACCAGTGTAAACTGACGTATTTTTCCCAAAAAGTCTGAGTGCAGGTACTAAACGAAATTGGCTGGAATGGCTCCTTAGCATCAATAAAAAGTCTCGCAAGCTTAGGATGCCTGAAGTCTGTTGAACCATTATTCCTATTTTATTTCGATCCGTTCTGTGGATAAACTTCCGGATATTGTTACATTGATAAACAATATTAAATTCGGTTGTATCATATTTTAAATTGCTTCCGCTGTGCATAATAATATTGTGTTGTTTGACTATTACGTTGCCAACCACGTCACGATACTCCCCCACCGGGCCCACCGGTGACACGTGGAGAACGGGGTGTGACAGGTTGGTATCAGAGCCAACACTGAGTGAATTAAACACTAGCCTTTTGTGTTTAATCTCAGTTACACAATTGCACAATTCTAAACCTTCGAGTCTAGACATATAACATAGGACAAATTCCACCTTATTCGGGTTTTTGTTTTGTCCTTTAAAATTTTATATTTGTTATTGTTATCTCATGCTTTATTGACAGGAATATCAAAATGCCTCCAAGATTTTTCCATAGACGAGGACGAGGAAAGGGGCCAATCACCGCCCCCAACGACAATGAAGCGGGACCGTCCAATGTACGAGCTCCATCTGCTACGGAGAGCGCCGATCCACGTCAGAACATGAGGAACCTGTTCGAGCCGGCGAGACGATCCATTTCGCACAGCTCTACACCTCCGGTCCAAAATTCATACGGACCGCATTCGGAAGACGAACCCAACAACCCTCTGCCTTCCTTCATACCGCTACAGAGGTCTTTGTCCCATCATTCCTATGGAGACCCTACACTTGTTTTTCGGGGACAGTTTAACCCGGTAGGATTCATACCAGAACCCGTGGGTTTCAACCCACTAGGGCCAGACGATCATTTCTCCGGTGATAATGCGGATGACATGGACGAGGATACGGACCCCATCATGCCAGCAGGTGGTACTCCGAACCACCCGATAGAGATCTCCGACGGATCTTCATTCCACGGATCGCCTTATGTTGGTCCGGATAGCTTCCAAAACTTGTTTACTCAGCACGAGTGGTATTATACACCTTCTCACCACCCGTCGCCTCATGAGCAGCAGCAGTCTCAGCAACAGCAGCCATAGCTGCAGCAGCATCATCAAGATTCCTCTGAGGATCACCGGTTTGTGGCAGTTACGCCACCGCCTCCACCACCACCAGTTATTCAGGTGCCTCCGCCACCACCGAGGCGTAGGAGGTCAGGTGCACGTATGTCATCACGTGCGGGAGACTTTCATTTCAGCTCCCCACGTCAGTCAAGTACCAGCCACTACCCGCCACATCAGGAGGACCCACAAATGGGTGGACCTTCCAACCCCGTGATGCCGCAGCCGCCGCCAATGGGTTTTGACAACCCAATCCCAGCTTATACAGGTTCCATGGCTTATAACCCGTTCGAGCCGCCAGCCCTCAACAACTACGGGTATGCAGAGGCCAACCCCTACTTGGTGGCAGCTAACTACAATGCCCTGCACCCAAAAGGACCATACGGAGCTCCATGGGGAGTTGGGTACCCAACACAAGGGTACCAGATACCACCTAGGCCTATCATACGGACTCAATCGCAGCCGCCTAGGTTCTCCCCACCTGAGCATGAGGAACTCCTTCAGAGGCTGGATCAGGTGGAACGGGAAGTGCACAGGGACCGTAGGGAGAGACAGACCTTCTTCCAAGGATTAGTAGGATTGATCAAAGGGAAGAACAAGAAGGATCATTGAATCCTTCCATTTTCTGTATAAGCCCCTGCGTGGGTGTATTTGGTTGTTAAGCCCCTATGAGGGTATGTGTGTTGGTATGTTTGCTTTGAGCCCCTCCATGGGCCTATCTTTTCATAAACCCCTACAAGGGTATATTGTATGTGTGATTCCCTGCGTGGACGATTATGTTATTAAAGCCCCTGCGTGGGCAAGTACTTGTTTAAAACCCCTGCGTGGGTAAGTTGTTATTTGAAAAGACCCGTTTAGGGCAGTATGTAATATTTTGAATAAATTAATGGAATGTTTGCTTTATAAATTTCATGTTTGCCATTATGTGCATATATAAATTACAAATGAAATAAATAAATGAAAATCATTCCTTTTAAATTAATCTGCCTATGTAATTATTTAATTAAGAATCTTAAAGTGTGAAACCTAGCCTCGTGTCAAATATAAGACCGGGCCAAGATGGTAAGACCTGTTTAAAAGATTCAAATCCCTGTTAACATCGGAAAACATGTTACGCTCCCGACAGATGTGATGCATTTAAAAATCACACACATTATTATTATGTAAGGATCTTTCTAAAGATTCCAAACCCAACTTAATGATCTCTGAATCATGGGTTAAATCATCAATTAAGATGATCATATTTTACCATACGTGGTAATATGATGCCTACGGGCCCAGCTCACTTCCATATGAGCCAAAAGACAGTGGTAGCTATGACTCCTTGCCTGATAAGGGTAATGAACTAGGTTCAAACCTTAAAAGTCTTGATTCTCCGAAATCATAGCTTATAATTTAAATTGTCCATGTGACTAAGCCTTATGTGCTAATATATATTATTATTGTTTACAATTAGGATACATTTTAATTGAAATCCTAAATTAATATGATTAATAAGTTAACCAAATATGGTCTTTGTTTACCATGGTTAACGAGTTACCCTAAGGGGTAATTCCATAATAAACTCCCAAATAAAATATTGTCCTTGTTTTCTGCAACAGTTCAATTCAAATGGGTGACTCAAATGAAATAAATAGCCATCCAGTGGAGCAAAATGAGAACGCCCAGATTACGTTAACGGGTGCTGAATTAAAAGCGATCATAGACGGCGCTGTTACACAGGCTTTGGAAAGGCAGTATGAAGAATATAGTGGTACTCGAAGTAGGACCAAATCTGCACCACATTCAAAGCCCAAGACACATTCAGAGGCTCATAGCAAGCCTCATCCCAAAAAGAATGGACCCAAGAAAGATGGTGATGACCGTCAGTCCACCAACCATCAAAGTGTCCTATCTCAGCAATTAGTACTGCATCAAGAACCCCGTAACAAGGGTTGCTCCTATAAGTACTTCGTGTCTTGTAAGCCCATGGATTTTACTGGGGAAAAAGGAGCCGTCAACTGTATGACTTGGCTGGACGAGATGGACACGGTGGTAGATATCAGCGGGTGCGCTGAAAGGGATGTAGTTAAGTTTGCGTCACAGTCCTTCAAGGGTGAAGCATTGGCATGGTGGAGGTCTCTGATCGAGGCCACCGGAAAAATCCCATTGTACAATATGTCATGGGATCAATTTGTCGCCCTAATTAAGGAAAATTACTGCCCTCAACATGAGGTGGAGAAGATAGAATCTGACTTTCTATCGTTGGTGATGACGAACCTTGACTGTCAAGCTTACCTGACAAGCTTCAATACGCTGTCCCGGTTGGTTCCTTACCTGGTAACCCCGGAGCCAAAAAGAATCGCTCGCTTTATCGGTGGTTTAGCCCCGGAAATCAAGGCAAGCGTAAAAGCTTCTCGACCAGCTACCTTCAGGTCGGTAGCTGACATTTCCTTATCCCTCACTCTGGATGCGGTCAGGCAGAGATCGCTGAGGAATAAGGAGGCTGAGAAGAGGAAGCGTGAAGATGATGGTTCACGAAAGTCGAACAAGAAGCACCGTGGGAGCGGTGACAACAAGAAAGGGTCGGAGTCGAGGAAGGATGGGCATAATTCTGGTGAAAAGCCCAAGTGTAAAATTTGCAAGAAGCAGCACTATGGAAAGTGCAGACTGGAGTCGAACTCTCAGACTCAGTCAAAACCCTTTGCTTGTGGAAATTGCAAGTCTACGGATCACAAAACCCTGGATTGCAAGAAGATAAAAGACGCAACGTGCTACCGTTGCAATGAAAAGGGGCACATTAAGACTAACTGCCCAAAATACAACAAGAAGCCTGAGGAGGCTAAGAAGACTAATGCCAGAGTCTTCAGAATGGACGCGAAAGAGGCTGTGCAAGACGATAATGTCATAACAGGTACTTTCCTTGTAAATGATGTCTTTGCAAGAGTACTTTTTGATTCAGGCGCAGATAAGTATTTCGTAGATCATAAGTTTTGTAAATTGTTGAATTTACCTGTCAAAACCTTAAGCGTAAACTATGAGGTAGAGTTAGCGGATGGTACCATAGAAACCGTCTCTACTGTGTTAGATGGATGTGTTATATCCATTAAGAACCATTCTTTTCCTCTGTCTCTACTTCCCTTTAAGTTGGCTGGTTTTGACAAAGTTCTGGGTATGGACTTGTTATCTCATAACCAGGCCCAAATTGTCTGTAACCAGAAACAAGTGGTAATAAAGACTCCGTCTGGTGAATCACTTACCATTCGGGGAGATACCCAGTATGGGCTGCCTGAGCAGGTGACTATGCTCAAGGCTTCCAAGTGTTTGAAGAAGGGGTGTGTCATCTACATGGCGCAAGTGATTATTGATGAGCCCAAACCGAAGATAGAAGACATCCCTGTCATTTCTGAATACCCAGAAGTGTTTCCTGAATATCTACCTGGTTTACCACCAGATAGACAAGTCGAATTCAGAATCGATATCATCCCAGGAGCGGCACCTGTTGCTAGAGCACCATACAGATTGGCACCCACAGAAATGAAGGAGTTAAGGACGCAGCTAGATGAATTGCTGGCTAAAGGTTTCATTAGACCTAGTTCATCTCCTTGGGGAGCGCCAATCGTGTTTGTCAAGAAGAAGGATGGGTCGATGCGCCTGTGCATCGACTATCGCGAGCTTAATAAAGTCACGATCAAGAATAGGTATCCTTTGCCCAGGATCGACAATTTGTTCGATCAGCTTCAAGGGGCAAGTTACTTCTCGAAGATTGATTTGAGTTCAGGCTACCATCAGTTGAAGGTTAAAGATGAAGACGTTCACAAGACTGCATTTAGGACTCGTTACGGTCACTACGAGTTCCTAGTGATGCCTTTTGGGCTCACTAATGCACCAGCCGCGTTCATGGATCTCATGAATCGCGTTTGCAAACCTTACTTGGATAAATTCATCATCGTTTTCAGCAACGACATTCTTATCTATTCGAAGAATAAGACTGACCATGAGAAACACCTTCGTTGTATTCTCAAGCTCCTGCATCAGGAGAAACTCTATGATAAGTTCTCCAAGTGTGAATTTTGGCTTCGAGAAGTCCAATTCCTTGGACACATGGTTAGTGACCGTGGTATCCAGGTGGATCACGCTAAGGTTGAAGCCGTAATGAACTGGCAAGAGCCAAAGACGCCTACAGAAATTCGTAGCTTCCTGGGATTGGCAGGATATTACAGGCGTTTCATTGAAAATTTTTCAAGGATTGCTGCACCCCTGACCTCCTTAACTAAGAAGAAGGTTAAGTTTGTTTGGGGCCCTAAGCAGCAAGAATCCTTTGATATCTTGAAGCAAAAGTTGAGCAACGCCCCAGCACTGACACTACCGGATGGAATTGAAGACTTTGTGGTTTATTGTGATGCTTCGCACACTGGCATGGGGTGTGTGCTTATGCAGAATGGCAAAGTTATTGCCTACGCTTCAAGACAATTGAAAGTGCATGAAAAGAATTACACCACCCATGACTTGGAGCTGGGTGCCGTTGTATTCGCACTGAAGCTTTGGAGGCACTATCTTTATGGTGTCAAATGTGTGATCTATTCTGATCACAAAAGCCTCCAACATCTGTTTAATCAGAAGGAACTAAACATGAGGCAAGGCCGCTGGATGGAGACTTTAAATGATTATGATTGTGAAATCAAATACCATCCCGGCAAGGCGAATGTAGTCGCCGATGCCTTGAGTCGGAAGGAAAGGGTTAAACCTATCCGAATCAATGCCAAGCGCATGGAGATAAAGAATAATTTGATTAAAAGGTTGTTAGCTGCACAGAAGGAAGCTGTGTTGGAAGCTAACTATCCTAATGAAAAGCTAGGAGTAACTGAGGAGCAGTTAACTCTTAGCAAGGACGGAATTTTACGATTAAATGGACGAATATGGGTTCCAATTTATGGAGGACTTCGAGATGTCATCCTCCGAGAAGCCCATAGTTCCAAATACTCCGTTCATCCTGGAGCTGATAAGATGTACCAGGATCTAAAGGCAAATTATTGGTGGATAGGCTTGAAAAAGTCTGTAGCCACCCATGTAGCTAAATGCTTGACATGTGCGCAAGTCAAAGCCGAGCATCAAAATCCGTCAGGTTTGCTACAACAGCCTGAAGTTCCTACGTGGAAGTGGGAAATGGTGACGATGGATTTCATCACCAAGTTGCCAAAGACAAGGAAAGGCAATGATACGATATGGGTTATAGTTGACAGACTGACTAAGTCAGCTCATTTCTTACCCATCAAGGAGACTTATAGCTCCGACATGTTAGCCCAGTTATA
This sequence comes from Helianthus tuberosus, assembly GCA_030545235.1. Classification (NCBI taxonomy): domain Eukaryota; kingdom Viridiplantae; phylum Streptophyta; class Magnoliopsida; order Asterales; family Asteraceae; genus Helianthus; species Helianthus tuberosus. The sequence goes on along the minus strand of CM060449.1, from coordinate 59,256,854 downwards.
CGTTGATAAGATTGTAGCCTTACATGGCATACCTGTGGCTATTATCTCTGATAGAGATACTAGGTACACGTCACATTTCTGGAAGAGTTTCCAACAATCTTTGGGCACACGTTTGAATTTTAGTACGGCTTACCATCCTCAGACTGACGGTCAGAGTGAGCGTACTATTCAAACGTTGGAAGACATGCTACGTGCATGTGCGATCGATTTGGGTGGTAGCTGGGATAAGAACCTACCATTAATCGAATTATCCTACAACAATAGCTACCATACCAGCATTAAGGCTGCGCCTTTTGAGGCATTATACGGTAGAAAGTGTAGATCGCCTATTTGTTGGGCGGAAGTTGGAGATGTCCAGTTATCAGGACCAGAGATCGTGTTCGAAACGACGGACAAGATTGTCCAGATTCGTGACCGTCTCAAAGCTGCCAGGGATAGGCAGAAAAGTTATGTTGATCCTAAGCGTAAGGATTTTCACTTTGAAGTAGGTGACAAAGTCCTACTTAAAATGTCACCCTGGAAAGGAGTGATGCGGTTTGGTAAGAAAGGCAAGCTAAGCCCGAGATACATAGGACCTTTCGAGGTTATCGAACGTGTCGGGTCAGTTGCCTATAAGTTAAACTTACCAGAAGAGCTCAGTGGAATTCACAATGTGTTCCACATTTGCAATCTGAAAAAGTGTTTCGCTGACGAATCACTGGTTATACCACATACGGATGTGCATATAGATGAGAGCTTAAGATTTGTTGAAAAACCTTTGTCGATTGAGGATCGATGGGTTAAGAAGCTTCGAAGGAAGCATGTGCCTATTGTTAAGGTCAAATGGGATGCCCGTAGAGGTCCCGAATTCACATGGGAGGTTGAATCCACGATGAAAGAAAAGTACCCTTACTTATTTCAGTAAATCTCGGGTCGAGATTTATTTTAAGGGGGTGAGGATGTAACACCTCGAAAATTCACGTCCTATAATGTGTAGACACGTGTCAAATGTTTAACGTGTGAAAGAAATATTATAGAAGGACTAAAGTTGACAAACATGGAAAGTATGTGAATATACGTATTCTAAGTGTCAACAGTGAATAAATATACTTCATAATAACCCTACATGATGTTTATAACGTCAAACGAATAAATCATGGATCATACGAAGCAAAAGTGAGAGATTACAAACTACAGGGGCTAAATGTGTCAACATGTTTAATTTATACCTCTGAGTGACCTTTTGACAAACCCGAAGCTTTGTAAATGTTAATTAAGCTCACTATAATGCACGATTAAAATTTCATAAAGTTTCGTTATCTGAAGGGGTAAGGTCCCAAAAACCTCATAAAAAGGATTTGAGACCATACCACAAACTAACTTTTCTAGCCTTTTGACCTTGCGCGGCTGCGCACTGGTCCTGCTAAAGGAACAAAGAAATCAGTAGCTTGTAATCGCGCGCCCAAAAGATAACATAAATCTTTGCGCCTTCTCCCATTCAACAAAGGATTAGAAAGCCTTTGCCCAATACTTCCGCCACAACACCCAGACTTGGATATTATTTTACCCAGACTTGGGGTTTATTCGCCTGTGTCCACACAGTAAGGTATCACACCGGATTACGGCAGTAATCTTCTAGAAAGAAATACAATCATGCACCACCCAGACGGTTATAACCGACTGGACACGTGTCATTACCACAGACAACCCTGGAATCACAACAAAGGCATGCAATTGGAGAGTAATCTCCACTTAATCACCTTCCACGTGGCGATTCCCCAGCCACAGATCAAACCACGATCCGTGTGCATTCACATCGGATCGAGGCTAAGGGACGTCAGATCAAAGAATTCAAACGGAAGAAAAATAACCGCTACGGCGTTAGGCATTTTCCGTTATCTTTTCAATAACAGGTTTTCCCTCCCAAACTCCCGGTTATAAATAAGAGAACTGTTCAGGTATAAACTCAGACTACTCTCACTCTTCAAATACTTATCTTCTCCGATACCAATACTTATTCTCACACCGGAGTCGGGTCAAGGAGAGAACCCTCTTCTCCCCTTGGCGAGGCTAACGGTATTCTTTTTTGCAGAGCTACCAGAGAAGTTAATCCATTACGACTGAATCAACCGAGAGAGAGCTAACCCTTTATGCGGATTCAAACCCCCTAACTATCTCGGTTCCGACCATTTAGTTAGTGTTTCTTCATTGGCGCCCACCGTTTTCTCAGTTTTTCTAGTTTCTACCTCGTTTCGATTCAGTTCATTCTATTTTCTGTCTTTGCACATGGCAGAAAATTCGTCATCTCACCGGCAACCTGGTCCTCGACCAAACGTCGGAAACAATTTACCAATAGAAGGGATCGTTGAGGAAGCCTCGGACGATAATGAGGTCCAATCCAATCGAGCAAATGATCCTGTAACCCCAGGAATGTTACCAGCAAATCCTGCACAATCAATTTTACCACCAGGGGAAACCCCGATATCATGGTATGTCCGGTCTCAAGGAGCATTAAACGCGGTATACTCACAGTTATGTGCTCAAACTGCTCCTGTAACCCAATCTCGGAGGCCGGGATCAAGAGCTCATGCCTCTCAGCGAGAAGAATCAACTTATGATGATACAAGCAGTTACCAAAGACAACATCATGATGAATTTCGTCCTCGTCAACGACAATCGGTGCATGATAGGTTGGGTTCCCAACGGGATACCCACACCGATGAATCCGATCGAACATACCGTTTGAGTGAAAACACCAGCGTCTTCAACAGACTACAGCCAAACTATAACAAATGCAGGCCTCGAGCGGTTTACAACCCCGAGGCCGAGCATAACTATGATTTAGTTTATCGCCCGGACGAAGCGGCAGAAAACTCGAAGTTTATATTAGAGATAGCTTTGGCTCCGTTGGAACGGGCCAAGTTACCATCTAATGTTGGGAAATTCAATGGGTTAACCGACCCTGATGATCATTTAAGGGTATTCACCAGTGCAGGGTTGGTCGGTGGTTGGACCCTTCCGCTGTGGTGTCACTTATTTGTACAAACACTAACTGGCCCAGCGCGAATCTGGTTTGACAACCTACCAACGGGGCAGATCGAATCGTGGAAGGATCTCCGAAGAAAATTTTTAACACACTTCAGCCAACAAAGGCGGTCAAAACGTGATACATCCGACGTTATGAATATCTGGCGACGCGATGATGAGAATCTGGAAGATTTTATTACCAGATATAATAAAGAAGTGTTAGAAATTGGAGGTGTTAGCGAACAACTAATCCGTGCTCAGTTTAAGTACGCGGTTAGGTGTGACGACATGGTCAAGGTGTTATCGGGAACGGAAGGTCTCCCCACGAGTTGGGAAAAGATAATGGCGGCTGCCAAGGTATATGCGCAGACCGAGAAAAACCTTACTACAAACAGACCGCCACCACCACACAGCAGGCCGGCAGACTTAAGCGCAAACGGAAAATACAAGAAGTCATGGCGCGAAGCATCTGGAAGTCGATCTGTGGAAGACAACCGCACAACAACTAACAAGTTCTCGGCGCAAAGAGAAAACAGACACGAAAATAGGGAGAGACAGTGGACTCCCCTAACGAAAACCCCAGCAGAGGTACTAAGTACCGAGGATCACCAATTCAAACCCCCGATTCCAATGAAGAGTAAACGTGGTCAAGACCCGACGCAATTCTGCGAATATCATAAGGATAACGGGCACACCACGAACAACTGTATATCTCTGCGCATGGAAATCGAAAAGGCTCTCAAGAATGGAGAACTCACGCACCTGCTCCAGAATATGCGCAAGGAGATTAAACAGATTACTCGGGGAGAAGAAAGCTCAAACAAACGGGCTAAGACTTAAAGAACTCCGTATGTTTTCCGCGGAAAAGACACGACTTATTAAGAGCGGCGGAACTATCAGGGAGTAAGTTAAGTTCCATTTAATTATCTAAAAAAAAAAACTTTGTAACGCCTTTGAGCATTATCCATGAATAAAATTACAAAGTTTCTATTATTTTTGTGTTTACAAAATGCATGCAATTCCTTTTTAGTAAGAGCAAAAACATTACGGTAGTATAACACAAAGCTCCATGCGCGGTCAGTGATCACGTCACAAACGACCATAAACTCATACATGAGCTTCATACCAACTTTATTTGCCTTACTCAAAACAAAAGTAATTGTACTCATGCAAAATATTGTAAAGACATATTAACAAAATAAATAGAAACATACTATGTTTGACGTACAAATACGTCCTGAAAGGTTCAAGGCACAGCAGTGTTTAAAACCCATGCGCAACAGCGCATCATCAAAACAAGGATCAACATCCTACATAGAAAAAGTTGTTCAAATACAATTTCACCCCTACTCTAAATCTTCTCCCTCATCCGGAAAGATTTCCTTAAGTTGCGCAACGTGATCATCCGATTGCAGCGCCACATTTATCAACTCCATCACTGGCAGTTGCAAATTATTAAACTCCGTCTTCATAGCAGCAAGCGCACTGAAGGTATTAACACCAAAGGTAGCAGATTTGCTATCATTCCAGTTAACCTTTAAAGCGCTATTCACATGTTGGGAACATTCCGCATACCCTTGCGCATAACCATCTCGTCGCGCAGCAACCATCAAATTAGCAACAGTTTTATCCAGTTCTTCAGAGTTTAATACAGATTCAGCAACCTATAACATCAGATAAAGATAAGATCGAAGCAAGAAAAACGCATACATAAACTAAAAGAAGAGAGGAACTTACACATGCAATCCCGCGATCCTTCAACCAGGTCATATCATTCTTCAAGGGTTCAAGCTCGCTTTCCGCTGAAACCCGCGCCATTTCCGAATTCTCCAGTTTCTCTTCCACTTCAGTTAAACGGCGGGAGGTTTCAGTATTCTCGGAACGCGCAAGCTCCAGATCCTTCTTCAATTGTTCCTGGTCAGAAACCAAAGCGGTAAGTTCCCCTAATTCTTTATCTCTAATGGCAAGCGTGGCTAAAGCTTGTACCTCCCGTTGCTCACTTCGCTCCCTATGAGAGCGCGCTTCCTCCAACAAAGCTTCCATGTCGGCTTTGTCTTTCTTCAATCTTTCCACCTCCGCATCTTGATTCTTCAGATTTTCAACCTCAGCCTTGAGGTTATTTATGATGTTACGAAGGCTTGCCTTCTCGGCATTATCCTTCTCACAAATTCTCCTCCAATTTTTGCGCTCCTCAGACAAAAGCGCAGCTTCAGCTTCAGCTTTTCTTTTCCAACCGGAAACTGACCATTCCTCAGTCTTGCGCTCCGCTTCAAATTTAGCTTACTCAGTCTCTAATTTAGCCTTCAACTGAGCCACAAGTTTTTCATCTTTTGCAAACTTCCTTTGTGATGCTACAAAGGATACTCGCTCTTTATGCATGCTATACCATTCACGCACTATACGATGAGTGGTAGAAACATGAGAAGCCGTTTCTGCAAGATAAGACTGATAGGTCTGTTCGAAAGGCTGATTCTCTTGAAATTTAATCTCGCCAGGCGGAAGTATCCCCTGCAACCAATCTCGACATACCCGCCAGTCCGAGAAAGTATCTCCTTTCTTCACATTCCAAACAGGAATATGAGGATCAGCAGCATCTTTCTCCGCATACATCCGGTAGTAATATTCTCCTAAAGTTTCTTCCGGACGAATTGGAGATTGTTTCTCAACACCAGCAGAAGAACCTGCCTCCTCAGTAGCGGCCTTTTCAGCATGCTCAGGAACAGTTTCAGAAGGTCTGGGAGGAGAAGATTGAATTGTCTCAGCAGTCTTCTTTTCCGGCATCGGTTGATTATCATCACTTACCACACTTGGCTCAACAATCTGTTCAGTTTCTATGTTAATATCAAAAGGCTCCTCAGCCTCAACAGTTTTCTCAACACCTTCCCCAGCTATTTCTGAAGGCTCTAACGGAGGGGTAACGGTAGCGCGCGGTGGGGAAGGGGGAAGTTCTTTATCAGCCACAGTTGGTATGTCCACAGAAACAGGAATTTCTGGAGAAACAAAAGTTTATAAAAATCCTATCCGTTCAAGAAAAACAAAGAACATCAATACATACCAGGAATGGGTTCTGAAACAAAAGCATCTAGGTTTCCCTTCCTAGTAATTTTCTTCCTCTGCACTTTCTTGGGAGGTTGACCCTCCGCATCAGCATCAGCTGGTTTCCTTTTACCGGCCTTCCTATGAACCAAACGCTCGGGACTAGAATCCAGATCGATAGGCTCATTTGGATTGGAAGGAGGAATATCGGCAGAATCCTTCGGTTCTGGTTTCGGTTCCCGCATAGTCACTACAGGAGTAAGACCCTCCAATGAGTCAGAAACCACCACATAGTCACACCTGGAAACAGAAGAGCGGCGCGTACCTTTCTTCTCTCCAGCATTTTTTGCTTTCAAAGGTTGCGTTATAACAGTTTCACTCCTCTTCGGCGCAGAAGTGGACATAGTTGCGCGTTTTTTCTTCTCAGGGCCTATGCCCAAATTCAACAACTCACCTACAAACAAGCGCAAGATAGAGAAATTTACTCAAAGCGAGAAAGAAAAGAAAAACAGATATAAACTCACCAGCACCAGCTGCCGGTTGAACAGATAAGTCCGCGTCCTGCGGAAGCACAAAATTCTTCACAATACGGTGATACCAGAGCTCCTCTTCAGGTTTCTTCTTGATGGTCCCCATTCTTCCGCCTTCCCTCTTAAAAGCAACAACATATAGAGAAACAACTACATTGAAGAGAAAGAAGGTCAAAAAAAAAAAACAACAAAGAGAGGAACAGTGACAAAACCCCAATACTTACTATGACCATCCTCAGTGTACACGGGTTTATCATCTCGTTCCATTTTCCAGTTCAAACTCATGCCAGCTCCGACTAGGGCTTTCTCCGGCAAAGCAATATTGGGAACATCCTTCAGATCTTGGTACCAGTTCTCATCAACAGGGGTCTGAATGGATTCAATCGGAACACCGTCCTTCCCTCTTAGCTTCATCTTCATCGGAATCACTCCAGCTTTAATGAAGAAAAATTTATGTTTCCAATCATGAAATGATTTTGGGGGCTGATGAAGAATTTTCTTTGCGGAAGCCCTCTGAACAAATGAGTAAAATCCTTGGGTACAGTGCATCTGATGAAAAACCCTAAATCGGGGAACGGTTGGCTCCACATGCATCGTTCGACATACAAATTCGAAATGACGAACCCTAACCATACCAATAGGGTGAAGTTGGGAGATATGCAGATTGTAGAATCCAAGAATTTCAAGGAAAAATTTCGTAACAGGCAATCGAAAGTTACCATCGCAGAAAAAATCCCAAAAAAGGGTAATATACCCTGCCGGAGCATTCGCTGCCGTTTGCCCTTCTTCAGGATACAAGGCACCCCAGTTCTCCGGGAATTTAAGATTCTGGATTAAACCCTCAAAAGACGCCCTGGGCCACTTCAATGGTGGAAGTTCAGTCGACATCTCTTCAACAAGATCCTCTTGATGTTCTCCGGTTGACATAAGCAGGGGAATGACGGAAAGTATTTCTTCAAAACAAGGAAAGGGGAAAAGTTTTCAAACAAAACAATGATTACACAGAAGGGGTTACCCAAACGATTATATACCCATCGCAATAAATAAGCATTGGTAACCGTCGCAGTACTGTTCCGGATATCACGATTACCCAAGCAACAGAAAAAGCAGATGTCAGAACATACACGCGTTTACACGCGCGCGTGTAAGACACGAATGGTAAAAAACAACTGACAATGACAGGTTGTCAAAATCAATTTACTGATACAATGTCAAATCAAAGATTTTTTACAAAAAATCTTTACAAACTCAGTAAATTCAAATCTTTTCAGAAAAGATTTCTTTTCGCGCCCAAAAAACATTTCCCTCTCCTAAGTCCAGTGCTCCACTTACTTGCATAAGTACAACACTAGACTGGGGGGACTTGAAGGGGTAAGGTCCCAAAAACCTCATAAAAAGGATTTGAGACCATACCACAAACTAACTTTTCTAGCCTTTTGACCTTGCGCGGCTGCGCACTGGTCCTGCTAAAGGAACAAAGAAATCAGTAGCTTGTAATCGCGCGCCCAAAAGATAACATAAATCTTTGCGCCTTCTCCCATTCAACAAAGGATTAGAAAGCCTTTGCCCAATACTTCCGCCACAACACCCAGACTTGGATATTATTTTACCCAGACTTGGGGTTTATTCGCCTGTGTCCACACAGTAAGGTATCACACCGGATTACGGCAGTAATCTTCTAGAAAGAAATACAATCATGCACCACCCAGACGGTTATAACCGACTGGACACGTGTCATTACCACAGACAACCCTGGAATCACAACAAAGGCATGCAATTGGAGAGTAATCTCCACTTAATCACCTTCCACGTGGCGATTCCCCAGCCACAGATCAAACCACGATCCGTGTGCATTCACATCGGATCGAGGCTAAGGGACGTCAGATCAAAGAATTCAAACGGAAGAAAAATAACCGCTACGGCGTTAGGCATTTTCCGTTATCTTTTCAATAACAGGTTTTCCCTCCCAAACTCCCGGTTATAAATAAGAGAACTGTTCAGGTATAAACTCAGACTACTCTCACTCTTCAAATACTTATCTTCTCCGATACCAATACTTATTCTCACGCCGGAGTCGGGTCAAGGAGAGAACCCTCTTCTCCCCTTGGCGAGGCTAACGGTATTCTTTTTTGCAGAGCTACCAGAGAAGTTAATCCATTACGACTGAATCAACCGAGAGAGAGCTAACCCTTTATGCGGATTCAAACCCCCTAACTATCTCGGTTCCGACCATTTAGTTAGTGTTTCTTCATTATCGTATGAGAAAGTTATGATCAAATTCGTGTGCGAGGGGTTAAAAGTGCAAACGTTGAAAGTTAAGGCTTTTCGGGTTAACCGGAAGTGTTCAAGGACTTGGCAAAGTGGGTATAAGTCCTAAAGTCTATGTGGGTATAGTTTAAGGGGTCAAGATGCAATAAAAAGACCGATTACCCTTTCAAATGAGCCAAAGGTCAAGTTGTATAACAAAGAAAATAGTAAATCTGATTATTGAGGTCCAGGCAGCCCGCTTCAACATTCTTGAATCCTCAGGCGGGCCGCGTGGGACGCCCAGAACCAGAAAATGGGGACAGACCCCTGGAAACGCGAAGAACCGATCCTTTTTCGACATTAATGCATTATGGGCGACCCCTAAACTATCCTAGAGCACTAGGACACATGTTGGAAGGTTGTGGTTACCTGGTAGACTTGTTTGTCATTGTTTTGTGGTGATTGAAACCACTATAAAAGGGCCTTCAATGTCACAAACATTCCTCACACCATTCTCTGCATTCTGATCGATTCTGGAGCTCAAACCTGCTTCCAAGTGATCATATCTCGTGCATAGGACTCTTGTAAGTCTGCTAGTCTTCCTTTAATTGAGTTTAGCTTGTTTAATTAGCTAAAAGTCAAACCGTCGTAATTACGGTTTGACTTCGAGATTAGTCAATAATGGCTCAGTCATATCTCGAAGTAAAAGTAGTTATAGGTTGGTATTTATGTGGGTAATAAAACCTCAAAAGGGTTTCCCCTGATCACCACTCTAACCAGGTCAAAAGTCGGGTCAAACCTATATTTAAAAAGTCAACAGGAAGTCTAAAATGTCATTTATGCATAATTAACATTGTAGATCATATACAACCTGTTGGATCATTGTTATAACTTATTAATAAGTGTAAGAACATGTCTAAACATGTTCAACCCGACAATTTTATGTTTAGACCCGGTTCGGAACCGAAAGTCACATAGTTTGACTTTCACTTTGACTTTCAGTTCTGACCCGTTTAGGCATGTTTTAGAAATGCCTCAGAGCTTTAATTGGATTAGGTTACATGTTAGAACAACCCTCTGGATTATACACCTTGGTTCATTAGTTATCCAATTAATATGCATGTTTCCGTTAATTGCTCATATGTTGACAGTTATGCCCTTATTACCTTAAAACGTGATTTATAAAAATGTAAAAGTGTAGAAACCTTAGTTACTGATATATAAACTTGTATGCAAAGTTTGACATCAGTTTGACTTGTAGATTGAGAGTTATGCTCATTATCGCAAAATTAATGCTTTATGTTAATAAAACGGCGTAATTAGCGTATAGCCTAGTTAAGCCTACTTTTTGATACCAAATCTTTTACCCACTGATGTAATATATTATTTAGGGATTTTTAAAGATTTTTAATTAATTTTAGGCTGACCATAACTAGTAGTCGTAGGCTTAATCCGGTAATTGTCGGTTTTGCCCTTACGGGCCATAAAATGAGTTTTACATATCTAAACGACTCCAAACCTTTTGCTACTGATTAGTTATGATAAATAAATTATTTTAAGCCTTCTGGAAATATAAAAATATCAGATTTAAGTATCGAACCCGGAAATGGCCTTTAATCGCCTTATTTAGCGTTTTTAACGCATAGTATATTTTAAAGTCATATTGGACATAACCGGGTTGATACCTACTGATAAACGAGGAAAATTTTAATATTTTAACAGTAAGCAAAGGTTGATAAACTCAGACTTCAGTTTTGAGCTTTTCGGCTTATGTGAAATTACCAAAATGCCCCTACGGTGCATAGTTGGCTATAAATGATAAATTTCACATAAATAATTTAACTTACTGATATAACTTAGCAAATTATGTGTATTTGCTGATTACATCAGACCTGAAACTCAGGTTAACACTCAAACTCTTTTACAACCTTTAAAATGACCAAACTACCCCTACGGGGCATAGTTTGTGTTTAAACTCGTTCCGGGCATAATGAAAGACATCTTACTGATGTCACAACATATTTGAAGCATATTAACTTAGGAAACCTGTATATGGCTCTTACGGATACCCGTTATGCTTATTTCGCGTTCGGTTAGGTTTATGTAACAAGTTTACATAAATTAGCCGAAACGGGTCAAACCTTATCGATTTTATCTCAAAATCCAGAATGTGAATAATAAACCCATATTAAACAAGTCTTCAAACTTGTCGGGTCTGAATCACATTCTATCCGGTCTTCGCTTAATCGTGCGTACGAACCGTATCTTTGAAACTAGCTGGTCTAAGCTTAAGCTTAATTAAAGACCCGTTAGGATTCTAATAGGTTATTATAAACCTTCGTTCCAGATTAGGAGGACCAGTAAAAGCTACGTGCATTTTGCTTATTGTGATTAATACTTACTCAGGTAAATACTTTTAACTTATTTTCCCTATACGGGCTTGGGTTACGGTATATAGCATACCGCTTGATCGGGCATCAAATCTCCACCGTTAAAGTGGGTAGTTGAATAATTTGATCGGCTCGTTTAAACAGTCTTGTTTACTTTACAGCCTTTGGGGGGTTAATGACCATGTCCCGGATATCCTTGGCATCATCTTACGAGATGGCCACGACCTGAGCACGGGGTGTAGGCGTACACCTGTCAGTGTATAACTCAATTATGTGGTGTGTCTATTGATCTTTAACCCGGACAAGATCTGGGCTACTGAACGCATAAGTAACATGTAATTCGTTCACAAGATTATAATATTAAATAATTCTCCCAAGTTATAAAAATGTTTATGCCACGTGCATCCAAACCAATTTTCAATCATTTTTTCAAAATGAGTCAGTTGAATGTATTTACCAGTGTAAACTGACGTATTTTTCCCAAAAAGACTGAGTGCAGGTACTAAACGAAATTGGCTGGAATGGCTCCTTAGCATCAATAAAAAATCTCGCAAGCTTAGGATGCCTGAAGTCTGTTGAACCATTATTCCTATTTTATTTCGATCCGTTCTGTGGATAAACTTCCGGATATTGTTACATTGATAAACAATATTAAATTCGGTTGTATCATATTTTAAATTGCTTCCGCTGTGCATAATAATATTGTGTTGTTTGACTATTACGTTGCCAACCACGTCACGATACTCCCCCACCGGGCCCACCGGTGACACGTGGAGAACGGGGTGTGACAACCTATAACTACAAAAACCATGAGGGGAAAACTGCGTGACACCCCTCATTGTTCGTTTCTTTTTGCATTTAACTTTTAAACCTTCAGTTTCACTAATACACGGGTTCAGCCCTCTGTTTAAAAAAAAATCTTTTTATTAGTTAACTTTGTTTATATGTGTGTTTAGTCCCTCTGCTTCAATTTTCGTAGTGTACATGTTAGTCCCTCTACTTTTATTCTTTCAAGTAATTGATTATCGCTAATAGACGTGTTTAGCCCCTTTGTTTTTAGAAGAAAAAAAAAACTTTCTTTTTATTGGTTAACTTTGTTTATATGTGTGTTTAGTCCCTTTACTTTAATTTTTGATAATATATATGTTTAGTCTCTCTACTTTTATTCATTTTATTATTTCATCTTTTAGCCTTATCCCTTTTCCACCATAACGAATCAACCCGGGAAATAGTGACCGTTAGCTATTGGTGGACAACTGCTACTACTCTTGGACTTTAATAGGTTATTTTATAATTCCTAAACTTTACTAAAACAAAAATTCTTTGACATGCGTATTTTTAATTATGTCTAATTTTTATTGAGATCGTGTTATGAGTAGTATGTATAACTAACCGAAACACATGTGTGCATGTTATTTAACTGAGAAATATTCAGGTTACCGCCCCGTAACGCGGGCTGGGCATAAACAAGTTCTTATAAAAAAATTAAAAGTATTTTTGTTGAAGTAGTGAGGATTGTAAATTATATGACAAAACATAAGAGGAAAGAAATCTATACCAGATAAAATTCATTTTCATTTTCATAGAATACTAGGATTTGGACCCGCCGCGTGTTGCGGCGGCGTCGAAAGTTAAAGTAACTCGTATTTATACTGTATATTTGACCCGACTCTTTACTTAAAAAAATTACATCGCCATCGAATGAAAAAACGTATTATATTTAACCCGACTTGCTTCAAATACAGTTTATTAACGTACACAAGATAAGTATAAAACGTATTATTTTTTACCAGACTCACTTGAGAAAAAAGTTTATATCAAAACGTGAGTCATTTACGTTGAAACGTGAATTTTAAAACGACATGTACATTAAAACTACGATACACAGCGCATTACGTCGGCGGCACCTTAGTTGTTTATAGCTGACGACACGTTATGTGATGCGTTAATTATATGAAAACGCGTGTTTCGACGTATCCGATCTAACTCAGTGTAACCTATATAAGCATTGTGGTTACAAAAGAAACGGAATCGAACCCGGGGTGGTTTATTTAGTGAGGGTTCCATTTAACCACTACATCACCCTTACTTTTGTATCAAGACCTAGCACCGTCAAAATGTACACTAACTCGAATTTATATCGTCGAATGAAAACGTATTTTATTTGACCCCGTTTGTTTCCGAGAACAATTTAAGTAAAAGAACGTAGACCAACCAAAAGGTACACAAAAATAAGTACGAAAACGTATTATATTTGACCAGAATCGTTTCAAATTTTTTTTTATGTCGAAACGTGAATTTAAACCGTTTACGTTGAAACGTTAATTTACACCCACACATAATAATAAACATAAAAACATATTATATTTGACTCGACTTGTTTTCGTAAAAAAAATATGTCGAAACGTCAAAATATAAATAACTCGAATTTATACCATCGAATGAAAACGTATTTTATTTGACCCTGCTCGTTTCCTATCATAAAATAGATTTACCTCTTATACGCGAAATAAAAGAAAAGAAAAAGGTAAAAAACATGAAAAAGAAAATAGGGAAGTAAAAGACAAATAAGATAAAACAAAAAAGTGGAAACACGAAAAAAAAGGAAAAAAGAAAATACAAATAAGTATGACACAAATTATAATTTATTGTATTTGTTATATTATAGAACAATTGCCGTTCAAAAAATAATAGTAATAAAAATAATGTGTGCTCTGCTCTTTCTAGAACTCTGGTCTGCTGGTCAACATATTACATTCACAATTCAAGAGAAAGGTCACCACCCACCTTTCTCTTTAATAGTTATTAAATAAATTGGAGTGCAACCATCTTTTGGGCCCAAACCTTTACATATACCTCACAACATGGACCCAAACCGTTAAATATGGGTTACTTAGGTTCTCTAATATAATTTGATCGGCCCTGAGCCTGTTTTGATCCGTTAATTTAGACCCGACAGTTTTGATAATCATACTCCAATCCGTTAATTAAGACCCGACATTTTTTATAATCATACTCCAAAATAATGAATATGACCCCTAAGACTGTTGCGAGTGGGGCTTGGAAACGGGCTTGGGAAACCCACCCAAGCCTTGCACACCATCCCCTATGGGCTTGGCTTTGGGCGTTGTCCCTTTAGCGTTGGTATTGTGCCTGGTGTGGGGCGTTGGCTGGGTTGAGGTGGCTTGTTGTGATTGGTTGGTTAATTAAATGAAAATTTTAATAAGGCTGGCCATGCCCAGCTAGCGACGCCCCACAACACCCCTAGTTTTTTAGTATCAGATTGTGGACCCCACTATAGCCACGTGTCGAGCAAAGCCCTCAACCAAACCCCCACTCCCCGCAGTCTAAATGTTTTTGTAGGCAACATCAGAGCGATACATTAGTCACATACAGATGATGTATCTCCATCATCTTGTTAATTTTATTGTTAGTGATATAATATTATAGTAGTTGTATAGGATCTAAAATTGTATTGATATCAATGTAGAATAAGAATGTGATATGGTATTTGATTGCTGGTGTGGGATCTGGTTCTAATTGCTTTTAACATGCAAAGTAATGAAGAGCGAGTCCAAGACGAACTCTTACATTCACACGCTTGACAGCAAAGGCTCAAACTTTGTATAACTTGGGTTATGATTGAGGTTACGGTCCCCATGGGCAAGCGACAGAAAGGTTTCGATGAGCCGGATCACATGGCAAACACAATAGAGGTGGTTTGGCACAGTTATCAAATTAAATTTCTTGATATAAGACGCTAATTTCTCCAATCAAGATTTTCCCCTAAATTCGCCAATCTTTAGTATTTTCTTATTTTAGGCAATAAACCGTAAATCAACGATTCACATATTTTACCCTTTTATTTATCGTATCAATTTAATTTTTTTATGTAAATTTATAATTTTGAGAATTTGGGAAACCTATCAAATTTAGGAAAAAACCTTTTTTTTTAAACGTGAACTTCATTAAAAAACCACCAACCCGAAACCCGGGAGGCAAAACAACACAACGGAAACTACATAATTACAAATTTACACCAATTTTCCCAAGTCAAATTCTTGAACTTCGTTCTATTCCTAACCCATAGAAACTCAAACGACTTCATGTCGCTAATAACCTTCTCTATTTTGAATCTTTTATTCCTGAATCTCGCTTCATTCCTCGCCTTCCATAGGCTCCAACAAGCAATGATAATCAAACCTTGAAAAATAGTTTTCTCCGGATCCTTTAAACCACAAAACGAGTGCACCTCCATCAAATCTTGGAATGAGAACGCAAAGATCTGTGGAACCCAGCACCAAGTACTGATCGAGTTTCAGACTACATTAGCAGCAAGGCATTCCGTGAAAAGGTGACCCACAACATCCTCTCCCCCGTTACAAAACCCGCAACTCAAATCTTGGATGTTGATGTTTCTTCTTCGTAGAGCCTCTACCATGGGGATTCTGCCTAAACCCGTCCGCCAGGCAAAAATATTGCACTTAGCCGGAACCCACTTGCACCATTTAAACCTCGAGATGTTGTTCGATTTAAAAGGGCATCTTAATGGTTTAGCCATTCAAAAGTCAATCAGCTTCCTTTGATAATGTACGTTATTGTTGTATTGTTTCTTGCTCTGCGTCACAAAATGTGTAAAAACTAGGTTAATTATTACTCTACAATTTTAAAGAAGAGTAATAATTATTACATACTACAACAAAATTGAACTATCATAGCAATTATTATACTGCTTTATTATTGTAAAGTGTTGACAATTAGGATAGTTATGTCCTCAAGGAGATATCCTAGTGGTGCAAAAAACAATTACATGATATACTTTTAGCCAAAACGGGTGATTTAAAACAGAAATGTAGAGTCAACTGGGCAATGGAGGGTGATGAGAATTCAACGTTTTTTCATGGTCTTATAAATAAAAATAATATTGATAAACGTTTGAACGGGGTGAGTCTAAACGGGGATTGGTTAACGGAACTGGATAAAATAAAAATGGAAGTGAGAAAACCTTTTGCTTTCAAATTTCAGGAACCTATGCAACAAAGACCGGTTTTTGTGGTCCCGAATTTAAAACAACTTTCGAACGCCGAGGCAAATTTTTGGTGGGCCCATTCAATCTTGACGAAATCAAGAAGGTGGTGTGGGATTGTGATCGCGACAAAGCCACTGGGCCGGATGGTTTTAACTTCGGATTTTTTAAACACTACTGGGAGTTGTTTAAAGAAGACTTGGTGAAGATCATGGACGCTTTTTATGAGGACGACAACATCAATAGAGGTTGTGGCTCCTCTTTCTTGTAGGTCCACCCGGAGGATCGAGTAACCTCTATTCCCTGTTTTTCGACAAACCCGAAAGTGCGGAATCCAAACGGGTAAGTTAAACCAAGTTACGAACACGTAAGACACAATATTCAACGATTAACACTCAATGTATTAATGCTAGAAAACGGTTACAATGCGGTGTTTACAAATGGTCTCTGTAAACTCTCAGTGTGTGTTACAATGTGTCTTCGCTCAGTGAAATCTATTCAGACTTCTCTAACTATGTTCTGTCTGATGTCTGTGTATTTATACTAGATGACTGACGAAATCAAGTGTCTTCGACGAAATCCATTTATCATGACGAAATCACATTTGTTTTGACGAAATCAAAGTGATTTCGTCACTTTGAGAGGCCTGGGCTTGGTCTTCGTCCAAATGATGTAGCAGCCCAACACATAGTCAAAGTCCAACTCAAGTCTTCGGCCCATGTGAAAAGAAACGGCCCAGATTTACTTCTGTTGACAAACTTTCATTGGTTTCAACATAGGACAAAACTATGTGACATCACCATGACATCACAATGATGATGTCATGGTGATGCGTAAACGGGAATGGCTTGCGGCGCTCCGTGCCTCGAGTGTCGAACTCTGGGGCGCACGACAGGGGAATGTCGTGACGTCAGGCTTGAGCCGGACCTAACCGAGTCGACCCGAACCAAATCGAACCGAGTCGAGTCGCGTCCACATAAAGTGTACCAACAAACTCCCCCTTGGACGCTACTCGTGAGGTTCGTCTTCCGTGTCTTTCATGTCGGAGGATCTTCAAAGTCTTCACGCGTCGTAAGAAGAAAGTGTATCAACAAACTCCCTTTTCATTTAGGTAGTGTGTTAACAAACTCCCCCTTAGAATGAACTCTCCATTGAGTTATGCCCGTGAATCTTTTGATCTTCATTTCTTTAGATCCTTGTGGTGTTGATGAAGGGTCAGCGGCAACTCGATCATTTTTATCCTTTGAGTGCCTCCACTTCGTGTCTTCATTCCAAAGCTTGTCATCGAACATGTTCTCCTCGCCTTTAGCATCTGCACATGCAAGAAAGCTAAACGCGTAATGAGAACAATCACTTGGAATATAGTTAACATTTAAACAAATGACACATATGAGATCAAATCTCAATCAAACACCGACCGACAACAGTTTGAAAGTTTAGAAAATGATCAATTTTAATCTTTTAACTTTCAAAGCTTGTTAACTTCGACTGTTTATGAAGATGCAATTGTTTTCCGGCTTACAATCAGGATTTTGGGTAGGATAGACTCGAGTTCCAACATCGGTCAATCAAAAATAAACTAGAAGCAAAATCTTTTTGGATTTTATAAAGTTTAAATTAAAACACACCTAAAATCTTTTTGGAATTTTTTTATTTTTCAAATGTAAAGACGGAAAGCAATAAATAAATATATACAAAGATGCAGAAACTGAAATACAGTAAATAAATATTTACAGACATTCTTTTTGCGAGTTTTGAGGGTAAGAGAATCATATAAGTGTACGGTCATGCCAAAACGCTCTTTTTGTTCAATTAGTTAACAATTAGATAAGCATCCTATAACAATTATCGGTATTGTTTTCCACATAAGCTCAACTTATCAGATGTAATCATGTTTAGGGGATACGTTAAGGTATGATTTATACTTACCGACCGGTGTTCATCCACACACGACACATTCCCGTATCAAGGTATGCACGAGAGTTCATCTTACCGGTGAGTATACTGTTTATCATCTGTTTGACCGTATAAAAGATGTGAGAAACTCACTTATTTTGATTGAAAACAAGCCCTATGTGATAGAATCACTTATTGATGAGGAACTTGATTTTCGATGCATGAGGGCATAGGAGCAAGTCCGTGAACAGGTCAGTACTTTCGTACAGCAAAGAGACGAACTTGACTCCCGCAAAGAATCTGTGATATATTATCACTTATTTTGTTTGGACATGTGATTGTTGATCACTTATTGAGGTCGAATGCAATATGTACACGTATGTATAGTAGCATGGAAGATCTTAGACTTCGTCTCCGTTATTTTTACGGTTTGATACAACCATGATACCCAGATGATAAGCAGCATAAAGACCGAATATCTCAGAACCTCGGCAATCTCTCAAACGAAATTTCGGTACTAAGACCATATGCCAATGTGCGGTTCCCACCTGGTCTTCAGTCGATTTAAGGTTTATATCACCCTGCACACTTTAAGATGATTGTGAGCCTATCGATACATCTTATATAGAGCTGCTTATCGTTTTTCATTTTGCATTTCAGTTCGAAGAGGTTACGACATACCACTGATTTACTATCATTTTCTCTTTTTTTTTTCGCCAGGAAACTCATTTTTGTTTTTCCAATGTTTTTGCGTTTTTTGAAAGTTTTCACTGTTTTTGAATTTTCAAATTTTTGGATTTACTCCCCCTAAAATCAACAAACTAAGATAAATTTAAAAGACACAAAGATATTTACAAAAAGGATTTCCCGATGTCGGTTAACTCATGTTTTACCTCAATGCCGTTTACCAAAATTAAGTTTTAATTAGAAAAGATTTATCGAATTTTGGAAAAATCAGTTGGCACGTCGGTAAGCGGTGCGGACCATGACAACATTGTCTAGCCAAAGAGTGCTCTACGAGATGATAATAATTCATAAAGCAGCTTAAATATCGACAAGTATAGGAGAGATTAGAATTTAAAACCGTATCCTGCAACTGCTTCGTGCATTGCAATGAATCTGAGCGCTCTCCCAAACTGGATATCCACCCGGTGTGGATTTCAAAGTCGGTTTTGTAGCTACTGAGAAATCTCTTCACAGCAACAAGATCAGAAACCTTTGGGTCCGGCTGGTCTTCCACATAGCACCAGCGAAGGCCTTTAACTTTCTCTTTGAAAAGTAGTGTGTGGTTGTTCAATCCACGCCAAGGCATCCGCACACCCGGTTGGTTTGGTCAACAAACACATTTTCTTCAATCACACCGCGAGGAAATGTACACTGCACGTTTATCTTGTTGATTTTGAACATCAGACGTGCTGCAGGTGCGTACATCTTGATTTGAATCTATCCTGGGGACTCGATTAAAGCCTTGAACAATCAAACTTTGGTATGATTTTCATTTTGTCGAAGCTTTCAATTTCTTTCGACAGACAATTCTGTCTTCTTTTCTTTTTCTTCTCTCCATCACAGGCAACAACTTCTTTTGTCGCCAATCTTGTGCATGAACATTCCACTATCAATAATCCTATGACTATCAAAAGTTCCTCCTGGAACATCCTGCACACTCACTCAGAGATTAGTTGGAGAGGGGGACCCAAGCCTTCATAGACTTAGGTTGCCCCTGAGGATCAAGAAATGTAATTTCAATCTCTTGATGATTTGGAAATTTCACGCCTCCCCCTGAACCTTCACCTGTTTTTGGTTTCCAAGCTTGTTTCCATTTACCAGATTGTGTATTAATTACAATTTCTGGTTTTAACGGTTGTTGTGAACTTGGTTTCCTTTAAACATTTTCCGGTTTTAAAGCCGTTTCGATCACCTTCATATTTTGACGCCGTTGTTTTGTTTCATGTTCTTTAACAGTGCGTTTGTCAGCTTTTGGTGACACAGGACGACGTTGTTGGTGACCTTGTTCAGAAGGGGCTCTTTCCACAAAATTTGGTTTGGGCGAGTTTGTGCAGTCTTTAATGATGTGCCCAAACTTCCCACACTTGAAACAAGTTCTCCTTTCAACAAACTTAGGAGAATCTGTTCGACGACCTGACGTTGAAGTTGTAGACCCAGAGGTACTAGCTTCACACCCATTTGTGCGTTGAGTGTAATTGTTATCACTATTACATTTCAAAATGTTGACTTTTTGAACAAAATCGGTATTTGTCTTATTTTCAAAAGTCTCCACTTTATCAGTACCTTTGGAGGCCACAAACTTTACATCTTTGTTTTTCTTCTTGAAACGAGCTCCTTTTGTTTCAGCCTTTGGTTGTGAACCTTTAGAATTTTGAGCTCGCTGCTGTTGCTGTTTACCCTTAAAAGCGATAGGTTGTTGCTTCGTTGGTGATTTTTTATTTCCAAATTTTCTTCTAACTTCAGCTTTTGGAATCGGATCACACTGAGTTACTGAAACTCTCGGGATCCCCTTTTCCAAAAACTTACTGGTAGTATCTTCAAACACTTTATCAATCAAAGATTGATTGACATTTTTAATTGGAAAAACTATGTTTGAATAAATTTTGTCATCACCGACTAAAGTGTACAACACGTTGTCACTTTTAACAGTAGACACTGTTTTAGTGATAGGATCTATCTCTTGTTTAGCATCAGTTGATTGCACAACAGGAGTAGGAGGATCACACAGAATGTGATTCTCAAAAGGCACTTCTACTCCTTTGTTCTTCTCAAGAGATTTATCCTCATCACTCACATCTGGTTCATCATCGGACGAATCGTAGTCCTCAACTGTGGGAGGACTTTGATTTGAAGCACATGATGACTTTTCTTTCCGATCAGATGAGCCCTCCGATGAATTGTCCGTTTTGAACCCTAAGCCAGTTGTAACTTCCCTATAATCAAGAGGTACAATTGGCTCAAAACGCGGCATTTCCTCTTCATCGGGCATGCGAGTATAATTTTGTCTTAAAGGGGGCAGACACTTCTTATACCCAACACCACTCACATTTCCCTTCAGTTGTTGAACGTCAATAATGTGATCGGGCACAAATCGGGAGTTAGAATAACTCTCCAACTTTTGCTTGATTGCATCATGCTCACATTTGGCAATGGCTAGTTCCTTTTTGGTTTCCTCAACGATGTTAATGTAATTGTTAATACTAACTTGTTTATGATAAACAGTTTTGGTCACTTCGGAAACACTTTTCTTTAAGGTTTCAATTATAGATTTAAAATCCTTTTCATTTCTAACTAAAGCCATATTTGCCTCTTTGCACTTTGATAGTTCAATAACTAAACTCTGATTGTGACTATGAACCGTTTCAGATTCACGTTTCAATTCAGCACATTCATGTTTCATATCAGCACAATCACTACATATGCTAGGAGTTTTAGATTTTACCTGACTTGTAGAAGCTGTGACATTAGCCATAAAGGCAGTCTGAGAAGAGAAAGATCCATCTTCAGTGAGAATCTTTTCCATTTCTTCTGATGTAGCATCAGCTTTCTTGATCAAGTCAGAATTTTGACATTTCATCTCCTTGGCACCATTCGACAAACTATCGTCTTCAGAATCCACTCCCTCCTTCACGTCCGATTCTGAACTGTAATCACTTCCTGAAGATTCACCATCGCTGACATTCTTGACAATTTCAGCATAAAACGCAGTTCTTGTTTGATCACTGTTTCCCAACTGTATGGCCGGACCACAATCGACAGCAGGTTTAGGAAAATAGGCACTTGGATCAAAGACCGGAGGTGGAGCTGATTGTGGAAACGGAAAAGAGTTTGTATTTGATACAAACGTCGTTTGTAACTTTGGTTGCTGAGCTGAACTAGAACTAGCTAACGGGTTAAAACCTCCTCCATAATACATTTCGGTGTTTTGAGTAGGTGCAATCCTGTTAGCTTTCCGAATTTCCTCTTCGTTCTTGTGCTCCAACTTCTGAATGAATTGATAGATATTAACATTGATAGCATCTAGAACGCCCGTATGCTTTAAAAGCTCAATAAAAACCTGGTCACACACTTAATAACAAACTGTTAATTTAGTTTTGCAAAGCATCTGAGAGAAATACAAGTTTTGACGAATCTCTTCTTTGATGAAACTATTCGACAAAACTTCTAATGAATAAAAATGAAACTTTGTGTGTGTCAATTAAAAATAAACATCAAATAAAGGTTTGAGGTAGCAGCCCTTTTAATTGCAATAATGTCGGCCCAGTTGTAAATCTATTGAAAGTGGATTATTTGGCCCAATCAGAATTGTTTACTCTGATTATGCCGGTTGGAGTTTCTTGAAGTGATTTCGTGGAGAGTGACTGATTTCGTCTGGATAAAAGTGGATCCAAGTGATTTCGTTGAAATGGAACTGATTTCGTGAAAGGTGGACTGATTTCGTCTGGATGTTGACAAAAAGGATTTCGTCCAGAAGTGAAGAGCTGATTTCGTCCAGAAGTTGACAAAAAGGATTTCGTCCAGAAGATCAACTGATTTCACCAGGGTGTTTTCGTCCAAGTTCAGGGGGTTTTCATCCAGGTGATTTCGTCCAAGATGTTTGATTTCGTTGACTAGATAAGATAAGACAAGACAACAAGATATTTATCAAACAATATAATAGTTTATCCTTTCAAATCTTATCCTGACAAGTTGGTGAACAATTTTTCAACAAACCATGCTTTTGCTTTTCGTACCTTCTTTTTCAAACAACAAATCATTACATGTGTACAATTTATCAACTTAATATATAATAATCACACAAACACTTTAACAATTCAACAATATAGAATCAAAATCAGATATTATCAAGAACATAAACAAGAACAACTTGAATATATTATGAACTTGATGAGTTTTCAGGTCACCGATAAATTTTCGAACACCAATTTTGCAAGAAACTTCAATAAAAAACCTTAATACAACATGTATAACAAAGATTTTAACAAGGTTTTGAATGAACTAACGGCAAAATATAAGATTTTCAAGACTTTAACACTAGATTTTCCAGAAAAATTGAAATTTAAAGCTCAAATCTTAAAGAACAATTTTTGAAAATGCATGAAAATCTTTCAAAACACAAGATAAACAAACTTGGTTTTAACAAGGAATCGAGCCAATGCTCTGATACCAATTGTAGGTCCACCCGGAGGATCGAGTAACCTTTATTCCCTGTTTTCCGACAAACCCAAAAGTGCGGAATCCAAATGGGTAAGTTAAACCAAGTTACGAACACGTAAGACACAATATTCAACGATTAACACTCAATGTATTAATGCTAGAAAACGGTTACAATGCGGTGTTTACAAATGGTCTCTGTAAACTCTCAGTGTGTGTTACAATGTGTCTTCGCTCAGTGAAATCTATTCAGACTTCTCTAACTATGTTCTGTCTGATGTCTGTGTATTTATACTAGATGACTGACGAAATCAAGTGTCTTCGACGAATTCCATTTATCACGATGAAATCACATTTGTTTTGACGAAATCAAAGTGATTTCGTCACTTTGAGAGGCCTGGGCTTGGTCTTCGTCCAAATGATGTAGCAGCCCAACACATAGTCAAAGTCCAACACAAGTCTTCGGCCCATGTGAAAAGAAACGGCCCAGATTTACTTCTGTTGACAAACTTTCATTGGTTTCAACATAGGACAAAACTATGTGACATCACCATGACATCACAATGATGATGTCATGGTGATGCGTAAACGGGAATGGCTTGCGGCGCTCCGTGCCTCGCGTGTCGAACTCTGGGGCGCACGACGGGGGAATGTCGTGACGTCGGGCTTGAGTCGGACCTAACCGAGTCGACGCGAACCGAATTGAACCGAGTCGAGTCACGTCCACATAAAGTGTACCAACATTTCTTAGTATTAATTCCAAAAGGTACGGATCCCATTTCTTTTAACGATTATAGACCAATTAGCCTTATTGGGTGTATCTCCAAAATAATTTCTAAGGTACTTGCCAATAGGCTTAAAGGGGTGGTGGGGTCGGTTATCGCGGAATGTCAATCAGGTTTTTTAGCTTCGCAGAATATTTTGGACGGACCACTAATTTTAAATGAAATGATTTCATGGGCAAAAAGGAATAAAAAGAAAGCCTTTATTTTAAAAATTGACATCGAAAAGGATTATGATACAATAAATTGGGTTTTTATTGATCGGGTTCTCCAGCAAATGAGATTCCCATCGGTTTAGAGAAAATGGGTTAGGGGCATTTTGGTGTCCTCTATAGCACCGGTTCTAATTAATGGCTCCCTATCATTAGAATTTCAATGCTATATGGGGGGGGGGGGTCCCCAAGGTGATCTGCTTTCTCCTTTTATATTCATAATCGCTATGGAAACCCTTACTGGTTTTTTGAATAAGGCTTTGGAAATTAGCAAAATAAAAGGCATTTCACTTCCTGATAATGGGATGGTGTTAACACACATGATGTACGCGGATGATGTTGTGTTCATGGGGGTTTGGGATGAAAACTCTATTCGTAATATCATATGGCTCATAAGGTGTTTCCATTACATCCCTGGCTTAAAAAGCAGCCACAAAAAAAAAAAAATCTTTTTGGGGTTGGGGTGGGGGAAAATCTGATTAACCAAATGGCTTCAACAATAAACTCTAATGTCGGGAAGTTCCCTTGCAAATATCTTGGGGTGTCGGTGGGGGCGAACATGAATCAAATTCGTCATTGGAAGTGTATAATTGATTGTTTTAAAACCCGGTTGTCTTTGTGGAAATCCAAGATGCCTCCCTCGGGTGGGAGACGGACTCTTTTGAAGGCAACTATAGACAATTTTCCTCTATATTTCTTCTCTCTTTTCAAAGCACCGCATGGTGTTTTGGATAAGTTAGAGGCAATTAGAAGAAGGTTTTTTTTGGGAGCTAACGATGAAAAGGCAAAGACAGCATGGGTATGTTGGGAAAGGGTCATTGGTCCCATAAAAAGGGGGCTGGGGTCACTTAAAGATATGAACATGAGCTTACTACTAAAATGGTGGTGGCGACTCAAATATGAAAGGACTCACTTTGGGGAAAAACCATCAAGGAAATTCATTCACATTCGCATTCGTACTCTTATGTTCCGATTAAAGATGGCATTGTTGGTACTTGGAATAACATTGTTTAAATTCGGATAGACTTGGAAAATAGTAATGTTCATGTGGAAAGACTGATAAAAGGCGAGGTAAGAAATGGAAAAGAGGTTCGGTTCAGGTTGGACTGGTGGGTAAGAGAAGGCACTTTAAAGGTAAGGTTTCCAGAACTTTTGAACTACAAAAACACAAGCGTGCAACAGTGGAAGAACGTATGGATGAATTGGAATGGAGAGTGGTTCCGAGTACAAATAAACAAACTTCACAGCTGCAACAAATATTAATCCTGAGGCAAGGAACCAGGTTGGAGAATCGGCCAGATAAATGGTCGTGGGTTCGAGCCGCTGATGGGTCATTTTCGGTAACGTCAACCAGGGTAATTCTAAACAGGTTCCCGGTTCCTTATTATCCTTATGAATGGATTAAGTGGGTGCCAAAAAAGATCAATATATTTGGGTGGCGAAGAATCCAATACCGACTATCAACATTGACTGGGTTAAAGAAAAGGGGTATGCTTTCAAGTTCACCAATATGTAAACTATGCGGAGACCGAGAAGAAGATGTAGATCACATATTTATGGAGTGTTTTGTAGCAGCGATTTTGTGGAATAAGGTGAGTTCGTGGTGCAGAATACAACCGATTTTTGCTTTTTCTATAAAAGATTTGTTGGAATTTTATAAAACACAGTCTATCGAAGAACCAAAAAGAAAAGATGTTCAAACCATAATATTGGAGACTTGTTGGAGCATATGGAAAACAAGGATTGGTGGAAGTTTCAATGGGAAGTGAGTGAGTATAGATGGGATCTTTGGGGAAATGCAGGCGAATACTTTCCTGTGAATTAATCACAGAGCAAAGCAAACAATTTGGATGGGAGGAAATGGGTGAATTTCGAGTTTTTAAGTTGAGTATGTTACTTTTTATATTTTTATGGTGTTAAGATCCTAAATTTTTGAGTCCATAGGGTGATATTGTAATAGGTGGTTGGCTTAGCAGCTTACTAACCAATTTTGTAATTGCGAATTTTGGGTGATGAATAAAGTTGTGGTTTGTCGTTCAAAAAAAATGTGTGCTTTGCAACCAAAAGGTTAATAGTTCTGTCACACCCCTATTTTCCACGTGTCACCGGTGGGCCCGGTGGGGGTATAGTGACGTAGTTGATATCATCATAGTCAAACAACATAATTTAAATGCACAGCGGAAGCAAAAGATAAATACATTACAATCCAATTCAAAAGTAATATCAATTGTTACAACGGAATGTAAGTTGGATCCACAGGCGGATCTTAGACAGAAAGATAACATTGTTCAACAGACTTTAGGCATCTAGAACTTGCGAGATTCCCTATTGATGCCCTGAGCTCTCAGCCAATTACGTATAGTACCTGTCACTTAAACTTTTGAGAAAATACGTCAGTTTTCACTGGTAAATACAACTTAACTGACTCATTTTGAAAATGTTTTAGAAAATTGATTTGAATGCACATGGCACAAAACTTTTATAACTTGGGACAATTATATATAAAAATAATCCTGTATACAGATTTACATGTTCGTTATACATTTAGGGCCTGATGTAGAAACCGAGTCAAGATTAACAGACACGCCACAAGTATAGGCCCACAAGAGAGTGAGATACTGTTTCCCTTATGCAACTGTCAGGTGTACGCCTACACCCCGTGCATAAGACGTGGCCATTTTATAATATAATGATGCCAAGGATATCCAGGACATGGTCATTAACCCCCAAAGGCTTTTATTTCAAACAATACAGATTAAAGCGGGTTACCTCAATAATTTAATCACAATACGATCAAACATTCAATACCCGACCAAGCGATATTATTATAATACCGTATCCCAAGCCCGTATAGGGAAAATAAGTTAAGAGTATTTACCTGAGCTTAAAAAGCAATTTATACTCAGCCGTATATCCTAATCAGCAAGCACAAGTACTTCTACTAGGGCTCTTAATCTGGAACGAAGGTTTTTATTAACATATTAGATTCCTAATGGGTCTTGTTTAAGTATTAACTTAGACCGGTTAGTTTTAAGGAAAGGTTTACGGTTCAAACGCAAGATTAAGCGAAGACCGGATTAGAATGTGGTGTGGTCCCAACAAGTTTGATAAGAGCAAAAAACTGATCCCATGTTTGATTATACAACGGGATTTTCCCAGTAGCCTGGATTAGCGACCTCCACCAAGCTAGAGCTTCTCCTTTAAAAGATTGTGAAACAAACTTCACAATGTCTTGCTCTGTACATCCGCTAATATCAACAACAGTGTCCATCTCCTCGAGCCACGTCATGCAGTCGATGGCTCCTTTTTCTCCTGTGAAGTCTCTAGGCTTGCAGGAGACAAAATATTTATACGAACAGGTTTTAACATGTGGTTCTTGATTAAGCACAACCTGTCTAGGCGGAACACTCCTCTGATTTGACGAGTTATGAACATCGTCCTCCTTTGAATCATGTGATTTAGAAGGGGGGTTACTACGAGCCACAGATAGAGTCTTAGAGTGTGTACCAATTGACTCATTATACTGTCTGTCAAGAGCTTGAGTAACAGCATTATCTATTAATGCCTGCAGTTCCTCACTAGTTATGTTAACTCTGGTAGTGTCATTGTTCTCCCTCGGGTGGCTGTTGACCTCCTCTGATCCAGCCATGTAGCTTGATTGCTACATAAATACTGACAATGATTTATTTAGAGGTTATTATGGAATCATCATTTTTGACGATTCATCAACCATGGTAATATAAACCATATTGGTTAATTTATTAGTTATATTTAATTAGTATTTTCATTATAGTTTATCCTAGTTATAAAACATTAAGGATATTAAAGTGGCGCAAAAGGCCTAGTCATAAAGACATTTTTAAATTTATAAGCCATGATTTCGGAGAATCGAGGCATTTAGGTTTGAACATATTTCATTACCTTTTTCTTGACAGAGAGTCAAAGACTACAACTGTCTTTTGCCCCACAGGGCGTTAATTATAGCCCGTAGGCACTTCATCCTTAAGGGATGGTTATATAAACAAGGGAAATTGAAATATCCCAATTTAAAGATGACTTATGTGATTTTATCAGATCACAGTTTGTCGAAAATGTTAACATGCTTTCAGATGTTAACAAGAATTTGAATCTTTTGAATAAGTTTTACCATCTTGGTTGTGCCTGAAATGATAGGTAGGCTAGGTTCTAACTTTAAGATTCTTTTTAGTATTAAGAGCAGAACAACCCTAAATGGGGATGTTAATAAGGATCTGTATCTACTTGAGGAACTGTCATCTTGGCCCTGTCCTTAAAATGACACATGGGCTAGGTCTTGTCCTTTTTGGATTTTGCCAATTTATAATATTGGTAGATCCTATAATAGGAACGTTATTTTAAATCTAACCGTTCCATTTAAAATTTAAACAGGTACATGGTTGCCCTAACACAGGACTTCTAACAATACTGACTCGCTCATGCAGGGGCTGATCAGAAAAATAACAAAGGAAACAAATAAAGGACAAAAACGAATCAGGAGTAGTCCTAAGTTCTTTGTCTAGACTCAAGAATGTGCAACTGCGTAACTGAGATTAAACACAAAAGGCTAGTGTTTAATTCACTCAGTGTTGGCTCTGATACCAACCTGTCACACCCCTATTTTCCACGTGTCACCGGTGGACCCGGTGGGGGTATAGTGACGTAGTTGATATCTTCATAGTCAAACAACACAATTTAAATGCACAGTCGAAGCAAAAGATAAATACATTACAATCCGATTCAAAAGTAATATCAATTATTACAACGGAATGTAAGTTGGATCCACAGGCGGATCTTAGACAGAAAGATAACATTGTTCAACAGACTTTAGGCATCTAGAACTTGCGAGATTCCCTATTGATGCCCTGAGCTCTCAGCCAATTACGTATAGTACCTGTCACTTAAACTTTTGGGAAAATACGTCAGTTTTCACTGGTAAATACAACTTAACTGACTCATTTTGAAAATGTTTTAGAAAATTGATTTGAATGCACATGGCACAAAACTTTTATAACTTGGGACAATTATATATAAAAATAATCCTGTATACAAATTTACATGTTCGTTATACATTTAGGGCCCGATGTAGAAACCGAGTCAAGATTAACAGACACGCCACAAGTATAGGCCCACAAGAGAGTGAGATACCGTTTCCCTTATGCAATTGTCAGGTGTACGCCTACACCCCGTGCATAAGACGTGGCCATTTTATAATATAATGATGCCAAGGATATCCGGGACATGGTTATTAACCCCCAAAGGCTTTTATTTCAAACAATACAGATTAAAGCGGGTTACCTCAATAATTTAATCACAATACGATCAAACATTCAATACCCGACCAAGCGGTATTATTATAATACCGTATCCCAAGCCCGTATAGGGAAAATAAGTTAAGAGTATTTACCTGAGCTTAAAATGCAATTTATACTCAGCCGTATATCCTAATCAGCAAGCACAAGTACTTCTACTGGGGCTCTTAATCTGGAACGAAGGTTTTTATTAACCTATTAGATTCCTAACGGATCTTGTTTAAGTATTAACTTAGACCGGTTAGTTTTAAGGAAAGGTTTACGGTTCAAACGCAAGATTTAAGCGAAGACCGGATTAGAATGTGGTGTGGTCCCAACAAGTTTGAATACTTGTTTAATATGGGTAAACTAAACATATTCTGGATTTTGAGATGAAAATGATAGGTTTGACCTGTTTCGGCTAATTTATGCAAACTAGTTACATAAGCCGATCCGAACGCGAAAAGGGCGTAACGGGTAACTACAAGAGTCATGAACAGGTTTCCTAAGTTAATATGCCTTAAATATGTTGTGATATCAGTAGGATACCTTCCATTATGCCCAAGATGATTTTAAACTCAAACTATGCCTCGCAAGGGCATTTTGGTCATTTTAAAATTTATAAAAGAGTTTAAATAGTAATCTGAGTTACAGGTCTGATTAAATCAGTAAATATACTCATTTTAATAAGCTATAACAGTAGGGGATCACTTATACGTGAAATTTATTAATTATAACCATACTATGCATCGTAGGGGCATTTTGGTAATTTCACATAAGCCTAAAAGGCCAAAACTGGAAATCTGAGTTTAAAAATTTTGCTTACTGTTAAAATATAAGAATTTATCGAGAAAATCAGTAGGCATCAACCCTTATATCTTTAAACTAGTTTTGATACATACTATGCGTTAAAAACGCTTAAAAAGGCGATTTGGAGCCATTTCCGGGTTTTGTGTAGAAAGCTGATATTTTTATTATTCCAGAAGGCTCAAAATATTTTATTTATCATATTAGATCAGTAGAAAAAGGTTTGGGGTCAAAACGCTTTATAAAACTCATTTTATAGCCCAAAAGGGCAAAACCGACAATTACCGAATTAAAGCTAGAACCCTATGTTATGCTCAGCCTAAAAATAAATAAAAATCTTTAGAAATCTCAAAATATTATTTTATATTAGTAGGTAAAAAGTTTGGTTTCAAAAATTAGGTTTAGATAGGCTTTATGCTAATTATGCCGTTAAATAAATAAAAGGCTTTCTAATTACGCTATTGAGCATAACTCGTATTTTAGACCTCAAACTGATGTCAAATTTTAGGGACAAGTTTATAAATCAGTAGTGAAGGTTTCTATTCTTTCACTTTTTCAAAAATTACATTTTACGGTCAAAAGGGCATAACGGTCAACAATTCGGCATATAACGGAAACTTGCAAATGAATAGGATAACTAAGGATCCAAGTTGTATAACCTCAGAGGGTTATACTAACCTATAACATGGTCCTAAAGGAATCCTAAGGCATATCTAAACTAGGCTAATTCGGGTCAGAACTGAAAGTTAAAGCAAAAGTCAACTTTTGCGACTTTCGGTTCCGAACCGGGTCTATACTTAGAATTGTCGGGTTGAATCATGCTTAAACATGTTCAACTAATATTTACCAAGTTATTAAAGTGACAAAACTGATTTTATGACTTTTATATTAGTAGTTACAACTTTATTTAAAACTAACCCGTTTGACTTTCATTTGACCCGACAATTTAACTAAGTAAACGTGGTAATTAGGAGGCGCCCTTTTGAGGGTTAATCACCTACCTAATTACGGTCACGTAGCCATGTTCGTTGCGAATCATGGCTTAGCCGTTTAAAAGTCAAAGCGTTTATCGAAACGCTTGACTTTTCGGCTATAACCGCTAAAAATTAAACTAAGCATGAAGGGATTACTTACAAGAGTCCAAAGGACTGAGGGAGGTTCTCAAAAAGGTTCAAGATCCTCTCCAATTCAGAGAATAAGCAGATTAGAATGAAAGGTGCAAAAGAAGTGATGTGGGGAATGGGTATTTATAGGTTTTTGAGGACCGTTAGGATCGTTCCTCGTAAACCGTGATTGAATCTGAACCCTACACATATTACCCATGGTTTTATAAACAATGGGCAGCCCCTAGTTTCCAAAAAAACCATTTACAATTGATAGAAACTGCTGGAATAAGCTGTTTACAGCTGTTTAGCAGCAAACAACACTTTCATATATGGCAGAAATGGCCCCTGTGAGCTTTTATGGTCACTTTAGGCATGTTCAAGGTCCGTTAACCTCATTTTATGGCCCCACTATGATGTTTAAACATAGGGAACATGAAACATGTTCAAAAACATGTCGGATGTCGGTTCCTTTGGCCGTACGGTCACGTAGTGCGTCGAATTACGACGAAACACGGTCGAACGCTAAAAACGGTCCAAATTACGCGACGAGTGGAATTTTATCATGCCACACACTAAAATAAAGTATTTTAGTGCTTACATAAATTTTTGGGTGTCCGAGGATATTCAGAATGCGAGATATGCGCAAAAGTGCAAACTTGTGCACTTTTTGACACTTTTAGTCCCTGCATGACATAAAAGTTTATTTTTGCGTACCAAACACCTCTAAACCTATATCTAAGCTATATAAAGGATAAATAGGGTATGTTTAACTTATGGACATATTCCGGAAGGTCCGTTACCATACGATTCGACCTCCTTTTGCAGTTTGACGCAATTAGTCCCTTAATTGCGCAAAGTAGCGCGAAATGCCGTTTATTGATATCTAAGCCTTCCATGGCCCATAATAATCATTCCCAAGCATATATTTAAATATTACTACGCTCCCGTTTGCTTAAATGGTCACCGGATGGCGTAGATTCAAAAGTTGACGCTTTAGGCCCCTCTATTGCGCAAACTTGCGCATTTCATCATTTATTAGTATTGAAGCCTCATCTTATCCATATTAGGCATCCTTGAAAGTATTATTAAACATTACGATGCTTCGGGTTCTCTAAAAGGTCATTCAGAGGTATAATTAAACATATTGACACTTTTAGTCCCTCTAACTTGCAAAGTTGCGTGTAACTTTACTTATAGGCATAAAAACCTTAGACGACCATTAATTGGAATTTCCGAGAGTTATAATTAAATATTATGAAGCTCTCGGTTTGTTAAAAGGTCACTCAGAGGTTAGAATTGACATGTTGACGCTTTTAACCCTTTATTACGCAAACCTTCAATTAATTACGCAAACGGCTACACTTAACCATCAAGTGGCACATTTGTGAATATAAACATCGTAAGAGGTTATTTAGAAACTTATTTTAGGTATGCTAACACTTCCAGTCCTTTCATAATCAAAGTTTTCGATTTTTCAAAAAATTAGTCCCTAAATTTCAATGTTTGACTTCATTAGGGTTCATTACACGTGTCAAGACTTCATTAGACGTGATTTTATGAGGTTTTACATCCTCACCCCCTTAAAATAAATCTCGACCTCGAGATTTGCTAATGTAATGGAAGTACCTTTTGTCGCATAACGGACCTAACTTCCACAGCCTATTTGGGCCTCTAGAGGCATCCTAAATTACCTTTATAATAGGTTCATGTTTTCTTCCTTAGATTCTGATCTTGACGATCCTTAATCGATACGGGTTTCTTATAATATCATAGATACGTCTATCATTATGTGATAATGCTTCTCGACTTATTGGTGACATACATCCTTAAATCATTAGTGTGGGTCACACTGCGAGTTCCACCACGTTCCATAACTAGGTTTTAGTTTAAAAGCTATTGACCTTTGATGTATTCGATTTTCCTCGAATGATCCTATATATAATCAGAGCTTAACTAGCCTGTTGTATAAAATTTTCAGTACACTCTTCTTAGAGCGATACTTTCAATTGAACCCTAGTCCTTATTAAGGACTTAAGAGGGTTGCGATTTTTATTAATCCTTGATTTTCTGCTGATTACTGGAAATTCTAAGATGATTATGAATTTGTATGATCTTATTCGTTGTTTCTAAGGCAACTTTCAGATCCTGATAATTGAACTTACCAGTTTTCTGTCTAACGATAATTGTTTAACATTCTATCTATACAATGTCTCCAAAGAAGCAGCTTGATACTTATATATCAATTATTATAGAAGCGCTTATCTTAAGGTGAGATAGTTATTCCAACCATTGCTTAAATCTAATATTAAGGAATAGCTAATCCTTGCTGTTAGTCGATCAAATCGACGATCCTGGGCAGCTAATGGCGATTCTTAATTGTTGCCTAAATAGGGTTGCGGTAATCAAATGCATAAGCAAAATGAACCGTCTTTCTTAATTAACTATACCGAATTCTCAGAATACTAAGTTAGGCTATATGAATCCTCTATTTTAAAACTTACTTAATCAGGGTTTTGATTATTCCCTAATTGGTGGTACTAATCAACATGGAGATTTCATAATACTGCAGCCCTAAGCGGGATGTTTAATCTTAACTATACTCGCCTCTCAGGAGGTAAACAGGGTAATCTTGGAGAAGATAGTCAAAACACAAGGTGGTTACAGAGATTTTCCAATTCTCAGGCTCCAGTTCATTTACCATGGTCTGCGTCAGATAAGTGACACATTCGTGTTACGAGTCCACGGATTTCTTACTCTGGGACATTTACTTGGATAATTCCATTTTAGATATCTTCTTTGAATACCATTAGTTGGCTTTAGTACCATATGATCATTGGGATATCTTTGTGGTTCCATGCATTAAACCTCCATACTGATCAGGCATGGAAGCAATCTATGGAACTTATTAAGATACACCAATCCTCATATGGCGCTTTTGTCGTACCATCTGGTATTCGCAATCGATAGAGATCAAGAGATATCAATTACTTATGATGATGCACTTCATCTGGAGAGAGGGTACACTAGAATTTCATGACTGAAGACTTTTGACAGGAGCAGAAGAAATGGTTCCTATGATTTTCACCTGTAAGTTTTACCTTACACTTAATATATAGGGTTCTCATGGGAGTCTTTAAGAGTTTGCTATACTTACCATCTATGAAGGATTGATTGGTATCTGAATCAAAGCAGATCTCTTAGCGTTTATTCTACTTCATATTTTATGCTTAGGGTTCTAACAGGCAGATTTAATAACTTACAAAATTTATTCCACATCGACTTATTTGCACCTGAATCAAACAATATCCTTGCATATACATCACGGATAAGGACGTACCGGTTATAACATTGTCATCTTGTATGGCCTCTTTTGCATCCATCTGAGAGACCTTAGCGTTGGTCTTCTTATCTCCTTCAAGCTTCTTAGCATACTTTGGGCAATTTGATTTGATATGCCCTTTCTCATTACAGTTGTAACAAGTCGCATCTCCTATCTTCTGGCATTCCAATGTTTTATGCTCCCTAGATTTGCAGATCCCACAAGCCCTAGGCTGCGATTGGGATTTTGGTTCGTACCTGCACTTCCCACAATGGCGCTTCTTGCAGGTCTTGCATTTAGGTTTCTAGTTGGACTTTTGTTTGTTCTTCTTTTTAGAGCTCTGGGAGTTATCTTCCTCCCTTTTCCTTTTCGGTTCACCCTTTACATTAGAGGCACGGACGAGATCCTTCTTGTGAGTAACGAAGGGTGGTCTTGGTTGAGATTTGTAGCAAGTAGCATTGGGCTCCTTGATCTTTTTTCACAACCTTCTTCACAGCTTTTCCAACAGTTGCGTCTATCATAGTCTGAAGAACATCCTTGGAAATTCTAAGGTTCACAATTGTAGTATCATTAGCATGTGTCGCATCAACTATAACACGATCAACGGTTGTCTTATCCAAGTTTGTCATACTCGATATTTGATTCCTAACACCAAATAAAACAATTATTTAGTTGCAATCCAACAACCGCTACTCATCATCCTGATGCCCTAATATATACCAACCATGGTATCGTTAAACCATACAGGTTAATATAGTACGAACATTCTCAATGAACGTCATTTAAATATGTATATATATATATATCAATTATGCTTAGCCTAGGCCATAAAAGACCATTAATGGCAATTAAGGTTTGGACCTAGTCCATCACCTGTTTGACAGGGGATTAGTTGTCACGTCTGTCTTGATCATATTGATGATTTTGGATAGCTTGAAAGCTTGACATTAGGATATTGGATAAGAGCGTTTCCTAATGGATATAAAGCATCCATCTAAGGTTGTTGAAACAGTCTCTAAATGTTATCGGCCAATTCTACCTCGCGTTATAAGCTTAAGATCCTAATAGGCGGATACAACAGCTTACAATATTTATTGTCCTCAATAGACTTTTCTGCGCCAGAAATATCCCCATATAAGCATCATTGATAAGGAAAAGTACCTTTTACGATGTCATCTTTCTATATCGCCTCCTGGTGTCCATCTCGAAGACTCATGCGTTTACTTTCTTGGCCTCTTCAGACTTCTTCTGATTCCTAGGGCAGTTAGTCTTGATGTGCCCCTTCTCGTTGCAACCATAACAGGTCGCATCTTTCAACTTTTTGCAATCCAAGGTCTTATGCTCCTTGGACTTGCAGATTCCACAAGGAAGAGGCTGAGATTCAAATCTGCATTTCCCCAGGTGGAATTTTCTACATGTTTTGCACCTGGTCTTTTCACCCGTCTGCTGGTTACCCTTATTAAACTCGGAACTCTTCCTATGATCAGAGTTCCCCTTTTTCTTCTTATCGAAGTGATGAGAACCCTCATCCTCCTTTTTACGCTTCCCTTCTTCCGAAGCTTTTGCAGCCTTGTTTCTGGCTACGTCGAGTGTGAGAGATAGCGACAAATCTGCCGCTGACCGGAATGTAGTAGGTCTCGATGCTTTCACGCTTGCCTTGACTTCTGGGGCTAGGCCCCCAATAAAGCGAGCTATACGCTTTGGTTCTGGTGTGATCAAGTAAGGAACCAATCGAGACCTAGTATTGAAATTTGTAAGATATGCCTGGCAATCTAAGTCCTTCATGACCAATGCCAAGAAATCGGTTTCAATTTTCTCAACTTCATGTTGAGGAAAGTAATTTTCCTTGATAAGAGCAACAAACTGATCCCATGTTTGATTATACAACGGGATTTTCCCAGTAGCCTGGATTAGCGACCTCCACCAAGCTAGAGCTTCTCCTTTAAAAGACTGTGAAACAAACTTCACAATGTCTTGCTCTGTACATCCGCTAATATCAACAACAGTGTCCATCTCCTCGAGCCACGTCATGCAGTCGATGGCTCCTTTTTCTCCTGTGAAGTCTCTGGGCTTGCAGGAGACAAAATATTTATACGAACAGGTTTTAACATGTGGTTCTTGATTAAGCACAACCTGTCTAGGCGGAACACTCCTCTGATTTGACGAGTTATGAACATCGTCCTCCTTTGAATCATGTGATTTAGAAGGGGGGTTACTACGAGCCACAGATAGAGTCTTAGAGGGTGTACCACTTGACTCATTATACTGTCTGTCAAGAGCTCGAGTAACAGCATTATCTATTAATGCCTGCAGTTCCTCACTAGTTATGTTAACTCTGGTAGTGTCATTGTTCTCCCTCGGGTGGCTGTTGACCTCCTCTGATCCAGCCATGTAGCTTGATTGCTACATAAATACTGACAATGATTTATTTAGAGGTTATTATGGAATCATCATTTTTGACGATTCATCAACCATGGTAATATAAACCATATTGGTTAATTTGTTAGTTATATTTAATTAGTATTTTCATTATAGTTTATCCTAGTTATAAAACATTAAGGATATTAAAGTGGCGCAAAAGGCCTAGTCATAAAGACAATTTTTAAATTTATAAGCCATGATTTCGGAGAATCGAGGCATTTAGGTTTGAACATATTTCATTACCTTTTTCTTGACAGAGAGTCAAAGACTACAACTGTCTTTTGCCCCACAGGGCGATAATTATAGCCCGTAGGCACTTCATCCTTAAGGGATGGTTATATAAATAAGGGAAATTGAAATATCCCAATTTAAAGATGACTTATGTGATTTTATCAGATCACAGTTTGTCGAAAATGTTAACATGCTTTCAGATGTTAACAAGAATTTGAATCTTTTGAATAAGTTTTACCATCTTGGCTGTGCCTGAAATGACAGGTAGGCTAGGTTTTAACTTTAAGATTCTTTTTAGTATTAAGAGCAGAACAACCCTAAATGGGGATGTTAATAAGGATTTGTATCTACTTGAGGAACTGTCATCTTGGCCCTGTCCTTAAAATGACACATGGGCTAGGTCTTGTCCTTTTTGGATTTTGCCAATTTATAATATTGGTAGATCCTATAATAGGAACGTTATTTTAAATCTAACCGTTCCATTTAAAATTTAAACAGGTACATGGTTGCCCTAACACAGGACTTCTAACAATACTGACTCGCTCATGCAGGGGCTGATCAGAAAAATAACAAAGGAAACAAATAAAGGACAAAAACGAATCAGGAGTAGTCCTAAGTTCTTTGTCTAGACTCAAGAATGTGCAACTGCGTAACTGAGATTAAACACAAAAGGCTAGTGTTTAATTCACTCAGTGTTGGCTCTGATACCAACCTGTCACACCCCTATTTTCCACGTGTCACCGGTGGGCCCGGTGGGGGTATAGTGACGTAGTTGATATCATCATAGTCAAACAACAAAATTTAAATGCACAGCGGAAACAAAAGATAAATACATTACAATCCGATTCAAAAGTAATATCAATTATTACAACGGAATGTAAGTTGGATCCACAGGCGGATCTTAGACAGAAAGATAACATTGTTCAACAGACTTTAGGCATCTAGAACTTGCGAGATTCCCTATTGATGCCCTGAGCTCTCAGCCAATTACGTATAGTACCTGTCACTTAAACTTTTGGGAAAATACGTCAGTTTTCACTGGTAAATACCACTTAACTGACTCATTTTGAAAATGTTTTAGAAAATTGATTTGAATGCACATGGCACAAAACTTTTATAACTTGGGACAATTATATATAAAAATAATCCCGTATACAAATTTACATGTTCGTTATACATTTAGGGCCCGATGTAGAAACCGAGTCAAGATTAACAGACACGCCACAAGTATAGGCCCACAAGAGAGTGAGATACCGTTTCCCTTATGCAATTGTCAGGTGTACGCCTACACCCCGTGCATAAGACGTGGCCATTTTATAATATAATGATGCCAAGGATATCCGGGACATGGTCATTAACCCCCAAAGGCTTTTATTTCAAACAATACAGATTAAAGCGGGTTACCTCAATAATTTAATCACAATACGATCAAACATTCAATACCCGACCAAGCGGTATTATTATAATACCGTATCCCAAGCCCGTATAGGGAAAATAAGTTAAGAGTACTTACCTGAGCTTAAAATGCAATTTATACTCAGCCGTATATCCTAATCAGCAAGCACAAGTACTTCTACTGGGGCTCTTAATCTGGAACGAAGGTTTTTATTAACCTATTAGATT
Source organism: Helianthus tuberosus (assembly GCA_030545235.1). NCBI lineage: Eukaryota > Viridiplantae > Streptophyta > Magnoliopsida > Asterales > Asteraceae > Helianthus > Helianthus tuberosus. The sequence continues at coordinate 59,217,756 of CM060449.1, read as the reverse complement.
CCTAACGGATCTTGTTTAAGTATTAACTTAGACCGGTTAGTTTTAAGGAAAGGTTTACGGTTCAAACGCAAGATTTAAGCGAAGACCGGATTAGAATGTGGTGTGGTCCCAACAAGTTTGAATACTTGTTTAATATGGGTAAACTAACATATTCTGGATTTTGAGATGAAAATGATAAGGTTTGACCTGTTTCGGCTAATTTATGCAAACTAGTTACATAAGCCGATCCGAACGCGAAAAGGGCGTAACGGGTAACTACAAGAGTCATGAACAGGTTTCCTAAGTTAATATGCCTTAAATATGTTGTGATATCAGTAGGATACCTTCCATTATGCCCAAGATGATTTTAAACTCAAACTATGCCTCGCAAGGGCATTTTGGTCATTTTAAAGTTTATAAAAGAGTTTAAATAGTAATCTGAGTTACAGGTCTGATTAAATCAGTAAATATACTCATTTTAATAAGCTATAACAGTAGGGGATCACTTATACGTGAAATTTATTAATTATAACCATACTATGCACCGTAGGGGCATTTTGGTAATTTCACATAAGCCTAAAAGGCCAAAACTGGAAATCTGAGTTTAAAACTTTTGCTTACTGTTAAAATATAAAAATTTACCGAGAAAATCAGTAGGCATCAACCCATATATCTTTAAACTAGTTTTGATACATACTATGCGTTAAAAACGCTTAAAAAGGCGATTTGGAGCCATTTCCGGGTTTTGTATAGAAAGCTGATATTTTTATTATTCCAGAAGGCTCAAAATATTTTATTTATCATATTAGATCAGTAGAAAAAGGTTTGGGGTCAAAAGGCTTTATAAAACTCATTTTATAGCCCAAAAGGGCAAAACCGACAATTACCGAATTAAAGCTAGAACACTATGTTATGCTCAGCCTAAAAATAAATAAAAATCTTTAAAAATCTCAAAATATTATTTTATATTAGTAGGTAAAAAGTTTGGTTGCAAAAATTAGGTTTAGATAGGCTTTATGTTAATTATGCCGTTAAATAAATAAAAGGCTTTCTAATTACGCTATTGAGCATAACTCCTATTCTAGACCTCAAACTGATGTCAAATTTTAGGGAAAAGTTTTTAAATCAGTAGTGAAGGTTTCTATTCTTTCACTTTTTCAAAAATTACATTTTACGGTCAAAAGGGCATAACGGTCAACAATTCGGCATATAACGGAAACTTGCAAATGAATAGGATAACTAAGGATCCAAGTTGTATAACCTCAGAGGGTTATACTAACCTATAACATGGTCCTAAAGGAATCCTAAGGCATATCTAAACTAGGCTAATTCGGGTCAGAACTGAAAGTCAAAGCAAAAGTCAACTTTTGCGACTTTCGGTTCCGAACCGGGTCTATACTTAGAATTGTCGGGTTGAATCATGCTTAAACATGTTCAACTAATATTTACCAAGTTATTAAAGTGACAAAACTGATTTTATGACTTTTATATTAGTAGTTACAAATTTATTTAAAACTAACCCGTTTGACTTTCATTTGACCCGACAATTTAACTAAGTAAACGTGGTAATTAGGAGGCTCCCTTTTGAGGGTTAATCACCTACCTAATTACGGTCACGTAGCCATGTTCGTTGCGAATCATGGCTTAGCCGTTTAAAAGTCAAAGCGTTTATCGAAACGCTTGACTTTTCGGCTATAACCGCTAAAAATTAAACTAAGCTGAAGGGATTACTTACAAGAGTCCAAAGGACTGAGGGAGGTTCTCAAAAAGGTTCAAGATCCTCTCCAATTCAGAGAATAAGCAGATTAGAAGGAAAGGTGCAAAAGAAGTGATGTGGGGAATGGGTATTTATAGGTTTTTGAGGACCGTTAGGATCGTTCCTCGTAAACCGTGATTGAATCTGAACCCTACACATATTACCCATGGTTTTATAAACAATGGGCAGCCCCTAGTTTCCAAAAAAACCATTTACAATTGATAGAAACTGCTGTTTACAGCTGTTTAGCAGCAAACAGCACTTTCATATATGGCAGAAATGGCCCCTGTGAGCTTTTATGGTCACTTTAGGCACGTTCAAGGTCCGTTAACCTCATTTTAAGGCCCCACTATGATGTTTAAACATAGGGAACATGAAACATGTTCAAAAACATGTCGGATGTCGGTTCCTTTGGCCGTACGACACGTAGTGCGTCGAATTACGACGGAACACGGACGAACGCTAAAAACGGTCCAAATTACGCGACGAGTGGAATTTTATCATGCCACACACTAAAATAAAATATTTTAGTGCTTACATAAATTTTTGGGTGTTCGGGGATATTCAGAATGCGAGATATGCGCAAAAGTGCAAACTTGTGCACTTTTTGACACTTTTAGTTCCTGCATGACATAAAAGTTTATTTTTGTGTACCAAACACCTCTAAACCTATATCTAAGCTATATAAAGGATACATAGGGTATGTTTAACTTATGGACATATTCCAGAAGGTCCGTTACCATACGATTCGACCTCCTTTTGCAGTTTGACGCAATTAGTCCCTTAATTGCGCAAAGTAGCGCGAAATGCCGTTTAATGATATCTAAGCCTTCCATGGCCCATAATAATCATTCCCAAGCGTATATTTAAATATTACTATGCTCCCGTTTGCTTAAATGGTCACCGAATGGCGCAGATTCAAAAGTTGACGCTTTAGGCCCCTCTATTGCGCAAACTTGCGCATTTCATCATTTATTAGTATTGAAGCCTCATCTTATCCATATTAGGAATCCTTGAAAGTATTATTAAACATTACGATGCTTCGGGTTCTCTAAAAGGTCATTCAGAGGTATAATTAAACATATTGACACTTTTAGTCCCTCTAACATGCAAAGTTGCGCGTAACTTTACTTATAGGCATAAAAACCTTAGACGACCATTAATTGGCATTTCCGAGAATTATAATTAAATATTATGAAGCTCTCGGTTTGTTAAAAGGTCACTCAGAGGTTAGAATTGACATGTTAACGCTTTTAACCCTTTATTACGCAAACCTTCAATTAATTACGCAAACGGCTACACTTAACCATCAAGTGGCACATTTGTGAATATAAACATCGTAAGAGGTTATTTAGAAACTTATTTTAGGTATGCTAACACTTCCAGTCCTTTCATAATCAAAGTTTTCGATTTTTCGAAAAATTGGTCCCTAAATTTCAATGTTTGACTTCATTAGGGTTCATTACACGTGTCAAGACTTCATTAGACGTGATTTTACGAGGTGTTACAAGTTCAAATCCTGTAAAATGCAGATTGTGATGTATTTATTATAGAAAATCTATGAATTTCTATTAAAAAATTACGTTAGTTCTATTTTGTTGTAGTAATAATATAATAATATGGCATTACAACAAAATTAAAGTAATGCAATAAATGTCACCCAAGTATTAAATTATAGAGTTCTAATAATCACACTAGTTTAGTTTTGTTGTAGAGTAATTATAAACAGGTTCAGTGCTAAACTTTCCGGGTGGAATGATAAAAGTCTTTCGTTTGCCGGAAGGCTAAAGCGGTGATGGGTGCCCTCCCAAATTAATACTTGCGTTTTTTCAAGGCGACTAGTAAAGTTCTCAACACGTTGGAAGGTATTAGAAGAACGTTTGTGTAGGGTAAAAATGGGGACGAATACAAGATCAAATGGGTCAAGTGGAATAAATTAATTGCTCCAAAGAAGTTGGGGGTGTGGGAATAGAAGATATCCAGGATTCTAACTTGGCACTCCTCGCCAAATGGTGGTGGAAATACAAAAGTAATCGTACGGCCGTATGGTCTCGGGTCATCAATTGTATCCATGAAAGTAAACAGGCGCAGGTCATTCTGTTCACTAATTGGGTTGTGGGGGTTTAGAAGGACATCGGTGGTTCGGAGGATTAAGAGTTTACAAGGTCAACATGCCTATAAATGACAATCTTGTGGCTCTGGTGGGTAATGGTCGATCCGTTTCTTTTTGGTCAGACATTTGGTTGGGTCATGGTCCTTTATGTGCAGGGCCGGCTCAACCATTTTGGAGGCCCAAAGCGTAGTAAAAATTTGAGGCCCTTTAAAATTCACGAGGATCACAATTTTTCAGTTCCCGATTTAGCCGTGTTGTCAAAATATTTTGTTTATTACCTTATTTTACAGTTTTTTTGTTTCGTCTATATTATTGATGGGTGGTTTCATTTTTGTTCCGTTAAATTCATATGGGCTTTGAATTTGATTTCATTTTTGTTTCGTTGGTTTGACTGTAAATTCAATTCCAGTCTTTCCAGAAAAACAATTTAACACTAGACAATCTTAATTATCACAAAAATATATAAGTTGCAGGAAAAAAAAAATACCTGGGAAAGACGAGTTACAAGCTTGATATCTTCCAGAATCACATTTGTCAAAAACAAAGACTACATGTTTATCTAAATCTCAAGTTATCTGCCGATTACAAATAAATAGATAAGATATCTAAATGAGCAATTGCCAAATACACGAACTATTACAATTTTTAAAAACAAGAACTACTATGAATTTGTGATTGGCAACGATTAGACTCATCAAGAACTGTAGAACGGAAAACTAAGTAGTAGTAATGAAAATCAAAAGAAAGATTACTTACAGTTATTGTTGAAGCTTATTTTATTGCGGATAGAACTCAGAATCAAGAACAAATTTGCAAAATGGATTCACTGTAGAAGAAGAAATCCATTGTCGATTGGCTTTGGCAGTCGCTTCAGCCTTCACGCTTGTTTCCTTTGCCAATTAGTTGCCCTAGATAATCTTCTTTCGTTCCCCAGAATCACGTTCCCAAGAATCACGCGCCCAATCTTTTAATCTTCTGACTTCTGCGTTTCCTTCTGTCCTTCACGTTTCCATTTAATCACACGGCCCAATCTTTTAAGCCCACTCCTTTGTTTATAAGCCCAAAATGCAATACATGCTATATAAATTTTTTTTGGCTGGAGGCCCTATAAAATATGTGGCCTAAAGCCCTAGCTTGAGTTAGCTGGCCCATGGGCCGGCCCTGTTTATGTGTGCCTGGTGGGTAATGGTCCATCCGTTTCTTTTTGGTCAGACATTTGGTTGGGTCATGGTCCTTTATGTGTGCAATTCTCAGAAGTTTACAAGTTGGCAGCAAACATCAATTGCGGTCTTATGAAACAACAAATTACATAGTGGTCTTATGTTGCTAAAGTGGAGCTCACGAGGGGAGGGGGGGGGGGGGGGTCCAGATTATGGCTTGGAGTATGAAACAACAAAGCACATAGTGGTCTTATGTTGATTTGCCCAAGCTGTGTGGTGGAACATATTGGTATGGCTTAAATTCCACATTCCGATTGCGGGATTTAATTGGTAGATACTTATTGACACTCTCCACAGCCTTGTGGGCTCAAAGAATTGAAACAGTCATTGGAGCGGTTTCTGACGATAGTCTGAGATAGATAGTGTAACTTTAATATTCGTAATGTAATCTTTTAACTGTTGGTTTTTTTTTTGGGATAAGTGAGCATCTGCCTGGCAAATATATTCCAAAAAGAAACGTGTTACGGTTTTTATATTTATACAGAAGTTCTTGCAGTAAAAAAAATCTAATAATCCAAAAAAAAAAAAAAAAAAGAAAAATGCTGTGAAATAAGATATTTTCAAAATAAGGTCGGAAATTAATAGGTAGACGTAAATGAAAAAACTTCGGCGAGTATTAACAAATGAAATAAAAGAAAAGAAAATACGTGGCGAAATGTGAGCTGTCGCAGATAAATTTTAATTGATCGTTAATTATCTTTATTAAACTTTTCACGTAACCAAACGTCTACTATTTTATGAAAGGGAAAATAAAAGGTATATTAGTCGTAGTAAATATGATTATATTTGATTATACAGATATAAAATAATCTTCAAAGAAAAGTTTCTAGATATTTCAATTAGAGTACGTCACTTGCAAACAGATCCTAACAATATGCCTTTCCCACTCAAGTTCACACGATTACTTGGCTCTGGCTTACCAAGCGTGGCTCGGCTTAGCTTCAAATATTATTATAAGATTCAATATTTGGATGTAATAATAATAATAACAATAATAATATGATAATAATAATATCAAAAACTTAACTAAAACGGGCATCTAACATGAGAAGCAGTGTATTTTATAAATAATATATTTTTTAACGAAAAATTTGGATTAGCAACCGATTAATAAAGTTAATTGATTATGTTAGTTTTTTTTCTTTTCTGTATTTTATCTCACAACAATTTGAGTAGCACCAACATAAAAACACCGACTGAGGTTATTAGTGTGTAAATATAATGACCAACTGAACATTGGATGATTTAGGGGTTGCTCGGACTACCCCTCAACTTTCTTGGCGAATTTCAAAGTTACTGTTTTTTTTTCTTTTTTGTTTTATGTATCGGATACTCTTGAGTAAATTTTCGGATAACCCTAGGTCTCGAAAATTTCTTTTATGATACCCCTGAAGTTTTCTTTTTAAAGCCACCACTACAACAAAACCCACAAGAAATGCAAGAAATAAAAGAAAGTTTTAAAAGCCATCGGTAATCCGTTGATGGTTACCAATAGATCACCGCCAGAATGAATCTCGTAGAGAAACTGGCCAATATCGATGGACACCTAACACGGGCAAGTTTGGAACGATCGTTCAATGTGGTCATTTCATCCATCCACATGATGCTTGTACAATAAATGTTACAAAATGTCAAAATTTTTAAATTTGTAACAAGTGATATGTTGGTTTTCAAGCTGTTACAAAAGAAAACTTATATTAATAGAGTAAGGTTTGAAAGGAATAATTAATCAGACAAGAAGAAATATTGATCAACAAATCTCTTAAAGAAAACTTATATTAATTGAGTAAGGTTTGAAAAGAATAATTAATCAGACAAGAAGAAGTATCGATCAACAAATCTCTTATTGCTAATTTTTACCATTATGAGACACTGCTACTCTTACCAAAGAGTGATTTCAAATGGTTAAAATATGTCAAGGCAACCTCATTTCCATATGGAATGTTAGCATGGTACATCGTTGCCATAAGCTCTACTTCTAGTTGAAAATTGGATAATGTCACTAAATTAGAGGTGAAGCTAAATCCATAGAAACCAATTACGATTGGTGATTTAGTAGCAATGGTCATTTATTCGTCCTATAGGCGTGTATGTCTTAAAAAGAATTTAATCCCGGATTACCACCCAAAAATTAAGTAATATGTGTTTGTATGTTTACAATATCTACGACCTAGGGGAAAGTTCAAATAAAAACCACTAGTTAACGCGGGAAAACTTGAAAACTAACTAAAAAAGCCTAAAAAACATACAACATACCAAATATTTTTTAACCAATATTCGCTATTTTTTGTATATAAAAAAACTTTTTTTTCAAAAAAAAAAATAATAATAATAAAATTTTGTAGTGCACATGTGTATGTGTACTACACATGTGTATTATTACAAATTTTTTTCCTGAATTTTTTTAAATATAAAAATAGCGATTTTTAATAAAAAAAAAAATTGGTATGTTTTTTAAAGTTTTTTAGTTAGTTTTTTGAAGTTTTCGCGTGGTTTTCATTTCAACCTCCCCCTACGACCTATTTGAATAATGATATAGGGATAATTCATATATCACCTCTAAGAGCATTCTCATCCAATCCATCAAATTATACATATATTCCACTAAAAAACAACTCCTATATCAATATATTTCCACTAAAAACAAATATTTTTTCTCTCTCCTTTTCAATTAAATAATATTATCATCACATTTTTCTCTTTCATCCACTCACAACCACTTTCAATATATATTAAAAAAATTATACTGGGTGAACAGTGTCCCCCAAATATACAGGTAAACAGTAACATTTTCTCTCTCCTCCACTCACAACCACTTTTTTTACCCTTTACAATATAAAAATTCACCCTCATAGGTTTTGATGGATTGGATGAGAATGCTCTAAGTATGCGAAATTCCCGCAATGATAAATTATGTGTAAAGCTAACATATCTACATAGTACATACAATAAGATAACCTATTAATTGCTATTTTTAACTATTTATATGAGAAGAAATAAAGACTTCAATCAAACTATTTATTTTTGAAAGAATAGGCTGCTTGCCTTCTCTGTATTGATAATAATCACTATAAATAATACAATGGTTTCACTATTTTTGGTATCTATAATCACAAATTGATACACATAATTAATGCCTAAGATATACGCTATTATACCCCCGCAGTCGAAGCGAGAGGAGACCGGATGCTGAGACTGGATCTAAAATCTTCAAATAGAATGCGTGGTAACCCCTTGGTAAATATGTCCGCTATTTGATACCGGGAAGGGACATGAAGAACACGAACTTGACCCCGCTGAACCTGTTCACGAACAAAGTGTATGTCGAGCTCGATGTGTTTGGTGCGTTGATGTTGAACCGGGTTACCTGATAAATATATGGCACTAACATTATCACAATAAACGAGAGTGGCACGTGATAGCGGCAACTGAAGCTCGAGAAGTAAATTCCGTAGCCAGCAAATTTCAGCAACTACATTTGCCACGCCACGGTATTCAGCCTCCGCACTAGAACGGGAGACGGTAGACTGCCGTTTGGAAGACCAAGAGATGAGGTTATCGCCAAAATAAATGCAGTAGCCACTGGTGGAGCGACGGGTGTCAGGGCAGCCGGCCCAGTCGGCGTCTGTATACGAGACTAAGGAAGGCGATGGTGAACCTGTGAGTATCAAGCCGAGGGTGACAGACCCCTTTACATACCTGATGATCCTTTTGAGAGCGTTCCAGTGATCAATGCGAGGGGCATGCATGTGCATGCAGATCTGTTGTACCGCGTAAGAAATGTCCGGGCGGGTGAATGTGAGATATTGAAGGGCGCCAGCGAGGCTACGGTAGAGAGTGGGGTCGTGAAAAAAATCACTAGACGTGCTACTGAGCTTCGAGTTTGTGTCCACTGGCGTTGCAACCGGATTGCATGACTGCATACCTGCGCGAGCAATGATGTCAGCAGCATACGATTGTTGCGAAAGGAACATGGTGTGAGCCGATCTGGAAACAGAAATCCCCAAAAAATAGCTAAGAGGGCCTAAGTCTTTCATAGCGAATTCATGACCAAGACTTAACATTAGGCGCTGACGAAGAATGTCTGAGGACGTGACCAACAGGATGTCATCAACGTAGAGAAGCAAGAAGGCGGTATCGCTGCCGTGCTGGAACGTGAAAAGAGAAGCATCACAGCGACTGTGTTTAAAACCCAGAGTGAGAACATAATCAGTGAATCTTTGGTACCAAGCGCGAGGTGCCTGTTTAAGCCCATACAGTGATTTCTTAAGTCGACACACATGATCAGGAAACTGTTTGTTTCGAAAACCCATGGGCTGATACATGTAAACTGTCTCGTTTAAATTCCCATGTAGAAACGCGTTAGTAACATCTAACTGATGAACCGACCACCGTTTTGACAATGCAATGGACAATACTGTACGAATCGTCGCTGGCTTCACAACCGGACTAAAAGTTTCCCCGCAATCTATACCCACTTGTTGTGATCTACCGTCACAAACCAACCGTGCCTTGTATCTTTCTAGTGACCCGTCCGATTTGAATTTGTGTTTATATAGCCACATACACCGAATAACATTCATATTTGATGAACGAGGTACTAACTCCCAAGTTCCGTTTCTAATAAGTGCGTTGTACTCCGTGGTCATGGCGGAGTACCATTCCGGTATATTAAGGGCATCCGTGGGGTTTTTGGGAATGGGTTGGAGAGAGGTGGATGTGGTGGTAATGTTTAAGTTTAGCGGGTGTTTGGGTTTGAAAATTCCGCTCATAGAGCGGGTGTGCATGGTTCGTTGCGGTTGGGCAGGGGACGGTTGAGTGGGTGGGGTTGGGGCAGGGATCGTATGGTTGCGAGAGGGTGAGTTGGGTAAAGCAGAATTGGGTGGAGGAGTAACAGTTGTGAACGAAGGTTGGGCTAGGGGTAGTGGATTGAGGGTGACGGGAGGGTTGCTGGGTGGGCTATGGTGGAGTGGGCTTACGGGATTAGGGGAAGTGGGTAGTGAGGGAGTTGGGCCGAGGGGAAGTGAAGTAGATGGGCTGGTAGAAGGGGTGGTATTATTGTTTAGTTGTTGGGCAGGTGGGGTAGGAAAGCGGGTTGGGCCAGGCGAGGGTGACATGTTGTTAGGCCCTGATGAATACATGTGGGGACATAAATGAAAGGGGAACGGAGTGGACATGAAGTCATAAGATGGAGTTGGGCCGATTTGTTGAGTGAACGGGAAGGTGGTTTCATCAAACGCCACGTGGCGGGAGATGAAGATTTGTTTGGTTTGTAGGTCGAGACAACGATACCCGCGATGAGTGGCGGGATATCCGAGGAACACACATGGTTGAGAACGATATTGTAGTTTATGTATGGACGTGGAGGGGGTAAGAGGGTAACAAAGACACCCGAAGACCCGAAGGTGATCGAATGTTGGTGTTGTGTGATATAATATTTCGGTCGGGGACTTGGCTTGGGAATGGGTGGTAGGTAGAATGTTGAGAAGATAGGTGGCAGTTTCACTATAAATAATACAATGGTTTCACTATTTTTGGTATCTATAATCACAAATTGATACACATAATTAATGCCTAAGATATACGCTATTAATTTTTTTTAAAAGAAAACTTCATTAAAACACACCTCTGACCCGGGTAAAAGCTCAAACAAAAAACAAAGTATTTAATACATATAAGAAGAAATAAAGACTTCAAGCAAAAGTTGTAAAGTTACTGAGGTCAACATGTCATCTTGGAAATCTAGTGGGATCGAATCAATAACAAGTGATAACTTTAGAGAATTGATTAGAAGCATGTGATTGAATCAATAACAAGTGGTAACTTTAGAGAATTGATTAGTGTGCATCTATCATATTAGAAAACCACTTATCTTTCAAAAAGATCAAAGCCTTGTAAACATTGTTAGTTTATCACATCATAATCTTTTCTTTTCAACGGCTAACAAAACCACATTTTATTAATCATAGGATTAACATTGTGTTAACCCGCTAACCACACGCCAAAATTACACACTAGACGCCCATACTTAAAAGATCGAAATTACACCACTTGTCCCAAGTGAGAGATGCTGCTTTTCCTTGTTTTTACATCATAAATATCTCAAGACTTTGATCTCATCCTTAATGTTTCTTAGATTTGATTGTTTACGGTTGAAAACTGCGTTTTTTCGACTCCTCCAAATGCACTAGGGCTGTCCAAACTGCTCGACGATCGAAGATTGTCCGACGATCGCTCGAAAAATGCTCGTTCGATTCCCGCTCAGTTTGTAAATGAGCCGATCGGATCGGTTCGATTCAAATTCAATCCGAGCATGAGCAAAGCTCCGATCGCTCGGTTTCGCTCGAATTATTTTTATTAATAATTAATATATATATATATATATATATATATATATTTGATATAAAACAATGGTAAAATTCTATAGAATCTATTCAGAGAATGTATTTCATATTCACTCTATATCACAGAGACCACTGTAACAAGAGTACATGTATAGTTATATTACAGTCAATGTAACTGCCAAACATTTATTGTAAAGCCAAAACGGTTAGTGGGAGATAAACCCATAAGGAGTATTATGTATGTATATCTGATTCATAACACTCCCCCTCATATATACATTACTTGTTCATTATACACTGTTAACATCATGCTTCAGGATGATGTTAAAACGATACTTCAGGACCTATGAGATAAACTAATACTGCAGGACCAGTTATGCTGCCTCGTTAAAAACCTTACTAAGAAAACCCAATGGGACAAAACTTAGTCAAGGAAAAGAGTACAGCGTGTATAATTCTCCCCCTGAATTCAACAAACATCTTTCAATCTACGGAGACCGATCTTGTGTGATAGTTGCTCGAAACTGTTTCTTGGTAAAGATTTTGTGAATAGGTCAGCTAAATTTTCACTTGACTTGATTTGGCAAACATCAATCTCCCCTTCTTTCTGCAAGTCATATGTTGAGAAGAATTTTGGTGAAATGTGCTTTGTTCGATCACCCTTGATGTAACCTTCTTTGATCTGAGCTATGCAAGCAGCATTGTCTTCATAAATAATTGTCGGCTCCTTTTTGATCTGTTCTAATCCACATGCTTCTTGTATGTGAGTAATCATTGATCTCAACCACACGCATTCTCGACCAGCTTCATATAGTGCAATTAGTTCGGCATGATTTGATGACGTTGTTGTAGGTGTTTGCTTAGTTGACTTCCAAGATATTGTTGTGCCACCATATATGAATACATAACCTGTTTGAGATTTTGCTTTATGTGGATCTGATAGATATCCAGCATCAGCATACCCAACAAGCTGGGACTTTTGATCTTTCTGGTAGAAAAGACCTAAGTCTTGTGTCCCGCAAATATATCGAAATATGTGTTTTATTCCATTCCAATGTCCACGTGTTGGGTTTGAACTATATCTTGCTAGTACATGTACCGAGAATGCAATATCGGGTCTCGTGTTATTTGCAAGATACATAAGAGCACCGATCGCACTTAAGTACGGTACTTCTAGACCAAGTACTTCTTCACCTTCTTCTTGAGGGCGGTAAGGATCCTTTTGAGGATCTAGAGGTCGGACAACCATGGGTATGCTAAACGGATGAGCTTTGTCCATATTAAAACGTACTAACATCTTTTGGATGTAGTTTGACTGATGGACGAATGTACCGTTTCGTAAATGCTCAAACTGCAGGCCGAGACATAATTTTGTTGTGCCAAGGTCTTTCATCTCAAATTCTCTCTTTAATATATTAGCAGTTTTTTCTATCTCTTCATGAGCTCCGATGATGTTTATATCATCAATGTAGACTGCTACAATAGTGAATTTTGAGAGTGATCTTTTTATAAAAACACATGGACTGATTACATCAGACTTGTATCCTTCTTTTTCGAGATATTCACTGAGCCGATTGTACCACATGCGGCCAGATTGTTTAAGACCATATAAAGATCTTTTTAGCTTTATAGCACACATATCTCGAGGTATTGATTTTAATGCTTCGGGCATTTTTAACCCTTTCGGTATTTTCATGTAGATGTCATTTTCAAGTGTCCCGTACAAGTATGCAGTGACGACATCCATAAGTCTCATTTGAAGTCCTTCTGAGATTGCAAGGCCAATTAGAAATCTAAGGGTTATCGCATCCACTACAGGGGAATACGTTTCCTCATAATCAACTCCTGGGATTTGGGAAAACCCTTGTGCTACAAGACGTGCCTTGTATCATACAATCTCATTCTTTTCATTTCTTTTTATAGCAAACACCCATTTATAACCTACTGGTTTGACGTCTATGGGTGTTCGGACTACAGGTCCGAAAACATTCCGCTTTTCAAGCGAATCTAACTCAGCCTTTACGGCCTCTTGCCATTTTGGCCAATCAATTCTGTGCATGCACTCTTCTAGAGTTTTAGGTATGTAATCATTTTCATTGATTACATCTGTTGCTATAGCATATGCAAATATATTATTAACACGTGTTTCATTTCGGTTCCATATTGTACTATTTTGTACATAATTGATAGAGATCTCGTTTTCGTTTGGTACCAGTGCATCTTCTCGATTTTCATTTTCCTCTGGAATTATATTTGTCTCTTCTGGGACATTTACCTCTTCTAGGGTTTCATTTACTAAGTTTTCACCAACTAATTTATTCTGCTCTTTCAGTTTACGTGGGTTCTTATCTTTGGAACCTATTGGTCTCCCACGCTTTCTTTGTATGGTAATCGCTTCTGGGATTGCTTCAATTCGAGCAGGTGCATTTGATGCTGGTATATGTGATTTTGTCACCCTATTTGTGTCTGTGAATGCATCTGGTAATTCATTTGCGATTCTTTGCAAATGTATAATCTTTTGGACTTCAGATTCACATTGACCACTTCGGGGGTCGAGATTTGATAATGATGATGCATTCCATGTTAACTCTTGTGTTACCAGTCTTTCTTTATTCTTATCTCCCCCTAAGACTGGGAATACTGTCTCATTAAACTGACAGTCAGCAAAGCGTGCTGTAAACATGTCACCCGTTAATGGTTCTAAATATTTAATAATAGACGGGGAGTTAAAACCGATGTAAATGCCCAGTCTTCTTTGTGGTCCCAAAATGGTGCGTTGTGGTGGCGATATCGGTACATATACCGCACAACCAAATATTTTGAGGTGGGACAGATTTGGTTTTCTTCCGGAGACCAGTTATAATGGGGAGTATTCATGATCGGCAGTTGGTCTTAATCGGATTAGTGCAGCAGCATGTAGAATAGCATGTCCCCATGCAGAAGATGGCAATTTGCATCTCATCAGGAGAGGTCTAGCGATTATTTGTAATCGTTTAATTAATGATTCAGCTAAACCATTTTGTGTATGAACATGAGCTACTGGATGTTCAACCTTTATCCCAATCGACATACAATACTCGTTAAAAGCTTGGGATGTGAATTCTCCTGCATTATCCACTTGTATGGTTTTAATTGGATTTTCAGGGAAATGAGCTCTCAACTGTATGATTTGCGCTAATAGTCGAGCAAATGCTACATTTCGGGTAGCTAAAAGACTCACGTGTGACCATCGCGATGAGGCATCAATTAATACTAAGAAATAACGAAATGGACCACAAGGAGAATGCATAGGCCCACAAATGTCCCCTTGGATTCTTTCCAAAAATGAGGGGTTTTCTTGTGTCAATTTAGTTGGTGAGGGCCGAGTAATGAGTTTGCCTAGAGAGCATGCCGCACATGATAATGTTGGTGCACACATCTGTCGTCTTCGTCTTGTATCGAGTCTCGGGTTCGGTGCGGATCTAAACAAGACATGACATCACTAGTGACATCATCACGTGACATCATCACGTGACATCACTAGTGACATCATCTCACATGTAGACAAAACAAAATTGTATGGAATTGACATTTCGCTTCAAGACTAAATTCTATTTGAAGATTTCGCTTCAAAAGATCTAGTGGATTTCGCTTGAGGCACTTCCAAGCGAAATCATGTGCTCTATAAATAGGTTGATAGGCATTTCAGTTGTAACAGTTTTTCTAAGAATTATACCGAGGTGCTGCCGGTTTCTCTTCTGATTGTAAAGGTTGTCAAATCAATATATAAGAGGTTTAAAGTGTGAAACAAGCTGTTTACAGATCCGTTTCTCTGTTTCCGCCTTTGAAACGGATTAGAACTCTTCCAAACGACTCGTTTAGGTCGAAATCCGATCCTACAATTGGTATCAGAGCTCAGGACGAGGAGTTCTTACCATATTCAGCTTGAAATTTCTGTTTCTACACCTTCTTTTTCAAAAATTAAAATTTTTACGGTTAAAATCGGACAAATTTCACATATATTGTGCGCAAACTTGATTTAATCAATCCTTGAAAGTTTCAAGTTTAAAATCAGCCTAAATCTTGTAGTTTTGTGTGTTTTCGCTTCAAGTGTTCGGACAATATGATGACATCAGCAACATTTTAGATCTGATCTCGCTTGAAAGTATGATATTGTGTTAGATTTCGCTTGAGAATTCAAATTTCACACGATTTCGCTTGAAGATTGATCTTGATTTCGCTTGAAACTGTGTGCTTTGCTTAAAAACTGAGTTTCCGCTTCAATATATCCTGCTTGAATTGTTTAAAAGAAAGTTCATCGATATGTGTGAAATATAAAAATTGTTGATATGCATGTGATAGACATTTAAGTGTGTCAGGTTGTTGGGACTAGAATTCACGAGTTTGTGTCAGTTGTTCATGTGATTTGGTATTGAAATTGTCGACCACGAGAAGTTAAAGGCAATCTTTGTGAATCTGTTGCAATTTATAGCTCGGTCATTTAATGATTTCATGTGATAGTCATCGAGTGGTGTGAAGGTCTGATAAAGTGAACATATCGATTATCAAAATTAAAGGTTAAGTGATAATTCATTGTGAATTGATAAGAATCATATTGATGAAATGTTTGTCTGCCATGTAATTGTTTGACCCATGTGATATAATCATGTCTTGAAACCTGGAAATGATAAAATAGTTGTATGTGAAAATCGGATAAATGAATATGTTCAGAGGAAATGTCAGCCACTCATCTTTAGTGCATATAATATTCAAAAGTTGCTGAATTGTGTGAACAAGTCTAAAACAAATTGATGTGCATCGTAAATTGATGTGAAGTTCATCGACTAGTGTGACATTAATAGCAACCTATGAGAAACAATTAATATCACTGATTCATTTGTGTTGAATATTGTAAAGGTGTTGTCAGCCACTTACATTGATTAAATACATGTGCATGTGATTCTTTAATTGTTTGACAAATCATTAATGTGAACATGTGATAAGTAAAGAAATTGTCGACTACTTGGATTGTGATCATTTATATTTGTATTGAATATTGTTTGGATAAGTTTTTGGCAAGTCCAAGAAAATCACCGGCCCAGATGTTTGTTTTGTTTTTGTTCATATTCAGCGGCCCAATGATTGTTTAAAGTTCATTTAGTTTTATAATGATATCAAGAATGTTTGTTAATTCACCGGCCCATGTGTGTGTATATTAGATATCATATAGATTTGTGTTAGTTGTTTGTTAGAATCGACAGGTTGCGTGGTTTGATTATTGGTTTCAGTCAGTTCTCACAAAAGAAAATCCTTGTTTGCACGGTTTGATCAGTACGTTTGATCAGTCAAGTTGTTTTGTATGGTCAAGTCAAGTGATATAGTTCAGTTCGTACGGGTTGGAGTTCAAAAGTTTCAAAGGGTCAAGGTCAATTGAATTCGATCCGGGTCATTCAGTCCGCACAGTTGGTCAACGTTCTGTCCGAACAGAAAAATCATCAGTTCGAGTACCAGTCTTATTCAATTAATTGATAAGCGTTTAAACTGATTGTATTTTGTTTGTGTTGTAAAGGTACTTGTCGATTTCTACAAGAGATTCAAGTTGCTAAAAAAGAATGGATTCCGAGTTCTACAACGCGTTTGCTACACCCTCGACTACTCCGGCTACAATTGCTCAAAACATGAAAGCAGAAAACGAAACAGGAACAATGCAAAAACCCCCGAAGCTTATGGGAATTGAGGAGTATCATGGATGGAAGAATCGCTTTGAGAATTGGGTTCAGGCAAACCATCTGAGAGCTTGGGAAAGCATTGAAACAGCATACATCAGACCACAGACTGCTATGAATGTTGATAAAATTATCTCGGAGTTTTCAGATCAAGAGAGAGAAAGTTATAAAGGAGAGAAAATGATGATAAGTTTGTTGCAGCAAGCTATAACAGAGGATATATTTGTTTTGCTTCAGCATGATGGAAATGCGTTTTCGATCTGGAAAGCTCTTGAAAAGAAGTTTGAAGGAAGTACAGAGATGCTTCAGAGTAAAGCAGCGTTACTGAAGAAGGAGTTTGAGTTGTTTACAAGCATGCCTGGTGAGACTACAAAGACTCTCATTGAGAGATACTGCCATCTTGTACGCACCATGTCTCAGTTGAAGATTACTAAAACCCCAGCAGAATGGGTTGAAAAGCTTGCTGACGCTTTACCTCAAAAGGAATGGGGTACATATCTCATGATTCTGAAGAATTCTGGACAGTTTAGCAGATTGTCGATTGGTCAGTTTATTGAAAAACTGGAGGCACAAGATCTTGAACAACAGAAGATTGCAAGAATGAATAGTTCAAGCAATCAACAAGACGTCAAACTGTATTACAAAGGAAATATTCAAACTGCTGAAGCAAGTCCAAAGATCCAAACTGCATTTAGTGCTGGAAATCAATCTACTTCAAGTAGTCAAGGATTAGTCAACACAAGTGGATTCTCAACGGTGAATCCTCCAAATGTTCAAAGTTCATCTGCTGGAAATGGTCATTTGATTCAATGCAATGTAGCTCTACATCTTCAAAACGGTCAAAATTATTCTGAAGAAGTTGTTAAGCATCATATGGGATTATTGGTCACTGCATTAGAGTCTTATGAAGGGCTAATTGCCGGAAGAATTGGCAATCCGATGCTCACAAAGGAAGATTATGACCAAATTGATGCAGAGGAGCTAGAACTGATGGATATTAAATGGGCCTTAGCTAGCGTTTTGAGGAGAGCAGAAAAATTTAGATTGGTTACAGGAAGAACTGATTTCTTGGATGCAAATCTTTCTAATCTTGGATTTGATAAATCTAAAGTTGTTTGTTTTCGTTGCAGGGAGAAAGGCCATTTTAAAAGAGAGTGCAAGAATCAGGAGCCAAGAGGAGAAAAGGAGTCTGCTGGAAAAGATGATTATTATCGAAAGACCATTTATCAGCAAATCACTCATCAACCACATCAACAAAAGGAGCCACAAACAGCTCATGGGAAAATGATCGAAGATGCAAACAGGAAGGCTTACTATGGCATCATGGATCAAGATGACGAGAAATTGGCTGAAGGATTTAGCTGGGACAAGTACATTCCAGCTGATTCAAATGTTGGAGCGTTTATTGCTCATATTATTCGAAAGCCGGAAATGCTGAAGGAATGGATGGAAGTGTTATCTGATGATGAGAAAAGTGAAGATGAAGGATCTGTTTCATCTGAAAAAAGTTCGTCAGAGACAAGTGATAGTGATGAAGAGCTTGAACAGATAAATGTTGGAAAAACTCATTTATCTTCTGATGCTTTTGAATTTTATTTTGCAGAAAAATTGAAGAAACTGAAAGAGGAGAAAGCTGCAAAAGTAATGAAGGAAGTCAAAGTTGTTGAGAAGATTGTTGAAGTGGAAAAAGTGGTTGAAGTTGAAAAGATTGTGGAGATTGAAAAAATTGTTGAAGTCACAAAACCATGTCTCACATGTTTGGAATCTTGCAAACAATGTGAAGAAAAAGACGAGAGGTTTAGTGATTCAGAGAAGATGAAAGAAAAGTTGGTGTTTGATTTAAAAAATGTGAAAGAATCATATGATGTATTAAATAGAACAGTGAATAGTTTGCAAAAAAACTAATTCAGAAAGAGAAGCTGCTTTGAAGATGTTGAATGCAACAATGATGTCGAAGCAAAAAGAGATAAATTTTTACATCGAAGAATGTGCTAAATGGAAGCAAGAGTTAGATGGTGAAAAAGTAGAAAATGAAAGAATTAGACGATTGCTGAAAAGTTATACAAGTTGTGATTACATAATTGATAGAATTTACCCTACTGTTGCAGGTTTCGAGGCGTTTAAATATGAAGATAAAGACAAGAAATCAAAGAAGAAAACGGATACTGGTAAGAAACAGAACGTCTGTTATAACAAGTGTCCGCCTCCAATTTTGGAAGGGTATTCGCCTAGAAAACCGAATGAGGAACAAGTCCAAAAGGCAGTCAATCTAAAGTTAGAGTCCGAGTTAATCGATGTGTTACCAGACAACATTGATGTCACGTTCACAGCGTCCGATACAGATCATGAGTCCGAATTAATTAAAAGAATGGTTGATCAGGTGTTGGATAAGGATGAGGAGTCAGAGTCAAAGTCTGAGTCCGAAAGTTCGTGTCAGTCAGTCGGGAGTTCGAGTTCATCAGAAAAGAGTTCAAAGTCGTCGGGAAAACAGGTTTATAGTAAAGAATTTTTGTTGTCAAAATCTAATTTGAATGACGAAACATTTGAAGTTGCATATACTTTGAATGATTCTGACAAATTATATTTTGATAAAGAGTTTCCATTTAGAAGTGTTCGGTTTGACATGATTAAAAAGGTTTTCAAAATGACAGAAATTAATATTTCTGAAATTAAAGATTTAAATCCTACTGGAAAACCTAAAAAATACACTTCAAGAGTACAACAACGTTTGAACAAGAAAAAAGGTTACAATTCTGGTTCTGGTTTTCAAAAGAAATCAAACCACAATAGTAAGTTCAAAAAGAAAGGACTTGGTTTTATTTTACCTGAAAATTATAAAAATGAGAAAATTTCTAAAACAAATACAAAATATGTTGCAGGAACTAGCCATGAAGAAGAATCAAAAAGCTCATTCTGGAAGCAATCAAACACAGAATTTCTTGCAAAGAAAGTGAAGAATGAAGCTTATCAAAGAAAGGAGACAAGAACCTGTTACAGATGCAATGAAGTTGGTCATATTGCATGGAACTGTCCCCAAGCAACAAAAACAAAACAGGGAGTCTCACAAAAACTGAAAGAAGTTATTGTTGACAAAACTGAACCACCAACTGAACGATTTAAAGTGTTTAAAAACTCTACATATGAAGTTGGTGAATGTTCGAAAAGGTTTTACAAGAAAAGGGGAAATCTTGACAACCAAGCCTGGGTTGTTAAGAAATCAGAGGTAAAATCTGGCGATGAATCTGATTCCACAAAGTCAGAGGAGCCACAGGTTGAGTTAAAAAGTGAAAACTCAGTTCCTCCAATGGATGATGAGAACTTTCCATCATTGAGGACTGAATATTTTAAATCAAAAGTTGGGAAAGTTGAGATCTCAAATCAATTCTATTCTGAACAGAAAGAATTTGATGTTGAGAAAGCGTTTAATGGAAACATTAAAAAGATGATTGGTAAAATGATTGATGGGAAGGTTAAAGGGGTAAAGGAGTTTTATGCTACAAAGAAGGCAACTTATAGCCCAACTCCTAGTGAAGTTGAGAAGGTTACACCCAAGGCTGGTCAGGCTTGGGTGGATATTTTCTTTCACTGAAAAACCTGACTTGCCGGAGATCCCATGTTTGTGATAGTGGATCAGGAATCGGCATCTTTCTTAGTGATTGATTGTGTGAATGAATCTTAAAGTTTGTTAAATTTTACAGGTTAAGTATGACTTGCCGGAGCTCCCAGGTTGGTAAGAGTGGAGCAGGAATCGGCATCATTCATTATATCAGATTTTGATTGTGTTTATTTACAAGTGGTTGAAAGAGGTTTTCAATGTCAAGTGGTAAATCAAGGACATTAAATTGTACTTGATTTTCTACAAATGATTGAGGAACGATATGATAAACCCCTATCTTTACAAGTGGTAAAATCAACAAAACCTATTTTCCGGAAAAATCATTTTGGTTAAAACAAACTTAAGTGTTTTGAAATCATAATGAGTAAATAGTTTTGTGATAGGGGAGTTCTGATTGTTTATGCCAGGTGGATGGCGAATTGAGGTGATTTGATATCAGTTGTCACTTTATTGTACAATTTATTTTCAAATTTCCTAAAATGTGTTTGCATTTTAGGGGGAGTAAAAATTTTCAGAAAATCCAAAAACATTTGAAAATTTGAAAAAGGCAAAAACATGATAAAATTAAAAATGAGTGTTGTTGTATAAAAGAGGAAATGATAGTACATCAGTGGACTGTCACAACATGCTAAAGAAATGTAAAGTAAAAATGTGATAAACAATCTTACTGCGGATATGTCAGTAGGTTTTGCACATTTAGTAGATTGTGACGAGATATAAACATAAAATTCAAACTTGCTTGTTCTGTGGGTTAACAAAACTGCTTGGATATATAGGTAACCCCTGAAATCTTGTTTGAAAGGTCCCTTATTCTGAGATACTAGGTCTTTATGCTCAGTGATATCTGGGGTATTATCCCGGGACTTCTGATTTTGCGGAAGCAATGGCCTAGTCCCCGGAGAATACTTTCTGCTTGCTTGAAATATAGCACCACCCTCAGCTAAAAAATGATGAAACATTGAAAAATGCTAATCATGGCTGTTGAAACAAAAGATCCTCTAAAGGGGACACACCAAAAGTCGAAGCCGTCATCTCTCTGCGTATACGGGAGTATCGACCTGAGCTCTCACGGCCCTCGTACTATAATTTATTCCCCTGACAGATATCATCTGTGGTATACTCACCTGTAAGACTGAATATTGGGATCTGGATACGGGAGTATATTCAAGTAGTGGGACACACGAATAAGTTCAAGTGCTTAAAACATTAATATCATATCTCGGATCAGTTGAACTTTGTGTGAGAATTTAAATGGACAAACATACTGACAATCTAGGTAAATTGTTTAGAACTTAATATGAAATGAAGCTTAACGGTGTTAGTGATCTGTCTCAGAAACTGATATGATCCTCTTGCACGAACTCACAAAAATATTGTTTGTAAATAGTTCTTTACTGCATTTTATTTTTGTTATTTCAAAATACAAAAATATTTTCGGTGTGTTTTAGCATAAAATTTTGAAAAATCCAAAAAGATTTTCGGCAACTGATGTTGAAGAGCTGATTTTCAAAATTCCGAGTGCTAAACATGACGAACAGGTTTGGGAAAGTTTGTTTGAAGAGGTTTGAAATGAAAATGATCATTGTTAATGTTTGATTGTATGTTGATTGGAGAAGGATCAGTGTTGATGCATGAAATTTGATAAATTGTTAAATATTTTTTTGTGAATCTTATTTTTGGGTAGAGGATGTGCAGGATAGCAGATAGAGTGCCAGGTTCCGATACCTGAGGATTCTGAAATTCTGTAAAAGCCAGACTACGATCCCAGCATGTTTTGAGGGGGAGTCTATTAGAGAGAGAGAGAATTGGAGATAGAATAGAGCGAGGTAGAGATCCTGAAAGAAGTCCAAAGACTGATAAAGACTGAAGATTGAGAAGACTCGACACTTAAGACTCGTCAACATCTGAGGGGGAGTCTGTTGGTGCACACATCTGTCGTCTTCGTCTTGTATCGAGTCTCGGGTTCGGTGCGGATCTAAACAAGACATGACATCACTAGTGACATCATCACATGACATCACTAGTGACATCATCTCACATGTAGACAAAACAAAATTGTACGGAATTGACATTTCGCTTCAAGACTAAATTCTATTTGAAGATTTCGCTTCAAAAGATCTAGTGGATTTCGCTTGAGGCACTTCCAAGCGAAATCATGTGCTCTATAAATAGGTTGATAGGCATTTCAGTTGTAACAGTTTTTCTAAGAATTATACCGAGGTGCTGCCGGTTTCTCTTCTGATTGTAAAGGTTGTCAAATCAATATATAAGAGGTTTAAAGTGTGAAACAAGCTGTTTACAGATCCGTTTCTCTGTTTCCGCCTTTGAAACGGATTAGAACTCTTCCAAACGACTCGTTTAGGTCGAAATCCGATCCTACAGATAAATCTTTTGATTGTAAGACTTTTAAATTCTTAAGAGGGTGCCCATTTGCGTTTTTAATTATTCGCCTCATCATTATGTTACCTGGGTGACCTAGTCGGTCATGCCATATTGTGAATGTGTCTTTATCTAGTAACATATGGTTACTCACCACCATGTATGCTTCAATAGGAGTAATATTTGTACAATATAATCCAGAGGATAAAGCTTTTAGCTTTTCTACAATGGTATCTTTGCCATTTTCATTTGAAGCAATTTGTAAGTATTCAATATTATTTTTGGATGTTGTTTTGAGGTGGTAACCATTTTGTCGAATACTTTTAAAACTAAGTAAATTTCTTCTTGATTTACTAGAGTATAATGCATCATTTATAATTAGTTTAGTACCCGATGGTAATATGATGTTTGCTCTTCCAGAGCCTTTTATAAGATCACATACACCAGAAATAGTACCAACAAGTGTCTCTGCAGGAGACAACTCAGAGAAAAATTTCTTATGTTTGAGAATAGTGCTGGTAGTACCACTATCTACGAGACATTCATCACCAATAATAGCTTTATTGGAGCTTGTAAACATATTTCCTCTGAAATAATAAACTAAATTAATATAACGAACTACTTGCTTGAGTATGATAACAAAAAATCACATCACACAAATATGAATCAAACATCACAAAGATTTTAAGTGAAACCATAACGATAGTTCAAAACATAAAATACCACGAGAGTTGAAATAAAAACCAAACAAAGAAGAAGAAAAAAAAACACGGTCTAAAAAAATCATCACATAACACGCATTTAATGATTTTGTAGTATGAGCTTGTTGTTTTGTTCCGCGACCAACAAACATGATATTAGCTCAGAATATTTTATAAAATTACGTTCCCTGTACTGCTGCGCCAGGAGCATATTTGATAAATGGAACGTTGAGATAGTTTGCTC
Organism: Helianthus tuberosus; assembly: GCA_030545235.1. Classification (NCBI taxonomy): domain Eukaryota; kingdom Viridiplantae; phylum Streptophyta; class Magnoliopsida; order Asterales; family Asteraceae; genus Helianthus; species Helianthus tuberosus. The sequence goes on along the minus strand of CM060449.1, from coordinate 59,193,699 downwards.
AATCATTTCTTTTTCGGTGATTTGTTCACCACATAATTTAAGCTCAGAGGTGATGCGAAGAAAGGCAGAGTTGTACTCACTAACAGTCTTATGATCTCGTAGCCTTAAATGAACCCACTTGTAGCGAGTTTTAGAGAGTAAGACCAACTTCAGGTGGTCAAATCTTTCTTGGATGTTTTTCCATAACTCGAGAGGGTCCTCGACAATACGGTTTTCCCTCTTTAGGTCTTCATGAAGATGAAGGCGAAGGAATGCCATAGCTTTAGTTTTTTCTTGAAGGGATGTTTTATTCCCATCAATGATTGTCTCCCCCAAACTCATTGCTTCCAGATGAGTTTTAGCATCAAAAGCCCAATAGGGGTAGTTGTTGCCCGAGATTTCAAGTGCAGTGAATTTAAGATTTGACAAGTTCGACATTTTTAGCTACAAAGGAAAGATTCATGTATTTAAAATAAAAAAAACGAGCATGTGTATAAAATAAATATTGCATGAGAACTTCGGGTTCTCTTTTGCTACAAGCGCATGTTCTAAACTTTAAGTATGTTTATATATATCATGATAATGACAATTAGTCTAACCTAATATATATGTATATCATATATGTTAAGCCAATTATATATCTATTAACCTGCATGTCACTTGCTACTAATATTTGATACTGTTAATGAATTTCTTTTAGTTAGGCACATTGTACAAGCTTCAATACGTTGAAGAAATAAATGAGAAAATTCTATAATTAATCTCGTTTGATGAACATACTATTATAATTATCATTATCATAAATAAATATACTATCGTAAGTATTGCTATAATAATTATTGTTATTTTAAATATTATCACAATACTTACAAACATTATTCTTATTTATTACTATTGTTTGACTTTTTTTAGAATCATAACCTACGTAACCGACTTATTTGCAAACTGATTTCAATTATAAAATATCAATGATAATCATTCCTATTTTACGTTAGACTGTTATGGAAGTTAATGGAGCATTGTGCAATAATAATAATAACTACCGTTCACGTAACTTTATTATTGATAAAACCCAAATCTCAACCCATCTCCTTCCCGGCTAATTTAACAGCCGATCGATGATAATCAGGTTACGACAATCGGGTTACCGGAATCTATCCGGAGAAACAGAAAAACGAAAAATAGAGATCGATGGGGGTATAAAAATGGAACATTACCGGCGATCAACAGGGAAAGGTCTCCGATAAGGGTTTCATTATTGTCGATAGTTCGCTCACTCTTAAAGGTGCTAGTATCATACTTTAATGTCTACTATATAAAAGCATCTATTTCATCTCTTGAGTTCAGTTTAAAAAAAATCCTATCGTGTTCTAAATTCAGATCTAAAACTCTGTATATAAAACAGTATTTTGTGTTTTTATGGTTCAACTGTCAAAATAAGTTACATAACAGATACATCTTTAACACCAATTCAAAAAATATCTTTGTTGAAGTACATGGCACATATATCTATCAAAAAGAAAACAAAATGGGTAATAATATGTACAGAGCAGGGTATTATAAACAAACAAACATATATCTTTCGACCAGTTTCCTTGGTAAACATTTTGTTTTGTTATCAATTTAAAAAAAAAACAAATTTTATTGTGCTCTGTACTATTATCCACAGCATATATCTATCTAATAAAAACGAGATTTCGATGGTTGTTACCTGGATGGGTGAATTTGTAGATGAAACAAGATCTCAAATGGAGGTGAAAAACAGCAACCAAACTTGAAATATCTTCAACAAATTAGAATGAGTATAGAGCCAGGGTGCTGATAACGTGATATAAAACAATGGTAAAATTCTATAGAATCTATTCAGAGAATGTATTTCATATTCACTCTATATCACAGAGACCACTGTAACAAGAGTACATGTATAGTTATATTACAGTCAATGTAACTGCCAAACATTTATTGTGAAGCCAAAACGGTTAGTGGGAGATAAACCCATAAGGAGTATTATGTATGTATATCTGATTCATAACAATACTAGGCTATCACCCGGGAACATCCCGGGTTAGGAAAATTTAGTTTTCAATAATAAAAGGTACATAAACAACATTTTCAACATATTTAGTATCCTCTTTCGCTTCACCACAACAAATTTTGATTTCGGTTTCATAAGTATCCCAACTTTTTCTCAATATGTATTCAAGGTTTTCATATAAAGCTAATTCGTTTTTATTTGATAATGAAATCTCAATATAGCAATGTTCTCTAAACCCGTACAAAATGTTTTATTGATTTATGTTTTTTAAATTATATTAGAATATGTTGTTACTTGAATTTGCAACGAATTACATTAATAAAGAAATTATAATTAACATCTTTTTTGAAATTAGATGTATTTGGTTTTAGTTTTTTTTTATTAAGATTCATCGATTAATGTTAAACAGACTACTTTGATCATGGTGATCAAAGCCGTCAGGTTGATTAAGTTAAAAAAAACCCAAATAATTTGCTTTAAAAAGGATAGAGTTATTCATAGATATCAAAAGAAGATAAAGATCAAACAATCAAAGTAAATTATATTATTTAACAGTGTTGACATAAACCTTTAAATGGAAGAAACGTTACTTTCGCCATGTAACGGACGGGTCCTTGAGCAATTTATTATCCACAAAAACCCTATGATCTTCACTTCTTCCACAACCTTAGCCACAGACACCCGGGTTTAATTAAAGACCACATTATTTCTCATCCTTCGTACATGCCAAATGTTAGTTAGTTGTGATATTCCAGTATCTCTGCATTTTATAAATATTTTTTAGCCGGCTGTCATATCTATAAACACCAATGAACATTGCTCCATCATATCTTCATGGCTATAGTTAACAAATGTTTATAAAATGTTATTTACAACTTTGATGTACATTATAAAATATCCATTGTACCCATAAAATTCCAGCGTCTCTTCTGGCTCGTAGCCGCACTATAGACGCATGCCATTATGAGATTACATACCTAAAAAAAGAATATAAGTTGAAGAGTGCTCAAGTTTAAAACGAAAACAGAAGAGGATAACCTCAACATGCCAGCAGCCTCCAATCTAAGCACACAGATCCTTGCAATACTCGATCAATCAGCTATCGTCGCCTTAACTTTGGTTTCCCACATTTCCTCGCCTTAACTTCCAATATATCCCAAGCAACTATTGTCGCAATCACTCCACTAACCGCAGTTACTACCCCGATCTCTTGACAAAATCCACTACTAATTAACAAACCACAGAAGTAGGTAAGATCATATCTACTACCCATTTTAAAAATATGACATAAACAGAGTAACTCCTCCCATAGTTTACTGCATGGTATTACCAAATGTTCCCTATCATATTTACTCTGATTGTTACCACGCGTCGTCTATCATTGTCTACTCAAAAGCTATTACTATAGATCGCATGTTGGTAATTACGCCTAGCTGTTACCATAAGTCCCCTATCATTGTTTTCATGAGTTTGTTACCATAGCATCTATCATTATTTATTATTTACTGGGGTCTAACCATACTCTTATCATTATTTCGACAAACTATAAACCACTTAAAGCAAGCATGATGTCATACTCTTTTTACTTCATGCTCAAGATTAAAAATCATTTGATTTGCTGGCGTATGCAAGTCCAGAAAACTGTAGCTCACACGGCTCCTGAATTCCTGACAAAATAGGCAAAGCGGTTAATTTTTTTTACCACCGCCATCGCTCCATCCATTGTCTCCTTGAGTTCAAAACCTTTTTCTTTATCAGGTGCGTAATCGTATACATCGCCCCTGCATGTAAACCATACCATCATCCAGCCATACATATACATTCATGCATATTCCCAAACATAGACGCCAAAATTTATTCAACTAAACAGAAAACACAGAAGACCTAAAACTTTAAACCTTCATTGTTACTTCTAACACATGTGATTAACAATATGAATAAAGTTAAAGACAGTTAACATTTTTCAATCAAAAGCTCTAACTGCAGCAAATTATATACAAATATTCACAGATCAAACAAACTTAAACAAAACCTAACAAAACATGTTATCCAAAAGCTACAACCACCAAATCTAAACATATTCAGCCAACTAACCCCTAACCTAAACAATTCAGTACAATCAAATAATCACAACCAGATTACAATCAGAAACAAACAGATCCATATCTCAAATCAACAACAAACGAAATGACTCACCAACCTTTATAATCCAGATCCCCGTGATCTACACAAACTGGATGCTAGAGAGTGTGATACTAAGTTATGAATTCTAAGATGATGAAAACTGGTCCTTTTTGTACGGACCGAAACAGGTTCGCTAGGGTTAGCCGACCGACTTTTTGTCAAATTTTTTATGTTCATATAAACAATCGGTGTATACCATCATGTACATAAAATTGAAAAAAAAATCTACTTCTATTTCACATATTCAGAAATATGGTAACTTTTTAACTAATATTAGCTAAAAAGAATACATGTTGAAAGTTGAAAGTTTGTTGATATGGATTCAAGGTTTATGTTTACATGGCTTCTTTGTTTAATCCTATGGGCCAGCATGACCCAAACACGACACAAGGATCGTAGTGTTTCCCTTAGTCCCAATGTCCTATTAAAATTGGCGGCCGTATGCTACCTTGCCCGTTGTCATCAACTCACTGTTACAGACCTAACCCTAATTATCTTGACCTTATAGAACGACACTTTATACATTTACTAATTAAGGTATGTGATCAGATGTTGCAATTTTAATGAAAAGAAGATAGTACACCTAATGAAAACACGACAACTAACCATAGCATCGTACGTTAGGGGCACCATTAACAATTTTAGCAATGGCTTTTTTGCATGCTATCAGTTCTTCCATGAAGCTATAATTAGTATGTAGACCTATAAGACATAAAATATGCAAAAAAATTGTTAGTGATTGTCAATTGAAGTAAAGATTCAAGTAATTTTGTTGACCAACATCATGTCTTACGTCTAGATGTGTGACATAACACAATATCAAAACCCTGTTCTTTCCCTTTCTTAATGGCCTGTGAAGTACTCAACAGTAACTTCAAGATTAAATGTTAGTAATTGTACCTTCCATAAAACCAACTATATGTCTTAAAACTATTATTTTGGTTAATTGTCTACCTTCTGATGCTTTTGTCTTATCTTTTTCAGCTGAAACAATCTCTCAGCCTGATCTTTCGGGCCAAATCTCCAGTTGGTCACTCACAGCTCCCCTAAACGTAACACCAGCAGCAAATAATATCTAAACATTTTTAACTAAAGAATTTCATTAGCAGAGATGTAAACACACTAAAAAATGCTTCACTAAATTCTACAAAAATCACACAAATAAAGTTCGCAAGATTTAATTATAAACACACCAAAAAAATGATTCACTCAATACTATTGGCTTCCTGAATTCCTGACAAAATAGGCAAACCGGTAACGAAAACACTAAATGTAAGTATTGAATCAATACCGGAAATCGAATCGGTTCGGAGAATTCGGTACCGGTACCCGGTACCATTTGCTTATCCTTAGGAACCGGTGATTAAAAGAAGTCAATTTAGTCAACACAAAAAACTACTGGAACTGAGATGGAATGATATCAAAAGACGATAAAGATCAAACAATCAAAGTAAATTATATTATTTAACAGTGTTGACATAAACCTTTAAATGAAAGAAACGTTACTTTTGCCATGTAACGGACTGGTCCTTGAGGAATTCATTATCCACAAAACCCCCCATGATCTTCACTTCTTCGACAACTTTAGCCACGGACACCCGAGTTTAATTAAAGACCACATTATTTCTCATCCTACTTACATGCCAAATGTTAGTTGGTTGTGATATTTCAGTATCTCTACATTTTATAAATATTTTTAGCCGGCTGTCATATCTATAAACACCAATGAACATTGCTCCATCATATCTTCATGGCTACAGTTAACAAATGTTTATAAAATGTTATTTACAACTTTGATGTACATTATAAAATATCCATTGTACATAAAAAATTCCAGCGTCTCGTCTGGCTCGTAGCCGCACTATAGACGCATGCCATTATGAGATTACATACCTAAAAAAAGAATATAAGTTGAAGAGTGCTGAAGTTTAAAACGAAAACAGAAGAGGATAACCTCAACATGCCAGCAGCCTCCAATCTAAGCACACAGATCCTTGCAATACTCGATCAATCAGTTTAATCATCTTAAGCAGCTTCATCCGTATCTAATCACCACTTGTCACTCTCAACACCAATTCTTCTCCTTCAAGCTCGTCCGATGTTGCGTACTTCCGCTATCCATTGTAGATTACGCTCGCTTAATCTTCTTGTCTCTTGTATCGCCCAATGTCTACCTCTAAGTAGATAAATTGTTTGCACATAGATCATAAATAAAAAATGATCAATATATTCCAATTTCACATCAGCGTATGAATAAAAAATATCCATCTCTACAGCCAATAATCACTTATGGACATAGTAGAGATCAACGCAATCAATATCGCACAACATTCATTTCTAAACAACACACCAAATTATTCGCATTGTAATAATGATTCTGGTCATATTGTAACTATTTCGTGTAAAACTTACCTGCTGAACAATTTGATTTATAAATTAGGTGAATTCATGAGTCATGAGTCATCTAACGATCTTGTTGTAAAGCTTTATAAGTAAACTCGGCTGCAACACTATTTTTTATTGAATTTCAAACCCAAGCAAACCTGTTGTGAGTAGAATGAGTTGCCCAATCGTTAGATGAAAGTTTTGAGCAATCAGGTTTTTTACCTCAACCAGATTGCTACATTTTTTACAATATTTATTTTGTTTCATCATTTTTTTATTTCTGGATTTTATTTATTTTTATTTAGTTGATTAATTCTTGCCTATTACAAACCCGACCCGGATCTGGTCAATTCAAATTTGATCCAACCCATTGTTTTCCTCCCCACCAAAAATTATTACATTCACCAATTTAAGGTCATCTAAATATTCTTCTTCTTCTTGTACATGTTATAATACCCAGTGATCTTAGCCAAATGCACGTTAGTTCTAAATATTAATTATTAATGACTAATCTATAATTAAAACCATATAAAGAAATTGAGATATTAACGTGTGAGATATAAAGAGACTTATAAAGCATCTGGATCCTATTAATACTTAGCTAATGTGTCCGTTTTTACTCGGCCTTAGCTAATGCGTCAGTTTCTTTAGCTACATTTCATGCTTATTGAAATCCCCTAAAACATGTCTTGACCCATTATCCCATCCTTCTATTTTGCCACCTCTAATAATAAGTTGACCACTAAGCTGGAGGAGTAATTCACATGTTGTTTGGCCATAAACCCTTCCTTCTCTTCTTCTACCTCCCTAATCAAAGCTTTCACACAAATAAGTTTTGTATCATATGTAAAGGAACGATTTTAGATATTAAACATAATAAACGATACTATCTATATTTTTATATTTTATTTTAAAGAATATCATAGTAGTAATTGTATTGCATACCCGTGCCAGCAATTTCATAATCTTAAATTCTTGAGCAATGCGCTTGTTTGGAGTACTTACCAAATTAGGAACGGGTTTGACCGTTTCTTCATGAGATTTAGAAGCAGTATTAACATTGTTAGAAGAATACGAACAATAGTCTTCAAAATCAGTAGTATTAACACCGTTTCTTCATGAGATTCAGTTCTGGTAAGCTTTGCTGACGGGATACGATGAGAAAACCTAAACCGCTCGTTACATGGAATCTTATGATCACCAGCTCCTGCCCAGATTGATCTCTGAAACACGCAAACAAATCACTTCACTTTCAATAAGAAACCAACAGTTTATGTAAATTACATTAAATCAGTAGATGAAACCAAAATTCAAACAAATTATGTCATGAATAAAAACATCAAAATTTCAACAAAAAAAAAAAGCTTACAGATTGCTATGTGGATGAAAATGATGCCTCCATCTCCCAGACCATGCATTGTTGGTAAGTGTCTAGTTCATCATGCTCTGAACCAACACCTCATCATTAATTAAGAAATATTCACCCTTATGTCAGGTAATATATTTACAAACAAAGGTATACAACTAAATTTACTTGTGTGACATTCGTACAGTCTAAGCAGCGAACACAAATAATCTTCACAATTCCAACTTGTCCATCAACCTTCCCACCCTTTTCATTATACTAATAGTACCTACCATTTCAAAACCATTAAAATTAAAAAAAAATCTTTAAACCAACGAATGAAACTTCTTTTTATCAAAACATATAATAACAAAAAAAATCAACTTTTTGAATTAATAGAATACAAAAGACAGAAATGCAACTGAAGATTAATTTGTTATTTCAGGGTACTACTTAGGAAAAAAAAGTGTTGAATTATAAGAATAACAAATTACCGGAGGAACAACACCATATGCAGGAGTTTCCGACAGGAGGGTCGGAAGTCACCGGACCTAAAATTATACCTAAAAATTATAAAACCGGAGGGTCGAAAACGTATATACCTAACAAATTCTATACGAAAACTACATACATTATCTATATATAATCAAGGATAGTGACATGAGATAAGATATTTATTTTTGATGATGGATCAGCTATGTAGCTGCACAAGGGATGAACAGAAGGTGATAAAAAAAGTAACTTTCTTTTATAATACTATGATCGGACAAAACAATTGCATGTTAATTGTGTAGATTTGTTTGAAGCATAAGAACCAAAACAATGAATAAACCCTTGAAAGTTAGTTGTAAAAGGTAAAATTTTACATAGGACACGTTACTCACAAAACGGAAGAAGGTTCGCTTACATTTCCAGCTCCAAAACTCCAACAGATTCATACCAAAAGGCTTGCAGATTCACCTGCACGCTATATTGAGAGGTAGCGAAATGGGGTAGAAATTAGTTAAACGGGTCAAGCAGGTCAAAAGTGGCAAAAAAAGGTGTATTTCTTAATGCATACAACCTAAACCGCTCGTTACATGGAATCTTATGATCACCAGCTCCTGCCCAGATTGATCTCTGAAACACGCTAACAAATCCCTTCACTTTCAATAAGAAACCAACAGTTTATGTAAATTACATTAAATCAGTAGATGAAACCAAAATTCAAACAAATTATGTCATGAATAAAAACATCAAAATTTCAAAAAAAAAGCTTACAGATTGCTATGTGGATGAAAATGATGCCTCCATCTCCCAGACCATGCATTGTTGGTAAGTGTCTAGTTCATCATGCTCTGAACCAACACCTCATCATTAATTAAGAAATATTCACCCTTATGTCAGGTAATATATTTACAAACAAAGGTATACAACTAAATTTACTTGTGTGACTTTCGTACAATCTAAGCAGCAAACACAAATAATCTTCACAATTCCAACTTGTCCATCAACCTTTCCACCCTTTTCATTATACTAATAGTACCTACCATTTCAAAACCATTAAAATTAAAAAAAAAAAATCTTTAAACCAAATAATGAAACTTCTTTTGACCAAAACATATAATAATAAAAAAAATCAACTTTTTGAATTAATAGAATACAAAAGACAGAAATGTAACTGAAGATTAATTTGTTATTTCAGGGTACTACTTAGGAAAAAAAAAAGTGTTGAGTTATAAGAATAACAAATTACCGGAGGAACAACACCATATGCAGGAGTTTCCGACAGGAGGGTCGGAAGTCACCAGACCTAAAATTATACCTAAAAAATTATAAAACTGGAGGGTCGAAAACGTATATACATAACAAATTCTATACGAAAACTACATACATTATCTATATATAATCAAGGATAGTGACATGAGATAAGATATTTATTTTTGATGATGGATCAGCTATGTAGCTGCACAAGGGATGAACAGAAGGGGATAAAAAAAGTAACTTTCTTTTATAATATTATGATCGGACAAACAATTGCATGTTAATTGTGTAGATTTTTTTGAAGCATAAGAACCAAAACAATGAATAAACCCTTGAAAGATAGTTGTAAAAGGTAAAATATTACATAGGACACGTTACTCACAAAACGGAAGAAGATTCGCCTACATTTCCAGCTTCAAAACTCCTGCAGGTTCATACCAAAAGGCTTGCAGATTCACCTGCACGCTATATTGAGAGGTAGCGAAATGGGGTAGAAATTAGTTAAACGGGTCAAGCAGGTCAAAAGTGGCAAAAAAAGGTGTATTTCTTAATGCATACAACCTAAACCGCTCGTTACATGGAATCTTATGATCACCAGCTCCCACCCAGACTGATCTCTGAAACACGCTAACAAATCCCTTCACTTTCAATAAGAAACCAACAGTTTATGTAAATTACATTAAATCAGTAGATGAAACCAAAATTCAAACAAATTATGTCATGAATAAAAACATCAAAATTTCAAAAAAAAAAGCTTACAGATTGCTATGTGGATGAAAATGATGCCTCCATCTCCCAGACCATGCATTGTTGGTAAGTGTCCAGTTCATCATGGTCTGAACCAACACCTCATCATTAATTAAGAAACATTCACCCTTATGTCAGGTAATATATTTACAAACAAAGGTATACAACTAAATTTACTTGTGTGACATTCGTACAGTCTAAGCAGCGAACACAAATAATCTTCACAATTCCAACTTGTCCATCAACCTTTCCACCCTTTTCATTATACTAATAGTACCTACCATTTCAAAACCATTAAAACTAAAAAAAATCTTTAAACCAAAGAATGAAACTTCTTTTGATCAAAACATATAATAACAAAAAAAATCAACTTTTTGAATTAATAGAATATAAAAGACAGAAATGTAACTGAAGATTAATTTGTCCAAAGGTTTATTTGTCTGCATCTAGATCCAAAGGTTTGAAACAAACAACCACGATTTATAAAACACACACAGGGCATGTTTGGATTGGCTTCTCAAACCAGCTTATTAGCTTATTGACTTATGGAGAAGTCAATAAGCTGTTTTTATGTTTGGATAACCAAGAAGTCCTTTTCAAAATAGCTTATTGCAAAGAAGGAAACATAAGGTTTTGAAAAGCCAAGAATTCCTGACTTTTGGATCCAAAAGTGACTTTTCAAAAATGAAATTACCAATATACCCCTTCTTTACCCCCTTATATCTAAAAGAATACCCATTTTAGTCATTTTACATCAATAAGCTAATCCAAACACTTTTTTTAAAAACTTCTTTTCAAAAAGTCCTTTTCCCAAAAGTCCTTTTCCCAAAAGTCCTTTTTACCTCTAATAAGCTTAGCCAAACATGCCCACAATCACCAACTCTATATCATTAATCTTCATATAGCAAGTCTCAAATTCAAATTAAAAGTACGGATCGAGCGCTTACAACTTTTGGTCATCATCGATTTAAAACTTCTTTTGGCATCCAGTTGTCGGATTTGCGATGTTGAACAACATGAATCACAAATAGAACAAGGAGATTTTGAATACATGATAATGAATTTGATAAAATTAGGGTTAGAGATACGGGTACCTTGATTTTCAGACACGAAAAGGCTACGCTTGATGAATTAGGGTTACCATGAAGAATAAGCATGTTGCTCCAATTGGGTATCAAATGATGATAGTTGATTAATTTTCGAAATCTAAGAGAAAAATAGTTAGAAAACCTAAGAAAATCAAGAATGATAGTTGATTAATTTTTGAAATCTAACCTTTATGATGATATTAACGATCAGATCCACATAGAGATGGAGGAGCAATGCAGGAGCAGATACATTGAAGAAAACCCTAATCGCGATGTGTGGTATTTTAGATACTCTAACGCATTCATGAATCAATGTACTGAAGATAAGAAGGAATGATCTACACAGGAATTCTTGGATTTTGGGATGACGGTGTGAAAAAATGAGTGATTAGAACATTTAGGGTTTGTTTAGATGAATATATACGACGGGTAAAAAATTCGGGTATGGTTGTTGCCATCCGGATCCCGTGTAAAAATTATAGCTTTCCCACAATTTCCCGCCAAAGATCTAGTGAGGTTGCACCACAACGCGACACGTGTCCCAAACCTTATTTGTTTATTATATATATAGATTTATATTATAGATTTTATAGATTAAAAACCAAAAAAAAAATATAATAGCCCAAAAAAAATTAAAAGCCCAAATAACATTCAACCCAACTTAATATTTAATATGAAATCTAACCCTAAATACTATTCCTAAAAGAGTATTCACTATTCAGTCGTATCATATTCATATCGCCGCTCTCTAGTCTCCGACTCTCACGCTCTGGTCTCCACAGTCACACTCACACACATCGTCGGACAATCAAAGTATCAAACAAGTGAGTCGCTCCAGTCTTCAATCTGCAACATATCGTCGTTCCTGTGTTTCTTGATATTGTTAAGAACATTTTTAGAATCATGATTTGAGTTATGTATTGCTTTTGTTAGTAAAGTGTTGGACATGTTTTAATTAAGTTAGAATTTGTTTTGGTTGAACGAAGCATTATCATTCAATCGAGCGAAAACGATCCGCTCGATTTTTTTTAGGATTTGATAAAAACCGAGCGAAACCGAGCCAATCGATTCAAATTCAATCCGAGCATGAGCATCACTTTTGCGCTCGGTTTTACAAATTTGATCCGCTCGGATCGGATCGGTTGTAATTCAATCCGAGCATGAGCAGACCCTCGATCGGATGGGATCGGCTCATGAACACCCCTAAAATGCACCATATAGCTATTTGAATAACCACATACACGGCCTTTTTTCCATTTTCTGGATCCCGGCACCTATTTATGTATGGCCAACAAGTCTTTTACCTGGTCAAGACTCAATCTCCCAGCTACGAAGTTTACCTTAAGAGGCATCCAATTATTCCAACAGAAGTCCGTTCCCATATTTGTAAAGGTGGCAGACTTCGTACGACTTCTGAGGCTGCGAACAGAAACGGATCCTAGTCCCAGGCCCACCGATCTTCTCCCATGCCCCTACTGATCCCCGAAACCAACAATGAGAGATCATCCAGCTCCAGCATTTCATTCGTAGTTGACGGTTGTCGCGACCAACTCAGATTTAACATAACTAGTTACTAGCTTTGCATTTATCTATTAATCACCAATCTTTTTATTTTAATGTGAATTTTTTAAAAGATAATGAAAATGAAACATCATAATAGTAGAAATTATAAAATAGTTATCCCTTAACTATTTAAATTTACATAATATATAAAATGTAATAATTTTATATATGTTTAATTTTGTAATACTAAAAAATTATAAATATCATTATATCTTATAACAATATATATACACACACACAGTTCAAAATTATTATTTTAATTAACCCAACATTGTGTTCCGAGTCGAATCTACCCGTATTGCACGTTCTTTACCATGAGCGTCTCCCCCAACCCAACATTGTGGTCCGAATCTATCTGTATTGCATGTGCCAATGAGCCTTTGGTAGAGTGGTGGAAGAGACTTAGGCCTTGTGAGAGGTCTCAAGTTCGATCCCCACTTCTAGCAAAGAGGAGGTGGGAAGGTTTTACCACCTTGTGGGTTCCTGCCCTGGAGTGCTTAGGTTCGAATCCCACTTCGACCGAGCTTTGGTCATGTATAGCCCTGACCGAGATGCTGTTCAAAAAAAAAAAAAAAAAAAAAAAATCTGTATTGCATGTTCTTTACCATTAGCGTCTCCCCCCAAAAAACTGACTCCTTCACAAACATCGTCAATGGTGAAAAACGTCAAGAATGACCACATAGACACCAAAATACGTATAGCTAAAAGGGTGTTTTTTGGATGGGCCAACAACTTTGTTTCAAAAATACTAGAATATTCAAAGAATATATTACCTCAAATGCATGAGCGAGCGGAGCTTTGTTTGGGCCCGGGGGTCCTTGGCTCCTATTCTTTCGATTTGTAGTGTAAGTTTTACCGAATATTTCCGAAAATTTATAGTTTTATTTTTCTCTCTAGAATTTACATTTTTAAGGTGACTTTACATATTAGAGCATTTACATCCATTCCATCAATTTTTCACCATAAATTACACTAAAAAACATTAGACTGCAGGGTATGAGGCGGGAGTTTGGGCGTGGGTAGGGGGGAAACGCCCAAGCCACCACCCCGGGTGGGCATGGGTTTCGGCGTGGCCCTTGGGGCATGGGTTTCAAGCCGGGCGTGGGGCGGTCTGGCCAAGCTGACATGGCGGGTTGTGAATGGCCAAACCAAACTAGCCGTTGGGCTAGCCGTTGGTCTATTTAAAAAAAAAAATTTCCTTTATAAATACTATACAATATTTATCATTTTTCTCACACAAAATCAAACACATAAAACACAATCTCGCCATGAGTTCTTCAAGTTATACTGAATCGTCATCATCATCTGACGATGGGGCGGAATTTTTTCTACAAACGATCGCGACGGTGGTGAAAGCTATCGTTGAAAACGAAGAGGAGGAGGAAGAGAGTCAACAACCTAAACGCAGAAGAAGGTACATCGCTCGTGAACGGGTTACCGCTAACGATTTGTTGGTAAGCGATTACTTCTCAGCTGAACCTAAGTATGATGAAAAAATGTTTAGGCGTCGTTTTCGTATGAGTAGAAAGTTATTTTTAAGGATATCTAGAGATCTTGAGGAGAAGTATGTTTATTTTCAACAAAAACCCGATGTAACCGGGCAATTAGGATTTACTACGTGGCAAAAGGTCACGGCCGCACTTAGGCAGTTAGCGTACGGCAATAGTTCGGACATTATGGATGACTATTTAAAAATGTCTGCACGTGTAGCTAGAGAAGGTCTTCACAACTTTTGTTCGTGTATTCTAGAACTCTATAGGAAAAGATATTTGAGAAAGCCCTCGTTCAGTGACATGCAACAATTATTGGAACATCACGCAGATTATCATGGGCTACCCGGGATGCTAGGTAGTTTAGATTGTATGAAATGGGCTTGGGAACTTTGTCCTACCCAATGGCAAGGCGCTCACACGAGTGGATTTCACGGGAGTCCAGCCATCATGCTTGAAGCGGTTGCGTCCCAAGATCTTTGGATATGGCATGCGTTCTTCGGTATGCCAGGTTCACATAATGATATTACCATCATAAACCACTCGCCCCTTTTCAATGATCGAGTAAATGGTATAAGACCCAAAGGAACTTTCTTTGTAAACGGGGTTGAGTACGTGTATGGGTACTACCTAGTTGATGGGATTTACCCAGAGTGGGGGGGTTTTGTAAAATCATTCACAAAACACGGTACGACAGATCCAAAGAGATTAAAGTTTAACAGGGTACAGATGGCTGCACGTAAAGACGTCGAGCGAGCATTCGGTGTTTTGAAGAAAAGGTGGCGAATATTACAAATGCCTTGTCGACTATTGGACAAGGATCAGATTGGAAACGTGATGTACACATGTATCATTCTTCACAACATGATTTTGGAGGACGAAGGTAGAGCGGTCGTTACTCACTATGATGACGATGATTCCCAACCAGGTAACGTAACAGACCAAGATAAAGCGGTTAATGAATTTTGGATCAAGTCAAGGGATATACATCACAACCTTCGATCTGATTTGATGGAACATGTTTCAACGATTCCTGGGTTCGAAACCGACGAAGACGACGAAGAATGATTGTTTTTTATTTTAATAATTATTATGTTTGTTTATGTATTTAAAAAAAATATGTTTTTTTTATGTATTTAATTAATTTAAATATATATTAAAAAAATGGTGATGTGGCTAGGCCACGCCGGCCCAGCCACGCCCAACCCAAGCCCCACCATACCCCATTTAAAACTTGGGTTTGGGTTACATCCAGGTGTCAGCAATTGCCCCAACCCACGCCCAACCCAAGCCCCACCATACCCCGCAGTCTTACATCTCCTCTCTTCTTTTAAATTAAATAATATTCTTTTGTACCTTTATCATTACCTTTTCTCTCTCCTTCAATCACAATCACTTTCAAAATATATTAAAAAATTATAAGGGGTGAGATCAGTGTCCTCTCAAATATACAGATGAATAGTAACGTTTTCTCTCTCCTCCACTCACAACCACCTTTTATACTCTTTATACTATAAAAACTCCACTCAAAGATTTTAGTGGATTGGATGTGAATGTTCTTAGAATTTACACTACTTTACAGTCTACATACTTTTAAAAAGATATATTCTAATTTCTATATCGTTCCTAATATTTTATATGTTAAGTACACACTACTTAAAAAATATTCTAACAACTATCTCTTTGAATAGAAACATTACATTTTGTCAAAAAAAAAAAAATAAATAAATAAAAGTCAATCGGCTTAAGGAGCTTTAAGGAAACCATGCAAGGCCAGCCGAAAGCCGTGGCTTGTTAATATTAATTCGGATACTGTCAAACATAGCTTCTTCGAGGAACAACGTTGCCTTGTCTTTGGTCAACCAACTAACGCCCACGTCATCACTTACCAGGTCCTCCCCTACCCCCACCCTTTCCACATCATCTATGTATATAGTATATACCCGAAAAGCCACCTCTCAAGATCAACACCGGATTACCCTTCATCGCTACTGAGATCACCGGTCCAATCCAGTTCAATTATCGCAATGGGAAACTCTTGTTTGAAAGGATCAAGATCATCAAGAATGGTGTGGGCTGAAACCGAAGATGAAAATGATCATTGGGTCTACTACTCTGACCCTAATCTTCAACAAAAACAAACCCTTTTGCTTAATGAAAGAATCGATAATAGATCAACTCCTTCTAGTACAGTCGACACAAACAGCAACAATGGCAAGCATAAAGAAGTTAAGATCATGATGAGCAAGAAGAAGCTGGAGGAATTGTTGGTTAAGGTGGAGGATCTTCGTAACACACCAGTGAACCAAATCTTGGATCGTTTGATCGATTCTAGCGATCGGTTTGAGCTTAGTTATGATGAGCAGCCATGGAAGCCTAGTTTAAAGAGCATCCCTGAGGAGAACTAGAACATTTTGTTGTTCATGTTCATCTCTATGCTTTTTGATTTGCTATTCAAGTTTTCCCATAGGAAGATATTGAAAATTATTAGTGGCAAGTTTGATTTGTCTATTTTTTTTTCGTTCTTTTGAATTTTGAATTTAGAGGGGCTTTTAATTTGATTTGTTGTGTAAATACTAGTAGGGTGTCCGCGCGATGCGGCGGGGGCGACACTTTGGATTGCGGCACTCGTTGCTGGTAGTTTTCTTATTTGTATATGATAACATTATTGTGGTGGATATATGTCATAAGTGTTACACGTGGGAGCCTAACACCTATAATGTCTTGCAATGTTCGATCAACTGCCTCTATCGCCTGACGTTTCGCCATCGATGCCTCATCCCATATAATTAACTTGGAGGACCTAGTTGACTTATAATTCCTAAAATTTTGGGACATAGTTTACTATTTATCTACTAAATATCGTAAATTAGTATTAAATAATTCCTAAAATTTTGGGATATAGTTTACTATCTATCTACTAATATCGTAAATTAGTATTAAATAATTCCTAAAATTTTGGAACATAGTTTATCTTCTATCAACTAAATATCAAAGTTTTGTTTTGTTATAAAAATTAATAATAAATAAAGTATAGAAAAACTGTTTTAAACATGTAAAGATTCGTTTGTAAATAAAAAATACTAAACAAATGACAAAAGTATATTAGTTCAATCGAGATGTAAATTATAAGTGCAATAAAATAACACAAAACATAAACTTCAAATATAAAATAGACTTTATTATTCATGGGATAGTCTAGATCAAACAAAAACAACTGAAAATGAAAAAAACATAAAAACACTTGATATATTTCATCTAATTTCTTTTATTTTTTGATCCGTTTTTCTTGTTTGTGCTCGAATCAGCAGTATCATCTAATTCATCTTCTTTCTCATCGTCCTCAGAATCATCTAAATTTATAACCTCGACCCATTTTCATTCAGAGAGTCTCTTAGATCTTTTCTTTTGATTCTCATACTTCCGATCCTTAAAAAACAAAAATTTAATAGAAAGTTAAAAAATGATTTAATAAATTTTATAAAAAAACAAATATTGAATAAAAAAATTTAAAAACGATTAAATAAATTTTAAAATTACTTCTTTACTAAATTGACGTTGAAGATTAGACTTGTATGGACTGAACATTGCACCATAAGAAATAATTTCAACACTATTATCACCATCATCCTACAATAAAACACCAAATAATAACATAACGAACTTGTTAATATGAAAGATTATAAGCGAAAATATTACTTAAAAACTAACAAAAGCTTGTTCGACAACTGGGGTGTTTAAATTGGTGTGTTGAATCTGAAAAATCAAATAAGTTGGTATTCACATAAAAGTAAATAAAAGAAAACAATTATTCATTATTGCGATATAACAAAACTTATCATAGAACCGACCTTAGATTTTTCAATATCGCATGCTTCTTTTTTCGCATCAAGTGAATTCAGAACCGGCTCCATATTTTAAATATGTTTAGCAATAGAAATGTAGAATTATGAGTGTTTGCTATGTATTTATAGTAGTCCTTTAGGGTTTAGTTTTAAATTGGTCATCCATTTATTTAGGAAGTTTGTTGTGAGTTTTAAGTTTTTAAAATAAGAAGCACATATCCTGTTTAGTTTGTTGTGGCATATTTAATAGGAAATTTGTTGTGAGTTTTATCTATACTATATTAAACATGTCACAACAAACTGACTCTGTACAAGTAAAATTAGGGAATATTTTAGTTTATTAATGTCGTTCAAAACAAAAAACTTGGGTAAAAAACAAATGTTAATGCACGGTAGCTAGGTAATGGTCAAAGCTGGCTTGGGTAAAAAACAAATGTTGGCTTTAATCAATTGTACATTTACGCATCGGCTATTTGTACTTTATGAACGCACAGCGAAACTAAAAAAGACAACTATCGAAACGTTTAAAAAAATGTGCCGATCGTCATGGTACTTTCGGATTTTTTTAAAACATTACGGGTTGTAAGATATCGCAGGAATACATTAAAGAATTAAAGAGGGGGGGGGGAGTGTAACTAATTACCCATAATTATGTTAAATGTCAAAGATTTAAATGTAATAGATTGAGGGACTAAAAAATAATTATGGTTTAAAAGACCACTTTACCCTCATTCTAGGGGTTTATTTATAAATAATGGGGAATAAGTTCTTTAACTTTTGGGAATCCTTCCCTCATGTATTATAATATAATATAGATTTGACAGAAATTTAAAATTCCCTCCCATATTTCTTATAAATAAGATATGTATATGTTCTTATAATTTTTTAGTAGTAGATTTTGACGTGATTATTATTTTCCTCATGACAGCTATTTTAATTCGCAAGTTATTTGAATAGTTTCGTTATATTATGGATTGTACTATAGTAGGGCGGATGGGGTTTACGCGGGTGGTGGTTGCGGGTAGTGCCTACCCGATCGGTAATATCGGCGCCGGTGTATCATGTTGGGCTTTGCGGGTATGGTAGGCGGGTGATAGTTGCCGAGAAGAGAGAGGAGGGGGGGGGGGGGGGGGGGGAGCTATTGGGTAGCACTGCCGATGGGAGGGGTTTTTGGGTTGTGATGTGTGGATAGTCGAGGTGGCAGGCTGCGATTGGTACGGTAAAGCGTATGGACGGCTTACACCCCATCCTCCCTTATGACAATTAAAACCGTTGCTAAATGCCCATTGCGATTGGAGATTTTTTAATGTGTTTTTATGTGAGAAGATAAGTGGACGCTGATCAATATTTCTAACAAAAACAAATAAACTTTTAGACGAATATTTAGCGGTACACAACATTATCAATGATGAATCATGTATAGAATAATATTGAATATACTTAAAAAATTGTACCATCATTTGTCGAATAATCGTAGTCCGGTGTAGATGACCACTACCTCAACTGCTTCTTTTTGTATGTCCTCTCGAAAAGCTCGACACTAGTGGGTATGCGTCCATTCTCCAACGTTTGAAAAATAAATGTTAAATTGTTAGTTACGAAAACAGATACAAATGTAAGAGAAAGTCTATAAAACTTCTCATATTCTTCCAATGTTATGCCATATGAATACTCATTGACACAAGTGTATTGGGATGGCACCTCATTAAACTTGGAGTAATGTAGAACCTAGCGGTCTTTAAGTCCGCCTTCTAGCTAACGGACATTGGTGTTCGACAGCTTTAACAAAAGTAGGACACAACATAATGTACCCCTCTACATATATCCAAATCTTTATACGGCGATCAAGAAGCTCAAGAGTTTGAGTTGTAACATTGGGACCATGCCCCGACACCGAAGGAGTGTTCTCAGAGTAAGCACCAATGTCAGAATCTTCCAAAAGAATATTTGGCATGTCTTGGCTCGCATTAACAAGCTCATAGACATGTTGATTAGAGTAGGGGGTCATATAGCTAGTGCTAACCATACTGCTCCTACCCCTTCTGTCACATCCCAACCGATGGCGGAAACATCGGGGCGCGACACTAAGCGAACAGATTGCTCAAGAGAATCCATAACACTACTTGTTTTGATATAGATTAATCAAAATTTCATAGCAAACTTAAATTGTCATACAACCCAAAACATAATCAAAATAGTATCAAAGTATCGTCAACATTCAACAAGTTTCACCATTTAAACGTATGTAACATGTATTCCAACCCCGAGAGTTATAAATCCGAAAACAGTTAAGAGAAAATGGAGACATGAACTCACAGTTTTGCGTTCTTCAATCCGACGTAACTCAAGCTGCTACTAGTGTGCACGACTACCTACAACGTACTACGGTCTATTAGACGAGCGGGTCGTGCCTTGACTTAGTATTAATTAGTGTCTTTGAGTTACGTTTCTTTGTGTCCTGAATGTTATTCCAAGTTATATAATTATTTGTTAAAATAATAAATATTTTAACTTAAATTATATTTATGAATTTTGGAATACTAGTTAAAATAATAAATTTTAACTTGTCAAGTTTATGTACTTGTACTTGTATAACTCCCCAAGGATGGGTGTATTTGTATTCGTATTATTATCCTTCTATATTTTTGCCAAGTATCGATAGCGTATTCCGGTGTGTAATTATACGTACGAGAATACGTATTTTTATTGTGTTTATTAAGTATCTCATACTTAATTTTGTATTAACTTTTTCGGAATAATATTTCTAATAAAAATTACATCCATATATATTTCCAAAATATATATTTTAAGAAATATTACATAGAAAAATTACTTATAATTTTTCCCTTGGCAAAATATTTATAAATTTCACATGAGTCTCAAAAATAATATATTTTCAAGTTTAACTTGGAAAATATATATAAACTTATTTTTCACCAAAAAATAATGTATTTCATGTCTATTCAAGAGAATATATTTTTCAGTCCAAAAAAATAATGTATATCATGTTTGTTCAAGAAAATATATATTTTCTCCCAAAAATAATATATCTTCTAATAATTCCAAGAAAATATATATCTTTACTTACCAAAATAATATATTTTCTTCTTGTCAAAAATATGATATATTTTGTAATAATTGTAAAAATCATATTTTCATTCTCTTGGTGTCCAAAATACCAATTACCAAAATATACTTATGAATTAGATTCTGGAATATTTTTGTGAGTTATATTCCGTGTTCGGTTTCTTCCAATATTTGGATATATTTTGTATATTCATTCCCCTGGAATTTGGTTAGCATTTTGGGTTGTAATTTCGTCGTATATAGATGAGTTATATTTTTTCAAGTCCGAAAATATTATAACTAATACACATAATATACAAATAATCGCACACATGGTGACCTCTAAATATATATTTTCCTAAATACATATTTAGTCACTTTTAGTTATAAAAACCAACCTCCAATATTTATAATTTTTGTAATAAAAATTTATGGCAAACTTTATGTGAAAATCCATGGTTTGCAATATACTTGTAAATATTTGTTTAGAAATATTTTCTAAGTGTTTAATTTTTAGAAAAATTTTGTCATAGTTTCCCCTAAAAATGGAGGTTTCCATACCTTGAAGGCATATCATTTTATTTTGTAAATCAACACAATCCATCAGCAATCAACAACAAACAATATATACTTACCAATTTTGCCAAAAAATAAGCATAAACTACCACTTCATGAATTTGAAAATTTACAAAAATTCGTAGTAACTTACTACTGTATTTAGTAAGCTTAGTTACCCTTTAAAGTGTGGTTATTTATTTAGAAATATCATTCTTGAAGAATTTAGATCTTCACAACTTGTGAAGTGATTTTCTAAAAATATTTCTTCTTGAGTTTTTTTTTTTTTTTGTTAAATATATACTTCTACACTTGATTAACCACTAAAAATATGATTAGTTTCTTTAAAAATCATGATCTTGTAAATCTTGTAATTAACTTTGTTTTCTTGAAAATATAATCTTTGAAATCCTTTATTTTCAAGACTTATAACATGTTTCACAAATCATCATACACTAAAATAAGTTAATTTTCAAGTTCATCTTTAACATAAAGGATGATCATTATGATTTTCTCAAGAATCATCCTCATACTTGCTAGATCATGTGCTTAATCACAATCTAGCAAGTTTCTTATGATGATCAACATCATAAACACAAGAAACCAACAATCAAGTATGTTACATACACTTAAACATCTTTGATCTTCATGATTTAGAGCTTTATGTTCATGTTTAAGTTTATGTTTCTTCATGATCTTCATGTTTAACAACTTATATCATCTTTTAACCAACATAATATGAAGTAAAATGAGATTAGGAAGATCTTACTACTAGCACAAGGCTAGGGATGATGTTCAAGAAGATGAAGATGACAAATGAGGTGGATAAAAGCACTAGAGAGAGGTCCTTCCAATTCCGTTGCTTGCAACCTTCTTAGATAGGCCCAAGACACCTTAGAATCACCTTGGATTACTTGAGATTGGATTGAAAATGAGGGTGCATGTATGGATGGTGGTGGCTGTGAGCTTAGAAGAAGGGAGAGGAGATGTGGGTGTTGTTTGAAGTATGAAAACGTGAAAGGTTTTAGTCTTGTAGTCCTTATAAACTTCCATCCAACAATTAAATGGTATAAGGCATAATGTGCTAGGAATATTCTCAACAAATCTTATAAAATATAGCAAAGAAATCAAGTGTGGGACCCATGTCCCCTAACCGGCCATCAAATGGGGGGGGGGGGGGTAAAGTGTAACATTTAATGGTAAGTTAAGTGTTATAGTTAGATTTCAAGTATACTAGTTAGGGTTATTTGTGTTATATGTTTATAGAATGTGTTATGATATTTGGTGGCCATATCTAGCTTTGTGACACTAAAACAATGCTTCTAGTAAGAATTTGATGTTTCGGGTAGTGTCCGGTTGTTCGTTTCATTAATGTTTGTTAAAGTGCTAAATTGCGCAGTTTAGTGTGCCTTATGTTGTGTTTTGTGACAGTTTTGATTCCCGACACTTAGGAAAGTATTCTGGACCATTAAATCACATTTCTACATTATATTTAGATGTTAAAAGCTGAATTTATTTATTTTCTGCAGAATTTTGCAGTTTTAGTGTGTTTCTGGCACTTTCCGGTACCTATGTCATCACTAGGAAGGCAGTTTTGTAATCCCTACTTTCCTACACACTATACTAGTGTAACACTTGGTCCTGTGGCTTATTTTGTGTCTTAACATCATGTCCGTCTAAGTACTGAACTCCGGTCAGTACTTCTAGTTCGTCAGATAACTGTGCCAATTCTGTTCCGTGCATTATTAGAACTATATTGTGTTGCATATAGTAATGATAAAAGTCTTGCAACAAGAAATGCCATTGTATGTATATAACAGAAATCAAAATTTCATTCGCCTTGTAAACTAGATCAGCACAGTTGTTAAAGCACAGATTACTGTTTAATTATTGTACGGAATGCATGGAAAAGTGCCAGTTGTCACATTCTCTCCCCGTTAAAAGAATTTCGTCCCGAAATTCAAGCTATGCCATCGATCGCAGGGGAGTTGTGAATCGAATGTGGTCACTTAGGCTTAATTTGGTCTTCATGTTCCCAAGTAAATTCTGGACCATGATATGAATTCCAACATATTCTAACAAATCAATTACGACTTCTCCGTGTTTTATGGACTTCCGGTCTGCAACCTTAACAGGTCCTTTAATAAATTAGATTTTGTCGTTAACGTGAACCCTGTTTACGGGAATTACGACTGTTCCTAGAGTCAGGCTCTTCTAAAGACTAGACATGTGAAACGTGTCATGATCACTGCTAAGTTCTTCTGGAAGTTTCAGCTTGTGAGCAATGGTCCCGATCCTTTCCAGGATCTCGAAAGTTCTACTATACCGTGGGTCCAACCTCCCACGCTTTCCAAAACGTACCATGCCTTCCCAAGGCGAGACTCTCATTAAAACTATACCTCCTATCTCAAATTCCACCAGTTTCCGCCTCTTATCAGCGCAGCCTTTCTGTGTACCACGTGTTGACTTGATACGTCCATGTATCTGAACAATCTTGCCTATAATTTCCTGAATCAACTTGGGGCCAATAAAACATTTATCTCCGGTCTCCGCCCAACACGAAGGGGGGACCGATACTTACGTTCATATAATGCTTCACACGAAGCGGCCTAAACAGCAGCGTGATATCTAATATTGTAGGAAAACTCCATTAAAGGCAAGTGAGTATTCCAACTTTTCATCAAGGTTCATCACACAAGCACGTAGCATGTCTACCAAAGTCTGTATCGTTCGTTTGCTCTGGCCGTCCGTCTGAGGGTGAAATGTAGTTCTAAGGTCTAATCGTGACCTAAACGCCTTTTGAAACGTCTGCCATACCCTTGGCACCAAACGACCATCTTGGTCGGGTAAGGCAGAATCAGGCACTCCATGACGTGCCACAACCCTTCTAGGCTAAATTTCTGCTAATTCCCTTGCGTTGTCCTCATTGTTTGGTAGGAAATGTGCAGTCTTGGTGTGTCGGTCAATAATCACCCAAATCATATCGTGACCTCTTTGGGTTCTTGGTATCTTGTAATGAAATATGTTGAGATTCGTTCCCACTTCCATATGGAAATCTCAGGCTGTTGCAGCAGCCCTGATGGTTTCTTGTATTCTGTCTTAACCTCGGCACAGGTAAGACAGTTACCCGCATATGTAGCTATATCAGTTTCTGGCTTAGGTCACCCATACTAATCCTTCAAGTCTTGGTACATCTTGTCGGATCCAGGGTGGATCAAGTACCTTGACCTATGAGCCTTGTCCAAAATAAGCGTACGTAAATTTTCATGAAACGGGACCCAAAGTCGTTCCGTGGAGTATAAGGTTTCGTCTTCCCTAGGCAATAATTGCATTCCCATTCATGTAATACTTCAGCTTGAAGGTTCTCTGATTTGAGCGCCTCTTGCTCAGCTTCACGAATCCGAGTGATGAGATTTGTCTGTATGGTCATCTCTAAGGCTCACGCCCTTAGAGGCTTTGTGTGATCCTTGTGGCTCAAGACGTTTGCTACAACGCTCGCCTTGTCCAGGTGACATTTAATCTCACAGTCAAATCATTCAATAGCTCACTCATCTTGTTATCTCATGTTTAAGTCCTTATGATCAAAGATGTGTTGCGAACCTTTGTGATCAGTAAAGTTCGTGCAGCGCTTGCCTATACAAGTAATGACGTCAAATCTGCAACGCGCAATTACTGTACCCAATTCAAGGTCTCTTCTCATGATCCCTTAATCAACGTGAGGTGTACGCGATGACTTGGTCTCGTTGCATCAACGCGCAATCAAGACCTTGTCGAGAAGCGTCACAAGAACCATAATTTTTATTGGTACTGTCAGGTGAAGACAAGATAGGTATCGACTAGGTTAGGGTTGATAGCGGTTGAGCAGTCCTTGAAAGGTATTCCAGGGGTCGTTTGATACAGCCTACAATCCCCAAAAATTCTTAGTTGTGTCTTAGGGACTCCTTAGTTCTTGATTGCATGGTCGACATGAATCTCATTCTTATCCACCACGTATCCTAAAAATCTTACCTCGTGAATCCAAAGTTCGCACTTCGACATCCTAGCACATAACTGTTCTTTCTCTAAGAGTCCCAAGACGAATCGCATATGTTGCTCATGGCCTTCCTTGGTCTTTGAGCTTATAAGAATGTAGTCAATAAATATAATCACGATCTTATCCAGGTACGGCTTACACACCCGATTCATGAGGTCCATGAATACTGCCGGTGCATTTGTTAAGCCAAACGGCATGACAAGGAACTCGTAATGCTCAAAGCGAGTCCTAAAGGTCATTTTAGGGATACTTTCTTCTTGTACTCGCAGTTGAAGACATCCTGACCTCAAGTCGATCTTCGAGTAGTGACTAGAACCTTACGATTGGTTCAACAAGTCATCAATCCTTGGCAAAGGATACCGGTCCTTGATATCCAATTCTCTGAAGTTGATGCAGAATGGAAACTGCCAACACTCTTCGCGTGTCCTTAACTAAGGACATCATGTCCTTAATTCCATCTTGGAATAGTAGCTGGGACCTTGTAGTTGGTTGACAAGTCATCAATTCTCGGTAAGGGGTACCGATTCTTGATGGTTAGTCGTCTACCTCCATGTAACCTATGCGTAATACTTTTCCACATTAATTCTTCTGAGTTCCTCTCAGATTAGGCTGTGTACGCGTGTAAAAACTATCATCCTACTTCCTAACGAATAACACCGGGGGCTTCCCACAGCGAGAAACTTGGCCTGGTAGATTTCCTCTGTCTAGCAGCTCTTGCAGTTACATCGGAGGCTTATGTATCTCGAATGGGACTAGTTGGTAAGGCATCATTTGTCACTGGTGCCGCTCCTGGTGCTAGGTTTATCCTAAACTCCTCTTGTCGCTATGGAGGTATTCTTGGCAAGTCTTCAGGAAAGGCTTCTGGAAATTCCTCCACCACGGGAATGTCTTCAGGCTTTGGCTTCTGGGTCTCCTTATCGACAACATGTGCAGGGGAGGCTATGCAGTCTATTCGGAGGTGCTTCCGTGTCTCTATAACCAATGTGAGGCGTTGCCATTTCACCGTCTTATGGGGCCTAGTGCCCTCGTACCTATTGCAAGAAGGTTGTGTACTATAAGTGTTTCATCATTCGTAAGAGGGATGAAAATGATTTTCCTTATAACGAACATCTTCAGCTCTATACTTGGATATCCAATCCAAGCTGACTACTCTAACATGACTTCCCAAGTCAACGGTATTAGCAGGTTCCTGCCTTTTAAGTTCCAAAAGACAATCTTAAATCATCTCATTCACTTTAACTAACCTTCTATATGTCAATTCTAAGGAATACAGGGCGTCTATTCTACTTGAAACTAGGCCAAGTAGTTTCTTAAGTTCTAAGCATACAAGGTTAAAGTCGGTGCCAGTATTAATAAAAAATAGATGCATAAAGTTGGTTAATAGGGAATGTACCCGTAATCGCATTTGGATCCTAGCATATTTCACGAGCTCCGATCGTGAAGACCCTTCCTCGCTTGGTTCTTCCTAGGGAAATCTTTCCTAAAGTGCCCTACTTCACCACATTTGTAGCAACCTGGAACTTTACCATTATCTCTTCTGTCTGGATACTTTGCCCAACAGGCATCCTTGTTGTGCCCTTCTTTTCCACACCTTCCACACTTAGGCCTCAGACATCGACCTTCATGGTGAAAATTGCATTCCTCGCATCTCGGCTTAGTCCCCAAGTAAACCTTACCACAAGCCTTATTAGTGGCTCCATAAGCTTGCATGCCACGAGGCGGGTTCACTTCCCTTCTTTTGTTTGCTTTAGAGCTTCCATAACTGACTTGGGTACCTATCTTTAGGTTCGAATACTTCCTTTTCTTATTGCCCGAAGACTCCACGTGAGTCTCTTTCTTGTTTGTCTCAGATCCCGAAAACTTTCCCATACGTAGAGCTTCTTCAGTAAGTGTGACACTCAAATCGATAGCCTCTGTAATGGTTGGAGGATTTGAGGCAGTAACCATGCTCAGGATTTGAGGTGCAAGTCCCCAAATGAATCGCTCGATCCTCTTGAATTCCGGCTTGACTAAGTAGGGAACAACCCTAGACAAGTCGTGAAATCGTAGGACGTACTTAGAAATCTTCGGCCCGTCCATTTTCAAATTCCAGAACTCAGTCTCAAGCTTCTGGATTTCGGCCCTAGAACATTATTTCTTCCGCATCAATTCCTTGAGCTCGTCCTAGCTCAGTGCATAAGTAGTAGCTTTACCAAGGGTCTGAACCTGAAGGTTCCACCAGGAGACTGCGCCATCAAAAAACAACCCGGAGATATAGGTAACTCTTCGCTCGACCGAACAGTTACTCATTCTCATAATGGAGTCAGTATTTTCTGCCCAACGAACAAAGGCAACGGCACCTCCTGTGCCATCAAAATTCAATGGCTTGCAGTCCAGGAACTGCTTGTGAGTACAGCCTGTAACACGTGCGACACAATTCATGAGTGAGCATTGGCATAGCACAATTGGAAATATCCAAAAGATTTGTAATGTGTCTTAGGTGACTTAATATTACCAGTTGGAGGGTTATTTCTAGAAGTGCCACCGCTGTGTTCTGAGCGGTTGGCCTTTTGTTGTGCAATTGCCTGTGAGATGCATTCTTGAAGCTCGGCTTCCGTCCTTGGTAACGTATTAGCGTCTGTATCACGTTTGGGCGGCATTTTCTTCTGGCAAAAAGGTATGGGGTAAGTTAGACAACAATCCGTAATTGTCTATGAAGTATAAATCACCACAAGCAAACATGTAATCACCCAATATCACATGCATATATACTCAACAATGTATAAGTAAGAAAAGAAACACTAAGCTTTCATATATGCTTGACAACTTGACTTATTGTTTGTAACGGGGAAAACAAAATGAACTCGAGGTTACATCACCCCGGTCATACAAGTTCCATAATATGAAAGTAGTAGTTATTTTCCTTCTACATTGGTTTTCTTAGGTCATTAGCTTCACTAAGACGGGTATGCTTCCCAAGAGATGGGGGTCGTGCATTTCTAGCACATATAGGGGTGATAGGGAGTGTAAAGTTGCTGATCCTTTCCCGAATGTTAGCCATCTTCACTTGCTTAGATATCGGTTCCCAACGACTCGTATACGGGTAGAAGTGTCGGACACGAAGTAGGCAAAGACAGGTTTCCTACTTTGAAAAGTGCTATAGCAATTGTCTAGGTATTGCTCTACTAGATGAAGGTGTGAACACCTAGAAAATTTTGGATAGATGGTGATTATTAGCTTAACCTGCAGAGTCCACCAGGATTTCCATGCACTACAAGTCGTTATTACGTGGGCCCCCGTAATAATAAATTGTCTTGCTCGGTCACCCCAACTTTCCCTCGTTCAAAGCAGATGATCTCCCAAAGAGGGGACACTACTATCCTTATACCTCTGACATGGAAAGGACCATTGCGGTGGTCCACGTGCTAACATCCGTTATCGTTACGCGCGAATAGGCACGATGCAATAGGAATAAGGAGAATTCCTAGTAGTTGGAGGGGCATCTTCAAGATGAATACTTCATCTTCCTAGTCTGGACAAGAGCGTCTTCAATCTTGTTTCGTAAAAACCACAGGGACCTTGTCCTGCTAATAAGGTCGTTGTCCAAGGTTGCCACCTCCGCCTCGCCGTCACTACCGTAGTCAGGCACCTTCACAATCGAGAGGGAAGAGTAGCCAACTTCTACAGAACCAGCTCAGGATCTTGTTTGGTAATCACTCCAGCCATGAGCTTCACCATAAATGCGAGGTCGATAGTCTCATCGTGTGAGTCATGAACAATAATAGGATTCGGAGTCATAGGTATCTCGTTCACGTCAATAATTATTCCGTACACTTATACGCATATATATATATATATATCAATAAATAAATATGTTACTTAGCATAAACAGACAAGTAGATGCATCATGTCACATATAACTCTCGCTTGTCTTTTCGGGGTGGGGGTCATTTTGTCTTTGGCAAGTCTATCTCGCGTAGACTATGCCTTAATTGGCACTTTAATTTGGGGTATTCTTATCCCTACTAATGTTCTTGCCTTGTCTTTTCTTTGAAAAAAAATTGTTTGACTCATGGATCTTAGCGCTTTAGTGAATGCAATAAAAAACCTTTTTGTGAAAATGTTTTCGTGAGAGAGTCCCAGTGATTGTAGTCTAGACTCGAGAAGGAATCCTAGTTTACTACAATCGAAGCTCTGATACCAAACTGTCACACCCTGACTTTTGCGGAAGCGTATGATGTGTGACTTGTTCAATATCGTTGCATTCAATCATAATAAACAACTATATGATCAAAACGATGTTCATCCATTCATTTAGTTTAAAATATTACAAACACCAGTCATTTAAGTTTCAAACAACACGACCTTTAACTAAGTTACAAACCAACAAAAGTGGATGGCATCTAACTTGGAATTTACTTCTAGAAACAACACCCGCGCCCAAGACCCAACTTGTTACCTGAAATACATGTAATTTTGAAAAACATCAACAAAAGTTGAGCGAGTTCATGCGTTTTGTATGAGTACTGACAAGCTTGTAAACATTTGAGAGACTCCTTTGAAAACAGGTATGAGAAGCATCTATGAATATATCAAATTATGTTTTGCAAGGATATTCATATATGTGACGACATAGGGAGCACTCAATATGAGTAGGCTTATACCCTCGTCGATTTCCTCTCGACTGTGTGGAATTTCCCTTCCACTGTGTCAATTTACCTTGACTGTGTCAATTTTACCCTTAACCGTTGTCGATTTACCTCGACTGGGACACCAAAGCACTCAAGTGGTCACATAAGGACCATGAGTGGGGCTCGGCCGTACCCGTTAGATCTAACCTTCGTCCATAATTAAGAGTTAATGGCATTTCAAATTCAATCTATGCTCACATAATCTATAATTCGTTTCATAGCCAATTTGTAACATTTAAACGTATGCAACATGTATTCCACCACCAAGAGTTATAAATCTGAAAACAGTTAAGAGAAAAAGGGGACATGAACTCACAGTTTTGCGTTCTTCAATCCGACGTAACTAAAGTTGCTACTAGTGTGCACGACTACCTACAACGTACTACGGTCTATTTGACGAGCAGGTCGTGCCTTGACTTAGTATTAATTAGTGTCTTTGAGTTACGTTTCTTTGTGTCCTGAATGTTATTCCAAGTTATATAATTATTTGTTAAAATAATAAATATTTGAACTTAAATTATATTTATGAATTTTGGAATTCTAGTTAAAATAATACATTTTAACTTGTCAAGTTTATGTACTTGTACTTGTATAACTCCCCAAGGATGGGTGTATTCGTATTCTTATCCTTCTATATTTTTGCCAAGTATCGATGGCGTATTCCGGTGTGTAATTATACGTACGAGAATACGTATTTTTATTGTGTTTATTAAGTATCTCATACTTAATTTTGTATCAACTTTTCCGGAATAATATTTCTAATAAAAATTACATCAATATATATTTCCAAAATATATATTTTAAGAAATATTACATAGAAAAATTACTTATAATTTTTCCCTTGGCAAAATATTTATAAATGTCACATGAGTCTAAAAAATAATATATTTTCAAGTTTAACTTGGAAAATATATATAAACTTATTTTTCACCCAAAAATAATGTATTTCTTGTCTATTCAAGAAAATATATTTTTCACTCCAAAAAAATAATGTATATCATGTTTGTTCAAGAAAATATATATTTTCTCCCAAAAATAATATATCTTCTAATAATTCCAAGAAAATATATATCTTTACTTACCAAAATAATATATTTTCTTCTTGTAAAAAATACGATATATTTTGTAATAATTGTAAAAATTATATTTTCATTCTCTTGGTGTCCAAAATACCAATTACCAAAATATACTTATGAATTAGATTCTGGAATATTTTTGTGAGTTATATTCCTTGTTCGGTTTCTTCCAATATTTGGATATATTTTGTATATTCATTCCCTTGTAATTTTGGTAGCATTTTGGGTTGTAATTTCATGGTATATAGATGAGTTATATTATTTCAAGTTCGAAAATATTACAACTAATACACATAATATACAAATAATTGCACACATGGTGACCTCTAAATATATATTTTCCTAAATATATATTTTCCTAAATACATATTTAGTCACTTTTAGTTATAAAAACCAACCTCCAATATTTATAATTTTTGTAACAAAAATTTATGGCAAACTTTATGTGAAAATCCATGGTTTGCAATATACTTGTAAATATCTGTTTAGAAATATTTTCTAAGTGTTTAATTTTTAGAAAAATTTTACCATAGTTTCCCCTAAAAATGAAGGTTTCCATACCTTGAAGGCATATCATTTTCTTTTGTAAATCAACACAATCCATCAACAATCAACAACAAACAATCTATACTTACCAATTTTGCCAAAAATCAAGCATAAACTACCACTTCATAAACTTGAAAATTAACAAAAATTCGTAGTAACTTACTAGTGTATTTAGTAAGCTTAGTTACCCTTTAAAGTGTGGTTATTTATTTAGAAATATCATTCTTGAAGAATTTAGATCTTCACAACTTGTGAAGTGATTTTCTAAAAATATTTCTTCTTGAGTTTTTCTTGTTAAATATATATACTTCTACACTTGATTAACCACTAAAAATATGATTAGTTTCTTTAAAAATCATGATCTTGTAAATCTTGTAATTAACTTTGTTTTCTTGAAAATATTATCTTTGAAATCCTTTATTTTCAAGACTTATAACATGTATCATAAATCATCATACACTAAAACAAGTTTATTTTCAAGTTCATGTTTAACATAAAGGATGATCATTACGATTTTCTCAAGAATCATCCTCATACTTGCTAGATCATGTGTTTAATCACAATCTAGCAAGCTTCTTATGATGATCAACATTATAAACCCAAGAAACCAACAATCAAGTATGTTACATACACTTAAACATCTTTGATCTTCATGATTTAGAGCTTTATGTTCATGTTTAAGTTTATGTTTCTTCATGATCTTCATGTTTAACAACTTATATCATCTTTTAACCAACATAATATGAAGTAAAATGAGATTAGGAAGGTCTTACTACTAGCACAAGGCTAGGGATGATGTTCAAGAAGATGAAGATGACAAATGAGGTGGATAAAAGCACTAGAGAGAGGTCCTTCCAATTCCGTTGCTTGCAACCTTCTTAGATAGTCCCAAGACACCTTAGAATCACCTTGGATTACTTGAGATTGGATTGAAAATGAAAGTGCATGTATGGATGGTGATGGCCATGAGCTTAGAAGAAGGGAGAGGAGATGTGGGTGTTGTTTGAAGTATGAAAATGTGAAAGGTTTTAGTCTTGTAGTCCTTATAAACTTCCATCCAACAATTAAATGGTATAAGGCATAATGTGCTAGGAATATTCTCAACAAATCTTATAAAATATAGCAAAGAAATCAAGTGTGGGACCCATGTCCCCTAACCGACCATCAAATGGGGGGGGGGGGGTAAAGTGTAATATTTAATGGTAAGTTAAGTGTTATAGTTAGATTTCAAGTATACTAGTTAGGGTTATTTGTGTTATATGTTTATAGTATGTGTTATGATGTTTGGTGACCATAACTAGCTTTGTGACACTAAAACAATGCTTCTAGTAAGAATTTGATGTTTCGGGTAGTGTCCTGTTGTTCGTTTCGTTACTGTTCGTTAAAGTGCTAAATTGTGCAATTTAGTGTGCCTTATGTTGTGTTTTGTGACAGTTTTGATTCCCGACACTTAGGAAAGTATTCGGGACCATTAAATCACATTTCTGCATTATATTTAGATGTTAAAAGCTGAATTTTTGCTGAATTTATTTATTTTCTGCAGAATTTTGCAGTTTTAGTGTGTTTCTGGCACTTTCCGATACCTATGTCATCACTAGGAAGACAGTTTTGTAATCCCTACTTTCCTACACACTATACTAGTGTAACACTTGGTCCTGGGGCTTATTTTGTGTCTTAACATTATGTCTATCTAAGTACTGAACTCTCGTCAGTACTTCTAGTTCGTCTGATAATTGTGCTAATTCTGTTCCGTGCATTATTTGAACTATATTGTGTTGCATGTAGTAATGATAAAAGTCTTGCAACAAGAAATGCCATTGTATGTATATAACAGAAATCAGAATTTCATTTGTCTTGTAAACTAGATCATGCACAGTTGTTAAAGCACATATTACTGTTTAATTATTGTACGGAATGCATGGAAAAGTGTCAGTTGTCACAGCTGACCCGGTCGGGAACAGAGTGTTGAATCGTGCAAAATCGAGTTAAAGTGTGTGACAGACTACCTAAGCGGATGGGTTCCATCCGGTTGGATGGTCACCCGGGCGAATGACCATTCGAACGGATGGCCATTCGAACAACGGGTGTTTATGAACTGTTAAGATTTTCGATGTTTTGAGCATAGTGTCCTGTAAAACAAACAAGTGTTATCATGATTAGATCATCTGGACGGATGGTCAGTGGGTAAAGTGTCGTAAAATTTTTGTTGGTGCAATTAGTGTCTGTTAACTTTGTCTTTTTCAAGTCTTTTGTATAGATAGGATTGAATGAACACACAACGGGGTCGAAATTAGGTTTAGATCATGGTTTAGGAAGGGTTTTCTCTTGAAAGTGTATCATGGCAGGTTCAAGCGAAACCTCATCATCAATATCATACAGTTTCACTTGAAACCAGTCTCAAGCGAAACCATATGGGTTGACATCTTAAAGCGAGACCCTGTGTGTCTATAAATAGGAGAGTGTGTTGTTCATTTGAAGCGGTCATGTATGTGTGTGTGAGCGAAGGTGCTGCCGGTTTTTCATCAGAATACATTGTAAAAGCTCACAATCAGTAATAGAAAGAAAGTTAAAAGGATACAAGCTGTTATTGACTTCGTTTACGTTGATTCCGCCCTCGTATTTGAAGATGAACTACTTTAACTGACTTTAGGGTCACCGAACACGATCCAACAATTTTTCTAAGTTTTTGAGTTAACAGAGACGGTATAACGACGTGTCAAACAACGGAATCATACTAAACCCAGCTCGTTCAATAAGATGGGTATCACCCCTTTCGAACCGACGAGTTATTTCTGATGAAATTTCATGTTTGGACCCGTTAATCGGTCCGTTTTTCAGTGGAATTCAGTTTTTAAGCCGACTCTCGACTAAGGAACGAGTCGAGAGTCTGTTTGAGTCTGATTTCACCAATGTTTTGCATAAAAATTGAAGGAAAGTTCAGGATAAGTTGCAGAAGTGAAGTTTATCAAATCTGAGCTAGAAACATGTGAAATTCCGTCAGATCTGGCATAAAAGTGTGGTAATCCTTTAGAATCTTGTATAAAAGTTGTGAAAATCCGTTAGATCTGGAACCAATCTTGGTTAAATGGTGCTCCACAACAGTTTGCATACGCAACCGAGTGGAAACCACCTTTAAGAGGTCCAAATCAGTTGGTTTTCGAGATATTGTTGAAGTGTTCGTGTGATTTTGATGAAGAATATGGAGTAGAAGTGATAAATGATGAAGGTTGTACCAGATTTGAGGAGAAATACTTACGGGATGGCCTTAAATCGCGATTAAAGTGACTAAGAGCGGCTTGAGTGCAGGTGGTCGGATGGCAGAGTGAAAGGTGAGAATGAAGGGTTAAGTCACCTATTTATAGGTGACAGTGACAGGGCTAGTCGAATGACTACGGTCGAATGGGGTTAAGTCGGTGCAAGAGTGTCAGGTGTCGGATGGCGTTCCGGTCGAATGGCCATCCGGTCGGATGGTTATCCGAGTGGATGGTCATCCGATCGGATGTCCATTCGGACAGTCGATCCTCGTTTGCTAGTTTTCTGACGTTGGTTCGTTTCGCGAGCTCGGTTAAGCGTTGCGTTGCATATTATTGTGAGTAACCATTACATAGAGTTTTATTATATCATAAGTTTGCACAAAGAGTTTCCGTGTTTTAGGTTTGCGTTTAAGCTAGTTTCCCGTTCAATAAGTATCAAAGTATCACAAGGAATCAAGAATCATATCGTTCACATATAAAGTATCTCAAGAGTCAAGATTCACATCGTTAATATAAAGCATCACAAGAGTAAAAGTTTCACATAGTTTAACACAATTAAGGTTCAAATAGTTCATTCCTCATCATGATCACAAGACATGAAGTGTGACGAGGCTTGCCCGGATAATAAAAGAATCGAAACGCTGGGCGTTACACCTTCCATGTGTGATATTCTTTAAAAAGGTATAAAACATTGTCAAATTGTGTTAAACATGGTCACATTAATTCAAACACACCTACACTATTCCCAACGATTTATATATAACCAAATGTCACTAAGATAGTATAACCATACACACACATACATAACAACTATACAACGCCACCAATTTCTAAAGTAGATTAACATCAGTACTAGCCAATTAATTACACTACACTAGTCCCGGAAATTAGTGTATGACCAAATGTCACTAGTCTAATTTAACTATAACCATGCTTATATAATCTATATACACTTAATCATTCACATAGAAGCACCACATTTGAGTTCCACATCAACTTTGATACACACACACACACTCACATATTGGGTTAAACATGTTAATCTAACAAAATGTTAATCTTACGAAATTCAAATAAACCAATTCAACAAAACGTGAATATACTTGGGTCAAATTTAGGGAAGTACTATAAAAAAGTCATATATTGAATAAAATCAAGCCTTAATTATAACATATCGACTTATAGTGGTGGTGGTCATGGATAATGGTGGTGGCAACATCCTTATGGTTGTCATGGTATCCTTACAATGTGCGTGAGAGAGGGGGCTATTGTCACACCCCGATATTTCCACTTATTACCGGTGGCCCCGGTGGGGAGTATCGTGACGTAGTTGATATCATCATAGACAATTTATCACAGATTATATACACAGCGGAAGTCGAAAGATATAAACATTACAAACCGAATAAATAGTAATATCAAAGTATTACAATCTGGACAGTAAAAGATCCACAGGCAGATCAAAAGATAAAAGATCATTGTTCAACAGACTTTAACATCTAGAGCTTGCAAGACTTGATTAATGATCCCAGGAGTAGCCAGCCTATTTCGTCTAGTACCTGCACTTAGCCTTTTTGGAAAATACGTCAGTTTACACTGGTAAATACAATTAACTGACTCATTTTGAAAAGAGTTTAAGAAAATTAGTTTGAATGCACACGGCACAAAATATCATTTATAACTTGGGACAATTATTTAAAAAATAATCTTGTATACAGTTTTACTTATTTGTTGTCCGTCAGGGCCGGTTAGAAGAGCCGGACAAGATTAACTGACATGCCACAGGTATAATGCCCACAAGGTTGATTCCTTTAAGTGGATTACCAGTTTTTACATAATGCAACTGTCAGGTGTATGCCTACACCCCGTGCTTAGGTCGTGGCCATTTCTTTGAATGATGCCAAGGATATCCGGGACATAGTCATTTAACCCCCAAAGGCCATACACCAAATAATACAGATTAAAACGAGTTATGTAAATACATTAATCACAATCCGATTTAAATGACTACACACCCGACCAAGCGGTATTATTATAATACCGTATCCCAAGCCCATATATGGAAAATAAGTTAAGAGTATTTACCTGAGTAAGTATAAATCACAAACAGCGAATGCAAGTAGCTTTTACCGGGCTCCTAATCTGGAACGAAGGTTTTAGTAACCTATTAGATTCCTAACGGGTCTTAATTAAGCCTAAACTTAGACCGGTTAGTTTTAAAGAAAGATACGGTTCAAAACGCACGATTAAGCGAAGACCGGATTAGAATGTGGTTTAGACCCGATAAGTTTGTATACTTGTATAATATGGGTACTATAAACACATTCTGGATTTTGAGACAAAAATGATAAGGTTTGACCCGTTTCGGTCAATTTATGCAAACTAGTTACATAAACCGCACAGAACGCGAATAATGCGTAACGGGTAACCAAATGATTCATGAAAAGGTTTCCTGAATTAATATGCCTTAAATATGTTGTGATATCAGTAGGATACCTTCCATTATGCCCAAAATGAATTTAAACTCAAACTATGCCCCGTAGGGGTATTTTGGTCATTTAAAGGTTATAAAAGAGTTTAAATATGAATCTGAGTTTCAGGTCTGATGTATTCAGTAAAAATACTTATTTTTATAAGTCATAACAGTAGGGTATGGTATCTAGGTGAAATTTATCTCTTATAACTAAACTATGCACCGTAGGGGCATTTTGGTAATTTCACATAAGCTTAAAAGGTCAAATATGGAAATCTGAGTTTAAAACTTTTGCTTACTGTTAAACTATACAAATTTACTAAAAATATCAGTAAGTATCAAGTCTTATATATTTAAAATAGTTTTAATAGTTACTATGCGTTTAAAAAGCGTAAAAAGGCGGTTTTAAGCGATTTCCGGGTTTTATAATGAAAGCTGATATTTTTATTATTCCAGAAGGCTTAAAATATTCTATTTATCATATAAGATCAGTAGAAAAAGGTTTGGTATCAAAATGATTTGTAAAACTCATTTTATAGGCCTAAAGGGCAAAACCGACAATTACCGAATCAAAGATATAACCCTATGTTATGCTCAGCCTAAAAATAAATATAAATCTTCAAAAATCCTAAAATATTATTTTACATCAGTAGGTAAAAAGTTTGGTATCAAAAATTGGGTTTAGATAGGCTTTATGCTAATTACGCTATTGAGCATAACTCTTAATCTACACATCTAACTGATGTGAAAATTTAGGGACATGTTTATAAATCAGTAATAAAGATTATTTTCCTCTCACATTTTCAAAATTCTTGTTTTAAAGTCAAAAGGGCATTATGGTCAACATTTAGGCATATAACGGAAACATGCATATGAATCGGATAACTATTGAACCAAGTTGTATAATCATAGAGGGTTATACTAACATGTAACCTGGTCCTAATAAAGCTCTAAGGCATTTCTAAAACATGCTACATTGGGTCAGAACTGAAAGTCAAAGCAAAAGTCCACTTATGCGACTTTCGGTTCCAAACCGAGCTTAAACTGAAAATTGTCGGGTTGAACATGTTAAGACATGTTCTTACATTAATTACCAAGTTATATTAGTGATAAAACAGGTTGCATGGCTTCTACATTATTAATTCTTCATTTATTTGAAAAATTGCTTTCTGTTGACTTTTTCTAATCAAGTTTGACCCGACAATTGCCCTAGTTAGAGTGGGAATCAGAGGGTGCCCTTTTAAGGGTTTATTACCCACATGATTTCCAACTCATAGGTACTTTCAATTCGAGATTTGACTGGACAAATTTTAATTATTCACGAAGTCAAACCTTAATTATGATGGTTTGACTTTAGGCTAATTAACTAAGTAAAACTGAATTAAGGAAGGTTAAGGACACTTACTGAAGTCCTAAGCACGACTAATGATCACTAGGAATTGTACTTGAGCTCCAGGAATCTCCAGAAGTTGAGTTGTGAGAGTTTTGAAATGCAAGTGTCCAATGTTGCAACAATAGAGCTCCTTATATAGTGATTTTGATCACCTAGGATCATGCCAAGCAAGTCTACAAATGTTATGAGATGGTCCCATGTGTCCCTATTACATGAAATACCAGTGGAGGAATCCCTGGTATACAAAACAAGGCTTTAAAGTCAGTTAACAGACTGAACTGGCAGCTGCCATGCGTTTTCTGTCGCTGGCATGCTTAGGCGGCCCACGTAAGAGTCCCAAGGGGGCTTACGCGGCCAGTATGGCTCCCCAGAATAAGTCAAACAAGTTTCAAAGTTTGCATTTTAGGTCCCTGATCCTTATAAACGTGGTTTTACCTTTATTTCTTGCAATTTCAACCCTCTAACTTGTCTTTTAAGGGCTCCAAGACATAACCAAACTTTGTTAAGTCCTTGGTTAACTTTTTCATCACCCGAAAAGTCATAATTTCAACGTTGACGTTTTTAACCCCTCGTATACGAATGTTATCACAACTTTCTCATACTATATCGAAACCTTGTGAAATTTTAATCACTTATTCGAGTGAGTATAATTAATCGTTACAAAGCTTCGGGTTTGCTAAAAGGCCACTCAGAAGTATACTTTAAACATGTTGACACATTTAACCCATGTAGTTTGTAATCTCTCACTTTCTTCCACAATTAGCTTCGTATGATCCATAATTCATTCGTTTAAGAGTATAAACATTGCGTAGGGTCATTGAAAGGTATATTTATCCATTGTTGACATTTTGAATCCTTTTATTCACATACTTTCTTTGTTTGTCAACTTTAGTCCCTTTAACTTAATCCTTTACACGTTTAAAGTCTATGACACGTGTCAATATAATATTGGACATGAATTTACGAGGTGTTACAGCTATGGTGGTTACGAAGTTGTGAAACAGTGAAGGTGCACGTCTAAAAGGGAATAACCGATGGATGGTCTGACGGAGGGAGATTAACTAATGGATGGTGCAACGGTAGGGAATCAACTAGTGGATGGTCATCAGGAGTCAGGACTGAGACGTGAGGGAGATAGCTGGGGAAGGGGTGATGAGAATGGAGTGGGGTTGTTGATTGCTTTGACCTAGGTGTACTGACATATTTACCAACAAATTTTCCATTATATGTTATCGTAGTAATCCACCGGTGTGTTTAGCAACATATTGCCACCTAATTAACGGTGACTTCTAGTGATAATAAGTTATTTTGGGCTTTGTTGTGTGTTATTAAGTTGGTATAGGTTAAACAGATTAGTATTATCACATAACAAGTCATTTTGGTGTTAAATATATGTGTATGATTAGGTGTACCATGATGGTCCTTAATGAGCCTTGTGATGTTTACACAAAGGTGCATTAGATTACAACAAGTTGTTTTGTTGTTAACTAAAGATATATGTAAGATTAACTGTACAATATGTTGGAATAGTATGCTTGGGTAAAGACATTAAATAACACTGCAGTCGAGATAAAATCCAAAGGGCAACACCCAGAGCAACGACTATTAAAAGATTGTTTAATTGTTACAAAGGGCTACACCGAGAGCAACGACTATTGATGGGGAGGGTGAAACCCAAGCTTTAGAGTGTTTAAATATTGTGTTTTATGTGAGTTTTATGTGTTTACTTGCTTAGAATGAGATAACTATGAGAAATTGGTGATTTGCAGGTAAAGCATGTAATTCGGTGCATTTACAATGGTTAAAGATGAAGTTGGAAGTATTGGATTGGATATCGCAGTTCGAGAGTGGAATTTGGAGCTTGTTCGGGTGATGTAAAGGCTTAAGGATGCAATTCATATGAAAGAATGAAGTTCAAGGGGCATTTGGTAATAAATTGGAAGTTGTTCGAAGCCTATATATGCAAGAAACAAGAAGAAGCAAAGTGCAGGGACCTGTTTGTCATTTGATGAAAGTTATTGTTGAAGAGAAAAAAAGGTTCGCAGGTGCGATCGTAGGCTACGGTTTATGAACCATAGCTTACGGGTGTTAGCTATTGGTGAAGATTCCACCAGAACTCAGCGACCGTAGCCTACGGTTCCCAGGCTGTAGGTTACGATTGGGTGTAAATGTTGAGACAGAACTTTTAACCCGTAGGTTACGGTTGGTAACCGTACCTTACGGTTTGGTTGACGGAAAAAACATGTAAATAAGGCCTTGGGGTGTATATTAGGGTTTGAGAAAGTTTTTAATCATTATCCCACCTTCCAAGTCGAACGGAGGCACTTCTAGGGCATCAAGATCGCATCCTTTCACTCTAATCCATCAATTATCTTACCGAATCATCCACTACGATCATGAATTCATCATCAATCCAAGCTTTTGTTGACCTTGTGAGCGAGATGAGTGGCTAAACTTTTATGGTTTCCTCCGGATGGAGGGTTTTTGTAAGTTAGGTGATACTATGTGTTTGCTATAATCGTTTTGACTTGGTGATCTAAGCATTCGATGCTTTTCACCTTGATTTGATTTATTGATTGTAAACAATTGCATTTTATTTAAACCTTGATTTCTAAACATTCTGTTCCTGAGAGTTCTAGTAATTGGGATATATTTGTCATGGGATTAGGGTTGGTAATTGTAATTGATAATCATTCGATAACCTCTCGTTATGTATTGACTGGAGTACTTAGTCATTGGTTATCACAATTAGTAAATCATGTTTAACACTTATGTCTATGTAGGTGTCACGATTAACACATAGTTGAAACTAACTATAAAACCTGAAATCTGGAGGAACCATTTTATCCCTTATTGATTCAACCTTCGTTGTTTTTTGTTTGTTAATTTAGATAATTCTCATAATCAATCAAACCGATTTTCCAATTCAGTAGTAGTTATTTAATACTTTTCATTACGACACTTTGCACAATCCTCCTCTAGTTCGATACCCGACTTACTCCAGCTACCTAGTTTATTTCGGTTTTTGCATGTCCTTAACGATAGACATCAAAATGGCGCCATTGCCGGGGAGGCGTGCGCAAAGTGTTTAGTGTTAAGTTCTAGTTTTTAGTTAAAATAAAAAAAAATCAAAAATAGTTTTACCTTGTTTTTTTTCGGATTTATGCGAAATTTTCTTTTTTTTGCTTGTGCAGGTAACCTTGGACGTGTATGCATCATACTCGGCATTCCGGGAAGTCATCACCACTAGTGTTCGACCCAGAGATCGAGAGAACAGTGAAGCATACAAAGCGGGTAATACACCGTGAGAATAAGGTTTTACAATCACCGACACCGAAGAACAGAACAATGGAGATCTCAGGAACTCGGTAAAAACAAACCGAAATTTGACAACCGCTACAATTCTCACCAACACCGAACCAACCTTCACCAAACACTAATCTACCAAATCCGCCACAACCGCTACAGTCTACACAACCTACATCCATTACACCAGTTCCACCATTCTCAACATTTTCCCCAAACTTTGATAACATTCAACAAGCTTCCACCCAAACGACATCTGTTCAATACCCAGACTGCCAATTTACAGCAGTCGTCTCCTTACATTAGAGTCATTACAG
The DNA here is from genome assembly GCA_030545235.1 of Helianthus tuberosus. Classification (NCBI taxonomy): domain Eukaryota; kingdom Viridiplantae; phylum Streptophyta; class Magnoliopsida; order Asterales; family Asteraceae; genus Helianthus; species Helianthus tuberosus. The sequence goes on along the minus strand of CM060449.1, from coordinate 59,150,606 downwards.
ATGACACTGCCTCACTGAGTCAGACTCAAGCACCGAATGCAACACCAATTCAGCAAGCTGCTCGACCGGTTAATTCACAGCAAAGTCAGCCACTGCCATACCCTTACAAATCGACCATTTATGATCACGGGAATAATTCAGGGGAGTTCAAGGATGGCTATGAGGAACATGATAATTATGTGGGTCAGAACGAGAGACAAGTGGTTAATACGGGTATTTACGAGAGGCAAACAGCCGGAGTGGGTGTTTTCGAAAGAGTCAACCAAGGGAATTTGGGGTATCAACAATATGTGCAACCATAGGTGCAACCGATACCGATGCCACAGCAGCAATATCATCAACCTGATCCGATCAATCAGCAGCCTGTTCCGAGAAGGCCGGTGGATATTCCATTACCACCACCGGCACCTCAGATGCCGGGTCAGGCAAGACCGCTTTCGCAAAACTTACACCGACCGGTGAATCTACCGGAAGGTATTCCACGGAGAAATAATTATGGTCCAGTTCGCAGTAATGAGAGCCACTTCAAGCCCGCCATATCTAACAACCCATCGCCGGTTGTGATCCAGCAATTACAAGGGGGGTGGTCATTTGAAGTTCGTGCTCAGTCTATATCCAGCTTGCCCAAGTACCATGGTTAAGCACATAAGGAGCCTTACCTGCACATCGCTGAATATGATGCGTGTTGTAACACAATTGGTGGCCAAGGTTTTTCAAAAGATGATGTGAAGTTGGTACTCTTCCAATTTACACTTGAAGACAAAGCTCAGCAATGGTTCCATTCGTTACCATCGGCCTTAATTTGTACATGGAACGAGATGCAGCAGCTATTTTTAGATGAATTCTATACTCCGCTTCGTACTAATAATTCCAGGAAGGATATTCGAGGGTTCCGACAACAGCCCAGTGAGTTATTTCACGAAGCATTCAATCGCTTTAAGATGATGCTCAAGAATTGTCCACATCGTGGCATTCAACTTTGGGAGCTTCTCAATGCATTTCACGAAGGCCTAACATATGAGGATGCAAGAGATGTGATTTCAATATCTAATGGTACTTTTGGGACAAATTACGAAGAGGATGATTGGGAATTTTTAAAAAGAACTGCGAGGACGTCAAAACAGAAAGCTCAATCTTCTAGAAGTGCCCGACATTTGGTGGTGAGAGCGGTAGAGAACCCACCTGACGCTAGTGGACAGTTCCCGATGTGTGGACATTGTGAGGAGATATAGGACATATCGCGGATCAATGCCCGGTTATTCGTGGTGAAGATGAGGATGTGAATTTCGTTCAAGGTGGGGCGGTGGAAGAAACTTCAACATGCAGTCCAACACATATCACCTGGGCCTTAGAAATCACCCGAATTTGAGCTATGGGAATGCAAACAATTAGCTCAATCTGGGATTTCAAAGAAATAATCAATCTGGTGGTCAAAGGAATTTTAATCAGAACCGATTCCAAGGTAATTTTCAAAGTGGCTACCAAAACAATCAAAGAGGACCAATTGGGCCTTCTAACACTTCTGGGGATAGTGACGTGGTGGAGATGTTGAAGGCGATTCAACTTGATTTGCAAAAGCGTAATCAAAAGGATGAGGTGCGAGACAAGGCCATTCAAGCTTTGACTACACAAATGGGCCAACTCGCGACTGAGATAGCAGAGCTGAAGCGGCAGAATGGGAAGCTGCCAAGTGACACGCAAATGAACCCTAAAAATTCAAAGAACATTCCGATCAGTGGGGTAGATCCTGTTCTAAAAAATAATTGTTTTGATAACGGTTTGTCTGTGTCTCATGTGATTGTAGGTGTAACGGATACTGATAAAGAGCCAAATGGAGTTGATCTAGGGGAACCGGTTGTTCCTATTCGATTTGGAAAATTCAAGATCCACCGAGCGTTGTTAGACTTTGGAGCGGGGGTGAGCGTTCTTCCCGGTAGCTTGTACGACCAATATGACTTTGGTCCTCTGCAAGCTTGTGATAGTATGGCCATGTTTGTGGATGCAAGTTTGAAGCAACCTCGAGGGGTTGTAAAGGATGTGGTAATCCAACTCGGTGAGTTATACTACTCGGTCGACTTCATGGTGGTCGATTATGCACCAGCACAGACCTACGCACAGCCGCAAGTAATTTTGGGACGTCCATTCCTATATATAGCAAACGCTCAAATTGATTGCAGGAATGGAATGGTAATGCTAAGTTACAAGAATCGTAAGCTGTATTTCAATGTATTTTTAAAATATGTTGCTTATGATCTTCTGGATGATGTAAGTTCCATAGGTGCTACTAATGAGATTGGTTCGAGTGGAGGTAATTTTTGCAGGTTTGGGTTAACAAATGGTAGAAATCAGGCGGATAAGGCAAGTGCGAGAAAGAGAGCTGATGAGAGGAAACCACCTGATGGTGGGTGTAGATGGGGTGATCAACTGGATCATAACCCCGACCGAAGTGAAACTATGACTCTCCCGAAAGACTGGATGGAGATGTATGGAAACAAGTGGGGAGGTAAGTGTGCATCTGAACCACCGTGAACATCAGGTACGCTCTGGCTGAAGACCTTTAAACTTAGCACTCTCAGGAGGCAGCCCGAGGATGTAGGGTTTTGTATTTCGTTTTGGTTTCGTTGGTGTGTTGTTTTTTGACAAGTTTATATGATTCAATCATCACAGATGCAATGATTCAAGTGTGGAGATGTTTGGCAATTGTAATTGATAATCATTCGATAACCTCCCGTTATGTATTGACCGGAGTACTTAGTCGTTGGTTATCACAATTAGTTAATCAAGTTTAACACTTATGTCTACGTAGGTGTCACGATTAAACACATAGTTGAAACTAACTGTAAAACCTGAAATCTGGAGGAACCATTTTCTCCCTTATTGATTCAACCTTCGTTGTTTTTGTTTGTTAATTTAGATAATTCTCATAATCAATCATACCGATTTTCCAATTCAGTAGTAGTTACTTAATACTTTTCATTACGACACTTTCCACAATCCTCCTCTGGTTAGATAACCGACTTACTCTAGCTACCTAGTTTATTTCGGTTTTTACATGTCCTTAACGACAGACATCAACTATTAAAAGATTGTTTAATTGTTAGACAAGATAACACGAAATTGCGAATGCTGGTGATTATTGTTTGATAATAAAGTCTATAAATGAATTATTATTTGGTGAAATAATAAAAAAATTAATTGTAACACCCCAAAAAGATAAAATATATTATTATTATTATTATTATTATTATTATTATTATTATTATTATTATTGTTAAATGGACGTTTAACTTGAATTTTTCTTACTAGGATAAGGTCTAACCTAGGTAAGTATGATGCCTTATGTTATAGAACATACAAGAGATGCCCAAACTAAATAACCAACTAAACTTGAAGGGCTAAAGTGGGACAAATGAGAAGTAATTCAATTAAAAGCTAAAATTATAAAATTTCACTCATGTGTGTGTGTGGCGATCTAGAGAATAGAAAAGAGGGGAGAAGCCACCAAAAACCTCCTAATTCATCATTTTTTTTTTTCAAATTGAAGGGTGAATTGGGCCTAAATCTTATGCATGAGCTTGGATTATTGATCATTCATAGTTGGTATTCATTCATAAGGTATGTTACAATTCACTTTTTGGTAAAGTGTAGTAAGAAGGATGAACTTGGTTTGTTATAATCTTTGAATGGATTGTACATGGTATGGCAAAATTTATGGTATGTAGATGCTTAAGGTTAGCATATTAGTTGAAACTGTGAAGTATTTGGCATAGATGAGGTGGATCATTACCAATGAATGTAAGAAGTGGGTTATTACATAAGAATAGAATCAATGAAACATGATGATCAAAACAAGTATCCACACACGATAAAATGAAATTTATGTGCTAATTTGAGTGTAATAAAAGTATGAACTTGTTGAGTTGAGATAACATGGTTGGAGGTTGTTTAATTCTAGCTAATAGAATAGCTTGAATACAACGCCCACTAGATGTTCGATAAAATTCCTAAATGAAACTTAAATTTGTACTTAGCTTTGAAACTTAATGATATTACTAAGAAAGAATTCTAATGAAACACTCATTAAAAAGGGCATGACTGATATGTATGTTAATGATCACTTGGGTTAATTCTATAAGAAACTTAAGTGAGGCCTCGGAAACCCAAGTCAGAAAGGACGCTCGCCTCAAGGAGAATCTTTAAGGTACGTAGCTATGATTTTATGTTATTATTATTAGTAGTATTAACTAACTTGTTGATGTTGTTAAAATGAAATGTTGAAAAGTTGATTGAAAATTTTTGGAAAAATAAGGAAAAACGAGTTTTAAATAAACCGAGTTGAAGGCATGTAAAACCAAAGCATAAATGACCCGCGGGGTCATAGAAGCGAAGGTGTTGCCTAATGGAAAAATCATGGTCATGGACTATGGTGAGAGTTGATTAAAGGTTGATCACCACTCATGGTTTTGAAGATAACTTTTAGTGGTAAACTAAACGGGTTGTTTGTTGTCTATAGTGCCACAAACAAAGATTTAGACATATAAAACCGAAGTATAAACGACCCATGGGGTCGTAGAAGCTAAGGTATTGTCCATTATTACCAACTACAAATGCCTTTGTAGTTGGGGAAAATAGAGAGTGGTAATAAGGAATATGGGAGGATTGAGAGATAATGCTCAATACCTTCTAACGGGTCGGTTTGGCCAAAGTGCACACGTTAGTGATGTGCACATTTCAGCATAAGTGTACACGTTTGTGTAGTGCACACATTAGTGTAGTGCACATTTCAGCAAAAGTGCACACCGTAGTATAGTGCACATTTAAGTGTAGTGTACATTTCAGCATAGTGCACACATTTGTGTAGTGAACATTTCAGTTTAGTGCACAAGTTTGTGTAGTGCACATTTCAGTTTAGTGCGCACGTTTATGTAGTGAACATTTCAGCATAGTGCACACGTTAGTACAGTGCACATTTTAGCATAGTGCACACATTAGTACAATGCACAGTTCAGTGTAGTGTACACGTTAGTGTGGTGCACATTTCAGTGTAGTGCACACATTAGTACAATGCACAGTTCAGTGTAGTGTACACGATAGTGTGGTGCACATTTCAGTATAGTGCACACGTCAGTGCAGTGCACACATTAGTATAGTGCACATTTTAGCATAGTGTGGTGCACATTTCACCAAATGTTTTTCCTTGATGTTTTTCGCCTGTTCCATCAATTTTACTATTTTTTTCGTTTTAATACGTCTATGTTCAGTTAAATGTTTATTAAACGTTAAATGGAATTGTTTTGATAAGCAAAGTCTAAATCAAGAACTCGGATGAAGATCAACCCGTGCATGGAACCGAACACCTTCCGAATGCTCATTCATTTCCGCTTTTGTTAACATGACTTTGAAACGGCGTTGTACACCATCTCAAATCTTTCACTATCCAAACGGATAGTCCTAAAATGCGAAGAAAGTGCATCCATAGTTCGGGTAGTGTCACCCATATGAATACAAAATTATTGGAAAATACGCTCCCAAAACGGACCTCATGAGCGACTACGAGGCGTATAGCGGGTAAGCGCTTTGACCTACTATTCGCATAACGCGATGTCCTCTTCTTCGGTCCATTGAATCTTTGCCATTTTCTTGGAAAATTTTGAAGTGAAATTGTAAAACTTGAGAGGAATTTAGATGAATTATTGGAGTTTGTAAAAATATGGTAGAAGGGGGTTGTTTATATAGGGTAAGTTATTTATTTTCAAAAAGTAATTTTTTTATATAAAAAATTTATCGTTGACACACAACGGCTACTACCCGCGTCCACTAAGAATGTGCCACGTCGCCCCACATATGTTCTTCACGCCGGTGAAAATCCTACCGCCTCAAGCCCCATGCCGTCCTCCATACCGTTGACGAGCCGGTGTACACAGCGTAAAGAGGTCTAAACGCTATATTTCAATGCCCACACTGTATGTTCTTATAGCCACTTTTGTAAGTATTGAAACGGTCCATTAATAACGTGTAAATATGATATTCATCACTCAATGGTGTACCTAATTAATGAAACATATAATAAAATATAGAAATATATAAACTTAAACCTCTTAAATTAAAAATACCTTTCTCTGACTAAAAAAACCCAAAAACGCTTATTATATGTTAGGCCCTAAATGTGTGAGACTAACACATCAAATATACGCAACGGGCTATGGTAGCAAACTGGGCTTTACTGAGTTAGTTTAGACTAGGAATTGGATCTTTATCGGTTATTTGGGCCATGCCTAAGGATATGTGGGCCAAGCAGGCCCATGAGGAGCCCATATGGGGCATGAGCTTACCTAGGTATATAAACTAGTTTGTTTCACAAACTAGGGTTTGAGCCTCATGTTACAAAATTTCTAGAATGAGTGCTAAGGAGGCGATTTGAGTGTGTTTATCTTGTACCAAACGGTTTTGCTAATTGATAGTAAAAGAATCTTGTGCAAGGTGTTAAAGTTGATTCAGTGTTCTTGTTTTTTGTTTTTCTTGAATCATACCAAGTTTAAATTCCGACCATCCTTGGTGTTTGTTTGATATTATTGTTTGATCCGGTGAAACGGGACTTACAAGTGGTATCAGAGATAGCCTCTGCTTGCTTGGAAGATTTCGAAAAATTGGTTACCAGATTTTTCGGGATTACTGTTACCAAGTTTAACAGATTTGGAGATATATCTAAAGTTTTCAAATATATCAGTATCCCTGATTATTCGAAAGTTTGTTGTTATTTGATTGTTTCTATTTTGCATGTTTTGAGTACCACTGTTTCAAAAAGGTTTTTCGAAAAAGCTTCTTTCGAACAAGTTTGCTGGAGCTGATTTCGAACTGGTTTTCGAAAACATTGTTTCAAATAGACGTTTCAAGTGACACTGTTTCGAAAAGTCATTGAAGGTTTTCAAGTTTGGAGGTTTTTCGAACAAGACACTGTTCCAAATTGTGTCGGATTTCGAACAAGGCTACTATTCCAAGTTGTGCTGGGATTTCGAAAAAGTTACTGTTCCGAAATCATTGGACCGTTAACTAATTTTTAAATACACCTTAAGTTTATTTGGTAATTTAAAAATGATGAACATGAATGGACTAATGACTTCAACAGACCTGACCAATCCCACTCTTGCTGCTATTCAATCACAGACCTTGGCTCTTCATCAGGAGGTGGATCAAGTCATAGGTACAGCCACCAAAGTTCTTAGATTGTTCTACGGTGATGACTACTATGAGTGGAAGTTTGTTTCGAACAGTACTGTAAGGTAAAAGAACCAGGTGTCTGCAGATGTGTTAAAGATGGACCTCGTACTATCATGTACTCTACAGAGGCTGATCCTTTGACTCAAATTCCAAAACCTAAGAATTTGTGGTTGGAAGAAGATAAGAAAATATAAGTAGAAGATGACAAGGCCAAGGCAATTTTTTCTATGGCACTGTGTCTAGATATCACTATTGTAGTCAGAAATTGTACAAATGCTCAGAAAGTGTGGAATGAGCTCAAGAATCTATATGAGGGAAATGCTGACATGAAGACGAGCAAAGTTAACATCTTAAACCAGCAATTCAGCTCCTTTAATCACATTTATGGTGAAACCATCGACAATCAGATCAGAAGGTTTGTTAAGTTGGTCTCTCAAATGATAAGTGTTGATATCACCATTACGAATAGTGGTATGAATCATCAACTTCTAAACTCTCTACCGAAGAACAGGGATGCTGATGTAGTCATCGTCAAAAGAACGAAGAATTTGAATGATGTCACACTCACTGAATTGATTGCAACAATCAAGTCATGTGAAATTGACAATCAGCAGAGGGATTTGAATCACAAAAGTAGCATGATGGCTGTAGGATTGACTGGTTCTAATGCTGCTCTAGTCTCTCAAACACATCCCAACATTATGTTTAGTCTAGTTCATGGGGTCACAAATTCAAATCCCAATATCGTTGTAGTGATCCTGATTTGGGACTTGCATTATAATTGGTAAATACAACTTTTTATTACATCTCTTTTGGACAAACTTTACAGTAATAAACGAACTTAAATTCACCGAATACAAAACGACCCTCCTATAAATAGAATTTATTTTCTTGTTTTCTTCTCTTCTTGTATCTAACAAACTAAAAATCAAAACAAACACTCCCCATTTTTGAATTAGTCAACTTCTTCATCGATCCTCAATGGCGGGTCTTTACTCATTTCTCCTTCATATCATATTTATTATGATTTTAGTTTATTTATGTTATTTACTTTTATTTGAACAACCTGTCCAATGTATACTACACAACAACAAAGGTTGAGTATTGAGAGCTACAGAGTCCCTAGGTCGGTACTTGGTTTTTAACACACTATACTACGTCATGGTAGGTACATTTGTCTCACCGTATGTAGTTGTTTAAAAGTACTAACCATTTTATAATAAATTTAAAACGATGATTAATGTAAGAAAAACCATCAAAAACATATACACATACACAAACATCCGACCACCACAAGCAGAATTTAAATTCCAAAACCATCGATTCAAAGTTTCAAACATACAAGTTGCCAATTAACGATGGATCGCCGAGGGGTGTTTTGGCCAAAAAAAACAGTTTAGCAATAGAGACCAAGCTTATGTTTGCTTGCGTTGGTGGTTCATTTGTAATCCATCGAGGATAATCTCGACTTGATGGGTTAGTGTATTCATCGATTATCAATTAGTATTTTTGAATTCTCTATTTTTTTTGTTTGTTTTTCATTGGGATCTGACCGACACTTCTTTTGGTGACATTTCGTTTGTAATGCTTGTTTTCTATATAATGTGAGACTAGAACATATATCTTCTAGGCTATCAAGTTAGAAAATGGTCATTGTATATTGTTAATATTGATGTTTCCATATCGAGGAAATAAATTGATTTTTTTTTTCATTTCAAAGGATCCCCTTTTCATGTACACAATCATTTAGTAAAGACTCATTTTCTATATGTACATCAAAGGCCATGTACACAATCATTTAGACATATAGTAAAGACTCATTTTTTTCTATATGTACATCAAAGGTCATTTAGCTAGTTTAATGATATGAAAGTATTTAACTTCGTGTTCCTTGTGATCGAAGTTCGACTCCCACTTTCTCCATTATTTTCTGCGGCATCCAGGTAAAGGGTGAATACGGATGGCGCCGGTTCGTCTTAGGTGGGAGGCGATGTTTTACCGATTATTCCACTGTCGTGTCTTCGGACGGGTGAAGGGGTATGGTCCCAAATATCGCGTCAGCACGACCGCGAATGACCATTACCCTCATCAAAAACCTCCAACAGCAATAAACTCTCCAGTGTCCGCGTGGGCACACGCGAACACTGCGGTCCAATCTGTCCATTGATGAGAAGACTTTACCTTAAGGACGGAAACTAATGTTACGCATAGCGATTCGGCCTTGCACCGCATCCTATGAACATTTTCGTCACGAAAAGGGATCTGGACAACAGTAACAGTCACTAGCAGTGATGCGGCCTGGCACCGCATCCCGCGTAAATCATGGATGGAACAACCAATGCGGGAACATCATCAAATGACCGCAAGCAGCGATACGGCCTGGCACCGCACCCTGCCTTCAAAGCAAGTAGGCCTGGCACCACAGTGCAAGTGGCACTGGGAACAGTCGCCTACTGGCCCACGTATGTATAACAGTCTGACACCACAGCAGGACGTGGCAAAACCACAGCAGGACGTGGCATCACCACAGTATCCGACAGGTCTGACACACCTGCAAATAGCTGTGCGATGTCAGGCTAGCTACTCAACTACCCTCCTTCACTCCTCGGCTATAAATACTCACCCCAAACCAGGTTTGAGGTATCACTTCTCAACTCTCTCAATACTACTACTATCACACTTTGCTTCCCAAGCAAATTACTGATTCTCACGCCGGAGAGTGGTAACAAGGAGCACCCCCCCCCCACCCCATCCTCCTTGTTACGAGTCACGGTTTGTTTCCTTGTGCAGGAAACCCACCACCAAACGATCCAGCCAGCGATCCTCGGAAAGAAGGGATTAACCCTCTTGACGAGACCAGTGAGTTAACCCTACCCGGTTAACCATTGTTTCATCATTGGCGCCCACCGCTACTCTTAGCACTTTTTTCCAATCATCCTTTTCTTTCCAAAGATGTCTGATCGTCAAAACAACAATACCGGGGATAACCTAAACCCCGCAAACCAAGGGCCTGCGGGAACCATTCCCCTAGCCCCAAATGCCCAACACATTGGCACATCAGCGCAAGGGGGCGCATCCCTTACGTTTGGACACGATCTGTCACAATACGCTGATGTCATACCTCCAGGCATGAACCCTCATACCTGGTATGACCAACAAGCGGCCCTTCTGGCCGCAACGTACAACAGAGCTTGTGCAGACGAACAAGGAGGTATCGGACCTACCCCGATACCGCGTACACCTGCCGGTCATGTTTTACGATACGACGACAGGGCCCCCACACATCCAGCCTTCAGAAGCAGACAAGAGGACCGCGACTCCTCTTATTGTGATGTCCGCACACTCAATGAGGACGATTCCTCATACGGGTCCCGCCGCAGGGACTCCGTACATAGCCGTTTAGGCCCCCACGAAGAAAGAAGGCGACAATCTACAACTCGCCGCGACACAAACATTCATAGTCGTCTGGGACCACAGTCCCACCGTGAAGGGTATGGTCATACCGATCCAGATGACAGTACATACCGCGGGGAATCCCATTCCACTAACAGCAGACCGGGAGGACGCAACTATGTTCCTCCCACTCAACCCCGCACTACATACCTCCGCGCTGCAAAACACCACCAGGGCAAACCTTATAGGCCAAAATCTGCGGCCGAAAACTCTAAGTTTGTCCCAGAAATCGCCAACGCCGATGTCACCACCACAAAATTCCCATTGAACATTGGGAAATACAACGGCTCGACCGACCCAGATGATCACAACAACATCTTCGTCGGCGCTGGGTGCAACGGTAAGTGGGACGAACCTACCTGGTGCCATTTTTTTCCCACAAACCCTAACAGGTCTGGCCAGGGCATGGTTCGATTCTCTGCCACCAGGGTCACTGACCTCATTCGAGGACTTACAACAAAAGTTCCTCGCGCACTTTAGCCAGCAACGACGCCATGAACGTGATTCAATGGACGTCATGAACATCTGGCGCAGAGACAACGAATCGCTTGACGCATTCGTTGTCCGTTACAATAAAGAGATCCTAGAGATAGGCGACGTTGACAACCAGATGGCACGTAACCATTTCATTGTTGCAGTCAAAGACGAATAAATGGTTATGAATATTTCTGGCGGTAACGGCTTGCCTAAGAAGTGGGAAGATGTCATGGCTAAGGTCAAAACATATGCCCAAACTCAGCGGTCTCTCAGACCGCACATGTCAAAGGCACAACCCCTAGCGGAAGGCCAGTCTTCCCGCCAAGAAGCCAAGCGCAGCAATAAGCGCAACAGGGACACATGGAATCGCGGCAGCGATCCCAGGCCATATGTCCCCTGGAACAACCAGCCCGACGCAAGGGCTACAATCAACGCCCAACGAGAAAACCGGGCGTCAAAGAAAGAGTCTCGGGACCGCGGCTGGACTGAGATCAACCAGTCGCCAAGCGACGTCCTCCTCACGAATGCGCATTTCCTGAGACCGGCCCAACCAATGAAGTCCAAAAAGAATCAAGATCTCGCACTCTACTGCGAGTATCACAAGGACTCGGGCCACACCACGAACAACTGCATCAGTCTCCGACTGGAGATTGAGCGAGCCCTAAAAGAGGGGAAACTGCAACACCTGTTGACAGGCGCACAAAAAGCTACCAAGCGCATCACTCCCCACAACGAGGGCACCTCCACGGGTAAGAGGGCCATGTACGTGGCCTCTACCCACATGATCAATGGAGGAAAAGGAAGACCGCGTAAGGCGGCGAGAAGACCGGACAATGACTGGAAGGACGAGCAAGTCGTCTTTCCAAAAGTCCGAGGCGGACCGCGCGATAGGCGCGCCGTGGTTATCACAGGGCACCTAGCTCACTACTGCACCGAACGATTATTCATTGACCCGGGCAGTACGTCCGATATTATATACGAGCAGTGCTTCAACCAGTTCGATCAAGAAGACAAAGATCGACTGCAGCCAGCGGACTACCCGTTGGCGGGGTTTTCAGGGGAAACCGTATTCCCCCTGGGACAAATTACCTTCCCTGTGCGCCTTACCAACGGAAGGCACACAAGGACGGAGGAGGTGAACTTCATGGTTTTACCTCACACCTCAAAGTATGACGTAATTCTCGGGAGGGAGTCCCAAGGCGACTTCAATATGATAACATCCGTCCCCCACTCTGCCATCGGTTTTCCAACCGAAACGGGGATCGCGATAATATACGCCCAAAGAGAAGTCATGTCTACGGACGAACTGCGTCCGACGAAGGTAGCAAGGCCCACCCCTAAAACGCAACCAGAAAAATGGGTGCTTAATGCAAGGCACCCAGAACAAACGGTTACGTTGGGCCATGCCTTAACACCTACCATCAGAGCGCGCCTGAAGCAACTACTCTTCAGGAACCAAGATATTTTCGCGTGGACACCCGCAGATATGACAGGGGTACCACACGAAATTGCGCAACACTTCTTGAATACCATGCCGGGTATCAAGCTCGTGATCCAAGGCCAACGCCACCTTGGATCAGCGAAAACGCGGCGATGGAAGAGCAGGTACAGGAACTGCTCTCCGCAGGCATCCTGCGGGAAGTGAAATACCAGACTTGGCTGTCCAACCCAGTCATGGTAGAAAAACCAAGCGGGGGCTGGCGCATGTGTGTCGATTACAAAGACCTCAATAAGGCCTGCCCCAAGGATTGTTACGCACTTCCAGAGATCGACGAGAAGGTCGATAACCTCGCACCATTTCGATGGAAGTGCTTCCTCGATTGTTACAAAGGCTATCACCAAGTACAAATGGCAATCGACGATGAAGATAAAACGGCATTCCGCACTCCTATCGGGAATTACTGCTACACCAAAATGCCATTCGGGCTGCGCAACGCGGGCGCAACCTATCAAAAGTTGATGAACGACACCTTTCGCGGTCAAATCAGCAAGAGTGTCGAAATCTATATGGACGACCTGGTCGTCATGAGCATGGAGGAAAACACCATGCTCGACGATATCGAAAGAACATTCCAAACTCTGCGAAGCGTCAACATGAAGCTCAACCCATGGAAATGCTCGTTTGGAATGGAAGAAGGCAAATTCCTTGGATTCATAGTAACCAAAGATGGATTCAAGGTGAACCCGGAGAAAGTTCAGGCGATCGAGCGCATGCCATCGCCTTCTACGATGAAGGAAATGCAACGACTAGCCAGCAGGCTAGCTGCATTAAATAGATTCTTAGCCAACCATGCAGCTAAGTCTTACCCTTTCATCAAGACCCTGCGGAGCTGTATAAAAAAGGAACAATTCCAATGGACCGCAGAGGCCGAAAAAGCTTTCCAGGAAATGAAAGAGTGTTTGATCCAACTCCCAACTTTAACCGCACCACGAAAAGATGAGCCACTTATCTTATACCTGTCCGCCGCAGACAACGCGGTAGGCGCGGTACTTATAGTGGAGCGAGAAGGAGTCCAAACACCCATCTACTACATCAGCAAAATGCTCAACGACCCAGAGACAAGGTACTCCATCATGGAGAAATTGGTACTGGCACTAGTGCACGCATCGAGACGTTTACGACGTTACTTTGCAAACCACGTCATCACAGTGTTAACCAACTATAGGATCGGCCCGATCCTATCCAAACCCGACATCTCTGGGAGGTTAGCAAAATGGGCAATTGAACTAGGCGCGCTTTCATTGAACTATAAGCCGCGCCCCGCAATCAAAGGCCAGATATTGGCTGACTTCGTTGCTGAAGTACCAGCAAACCGCATTCAAGAATTGGCTGACTTCGTTGCTGAAGTACCAGATAGGCGCGCTTTCAACAAAACCCTGTATCACAACCATCCTCCGCAGAAACCTGGACACTATTCATAGATGGTGCAATCAACGAAGATGGCTCTGGCGCAGGTTTGCGACTTGTTAGCCCCGACGGCCAAGAGCTAACCTACGCAATACGCCTTGATTTCAAAAGCACGAATAACGAAGCGGAGTATGAGGCTCTACTGGCAGGGTTGCGTTTAGCAATTAAACTCGACGTCAAACATTTGGAAGCACACGTCGATTCACTACTAGTTGCAGGGCAGATACGCGGTGACTATGCCGCAAGAGGGGATATCATGATCCTCTACCTCGAACAAGCCTTGCAACTGAAGTCAAAGTTTACCTCCTTCAATATTCGACACATCAACAGGAGTGATAATAAACCTGCGGATGCACTATCAAAACTCGCATCCACCAGCTTCCAACACTTGGCAAAAGAGGTACGCATCGAAATTCTGCAAAATCCCTCGGTACCCCTGCGCCAAGTCAATGTCATCCAGTACGGTACAACATCCTGGATGACACCGCTCATTGCATACTTACAATCAGGTGTTACTCCCGAAAACAAAGCAGAGGCACGCAAAGTGCAATACAAAGCGTGTCATTACCAAATGGGAGACGGTATCTTATACCGTAAATCATACCTGGGGCCACTCCTACGATGCGTCAACCCCCAAGATGCCACATACCTTATCAAAGAAATTCACGAAGGGATATGTGGCATACACGCAGGACCACGCATGGTGGTGGCCAAAATCATGAACGCCGGATATTATTGGCCGGGCATGCACCTGGACGCAGTCAAAGTCTTGCGCAAGTGTTTCAATTGTCAGCGACATGCTCCCAAGACCTTGCATCCCAAGAACAACCTGATCCCCGTCACCACCGCATGGCCATTCCAGAAATGGGCAATTGATGTGGTGGGACCATTTCCAGACGCACCAGGAGCAGTGAAATTTATCATAGTAGCGGTTGATTACTTTACAAAATGGGTAGAGGCAAAGCCACTTGCATCAACCACCGCTATGATAACAAGGAAATTCGTATGGGAACATATCATCTGCCGTTTCGGTCTACAAATGTGCATTGTCACCGATAACGGTACCAACTTCGCTGCCGATGACTTTCAAAAATGGCTAAAAGAGCTAAACATTGAACACATATTCTCCTCAGTGGCGCATCCACAAGGGAACGGCCAAGTCGAGAGTATCAATAAAAGCTTAGTCGAAGGCATCAAAGCACGGTTGGGAACAGCCAGACGCGGTTGGGTCGATGAACTCCCAAGTATTTTATGGGCTCACAGGACAAGCCCAAAAACAAGCAACGGAGAGACCCCCTTCAGCCTGGTCTATGGCACTGAAGCGGTGATCCCCGCGGAAGTAGGCCTCCCATCACCTAGAATGTTGGCCATCAACAAGATAGACAACAATGAGGAACGCAGGGTTGACTTGGACCTTTTGGAAGAAAGGCGCGAAAACGCTGCCATCAACGAGGCCAAGTACAAAACCAAACTGGAAAAGTACTACAATGCACGCGTTCGCATTTGTACTTTCAACCCGGGAGACTACGTCCTTCGTGACAACGAAGCATCCAACGCGGAACCCCCAGGGAAACTTGCCCCCAAGTGGGAAGGACCGTACCTCATCCAAGAGGTCCTGGGCAAAGGCGCGTATAAACTACAAACAATAGAAGGCGAAACTATCGCACGCACGTGGAACGCACAGCAACTTCGACGCTGTTATATGTAAGCCATGTTTTCTGCATGTAATCTATTGGGCGGCAGGCCATTTGCAAATAAATAAATAGACGATTTAATGCAATATTGTTTATTTATTTCTATTACAAATGCGTGTTCCACTCTGAGGTATACACAAAAATAGATTAGCAAAATCTTCATTCGTGATACCCACACAGAGTGGTAACCACACGCAACTATTGTAATAGGCCAGCAATGGCAATACTGTTTGTCTAACCAGAGACAAATCTTCATACTTGCATATCACCTAGATATGCAAAAGGCAATACAGATTTAGTATTACTCATAGTAACACTAGACGCGTACAAATTCAAACATGCAAGTAGTAAAAACACTTGTAAAAATTGAAACAAAACAATTCTTTATATTCAAAAAATTTCCTACACCCGCGCGGTGCACAAGGAATTTACATAAAGTGTTGTAACAGTTGCATAAGAAAAAAAAATAAAAAGGCACGCAGGCCAATCTAATCTTCCTTTGTGCCACTGGGGCCCGCACCATCCTTGCCCTCAACAAATGGTTTTTCTTCGTCGTCTTCATCAGCGTATAAGACTCGCAAGCGGTCCACATAATCCTCCGCTTCTAGACACTTTTCAAGTTCTTCAAGATCTGTGAGGGTTGTATCATTAAACTCCTTAACCGCAGCAGCAAGAAGCGCTTCAGTGTCCACGCCATGAAACCCAGACCGCTCATCAGTAAGCCCACCACGCGCTGCAACATTCAAATGACTAATACAGCGGTTGTAGCCAGCTTTGAAACCAGCATCCCGGGCACGCTCCCTGATCTCGTTAACACCTGCTACGGTCTCGGGTGCGTCAAGAATGGTAGTAACAATCTGCGAAACATGAATACAATGGTTATCAAAGGCAAACCTACAACAAAAATAACAAGGCAACGGATACTTACATGCCCGATCCCGTGCATACGCATCCATTCATGATCAGCCTTGAGCAACTCAAGTGAAGAAGCGTGGCTATCCCTAGCCTCTTCAGCCTCTCTTGCCCGCACCTCAGCTTCAGCAGCGCGGGCAGATATTTCCTCAATAGCGACCCCCCGGGTCCGCACTTCAGCCTTTTAACAAGAAATCAAAAGTATACAAGAATAATCAACAAACCTGTGAGACGCAATTTCAAAGTTAGGATAAACTTATACCTGAAGGTCCAAGATAGTTTTGCTCAACTTGGTGCGGTCAACATTTGCCCCTTCAAGAGCCTTTGAAGCACGAGCCTCCGCCTCCTTGGCCTCTTCCAGAGCCTTGGCAAGACGAACCTCTGCTTCCTTGGCCTCTCGAGCAGCCGCAATGGCCTCAGTTTTCTCTTTAGCCAACGCAGAAATCGCTGCCTTGGCATTTATAAGCTCCTGACGAACATGAAAGAGAGTTTCATTCTGTTTACCCCAAGATTCTTTCCAAGTCTTGCGCTCATCAGATAGCGTCTTGCGCTCATTAGAAAGGGTTTCTTTCCAACGATTACGCTCATCAGACAGCAGTTTTGCAAGGGAACGAACCTGTTTAAGCTCAGCAGTTGCAGCCCACTCTTCAGTCTGCTTATGCTTCTCAAACGCAGCTTTATCCCTCTCAAGCTGCTCTGCACCCTCACGTGCAGCCTTCACCAACTCCTCGGCCTCAGCCCGTAAACGCGCATTATCCTCCTCCTTGCGCCCCTGCATCTTGTACTTTTCCATAATGGCATTTGCCATTATGGAACTCCCCACAAGCATGGAGGAGAGTTGGTTCATCTGGACCTCAGTCGGTAAAGAACGGGCCCGGTTTACCTCAAAAGGAGTGCCCAAACCACTCAAAACCTCCCTACAAGCGGAGGGGAAAACAGTAATGTCATCCCCTTGCAATACAGTCCACGGGGGGCGGTGATAGGCCGTAGCCCGATCTTGAGTATAGGTGCGGTAATAATATTCCAATTCAGACTCTTCAGGCTGAATGGGAGTCTCTACAAAACCCGCACCACCAGAAACGGAACCGGAAGCCTTCTCGGCAGCTGGAGACTTTGGCTTTCCGGTATAACCGAACTTCAAGCCAAGATCACCAGTATCCTCTGGGGTGATAACATTATCACCCGAATCAACTGTGTCGTAGATTTGGGCCGCGGGACCTTTCCCAGTGTCCACCTCTCGCACAGAGGCTTCAGGAGTAACAACCTTATGAACCCCCGCACCCGCACCAGTGTCATGCGGAGGAGGGGGAGGAGGAGCATCAAAGATGGAGAACCCTTCATCTTGCGGTTCTGAAATCAAAACAAAAATACTTTAAAGTACAAGTATAAGCACAAAATACTTGTTAAAGAAATGCATCACATACCAGAAACAACCGCAGGCTTCTTTGGTCCAACAAAAGCCCTGCGCCTGGTCTGAATCTTCGGCTTCTTCCCCTTACCAGCATCAGCAGCTTCCTCCGTTTTCCTCTTCTTCTCATCACCAGGTTTGGAACCCGCAGTAGTTCCACCTGTGGCCGCACCAGCACCTGGAACACCCAAGCCCTTGAGGGTGTCAGATACTACCACGTAATCGGTATATCTGTGGAAATGAGAACGAGAGATACCTGCTGCATGCGGCACCAATGGCGGAACAACATGAGCCTCAGGGTTTTTCTTACCGCGACCCCGCACGGCTTTATCTACGTGCTTCTTCTCAGCATGTTTTTTGGGAGCACCCCTTGACTCAAATTTGCCAAGGTTCCCAAGTGTACCTACGCATAGAGAATCAGCAAAGAACCTTATAGAACAATAGCGAAGGTTATGAATCATACCTTTACCCTGCGGCAGGGGTGCGGTCATTACCTCGCGTGAGGCAACGCGGAAGTAAGGGACAATCGACAAGTTAAAACCTTTACCTTCCGCAGTCTTAACAATATCAACCTTGCCAGTAAAGGTTGGATCAAATATCTTCCACACTTCCACAATTTCTGATAATACATATACAAATTAATGACGAACACAGGAATAAAGCAACTGCACAAGAGTGGTAACACTTACCACCAGTTTTCTCCCGCACAATAGGCATGAAATTCCTATTAGGCCGGGTCAACATCATCCGCAGCACCCACAACTCATCGATGGTCAGCTGCCTATGCTCAATGGTTTTCAGCCTTGAGAACCACTCCGCATTCTCCGCGGTAGGTATAGCAATATCCTCCGCAGGGATAGGCTCATTGACATTCCGCATGGTCATATTGACAACAACTGCGGCAGCTTTAACGAAGAAGAACTTGCACTTCCACTTAGTAATACCCTTCGGAGGGGTCATCAACTTGGTACTTCCGTACCGTTCCTTGAAAGAAAAGAAACCGGTGTTCACCGTCAACTGATAAAATCCCCGAAAATTATCAACGGTAACCGGCAGACCCAGAGCACGAAAAGTCGATTCAAAATGCCTAATACGGATCATCCCAAAAGGACTCATCTGGGAGATGTGGACCCTGTAGTACTCTAAGACCTCAGCAACAAAAACGGTCAATGGTAAACGAAGGTTACCATCGGTAAAAGAATCAGCCCACATGGTGATATAACCGGCCGGAGCACAGGCACCGGTGTCACCAGTTTGGGGATAAAAAGCCCCAAACTCATGGGGCATCTGGATACTGACCATCAGTTGGTCGAATGAAGCTCTCGTCCACTTCAATGGTGGTAGGCCACCACCAGGAACACTGCCACCATCATCTTCTTCTTCCCCGGCCACCGGAGAAGAAGCTTCAGGGTTTTCACCCTCCACATTATGTGGGTTAGATGGATCAGCCATCAGAAATATGAAGAGAAGTTTCGAGGTACACAAAAACTCAAAAAACTCAGAAGATCACCGGAATAAAGGACAGATTGATCGGAGAAGATGAAGGGAATGCTCTATCTCTCACCAGAAATTTTTCGAAGAATCTGAACAGTAGGGAAAACCACAAAAAACGGTTGCCCTTTATATACTCATCGCAATAAATGCGATACAGTAAACCGCCTCAACACGTTCAAAGTAGGCGAGTTACAAGGCGACACGTGTTCAGCGACCTTTCCGCTGACGGTTATCACGCGCGCGTGGCCGCCCACGCGCCTGACAGAGAAGACCTTTCCACTCCCTGCTACAGTGCAGTTATGACCTCGGTCAGTGCAAACGTCTTTTCAAATCAGCACATGTCAGAGTCCTACCAACTTCAACAACCAACACGTGCAATCGTGACGTAGGCAACAGAAAGCGACAACCTTATCCAAACACAAGCGGCATGCGGTTTCTCTGGTTTACCGCACCATAACCCATACCGCATGTCGTTTTTTACATACCCCTCAAAAAAGGAAAAAAATATATATCTTTAAATTATATAAAGGGGTATAAGTCATAAACCGCACATATCCACGAGCACACGTGGAATATGCGGAGATGACGCACACCAACCCGCACAGGTGTGTCAGATACTCAGAACCAGCACGGTTCTTTGGACTGCGAAAACCGCTTCTCAGGATGCGGTAAACCGCACTCCATGAAAGCTTCTTCAAGCTTCAAAACCCTCGTTTCCGGTTCACAACCACAGAGGGAACGCAAACAGCTTCTCCTTAAGGAAAAGGACAAGTATGCTGAGCAACCGCACATCAGCAACCCTGTTCCCTGAACCTTCAAGAGCTACATCTAGACTACAAAGCTTCTAGAAGCGAGTTCTTTGCTGCAAACCGCAACCATTCGTGCGTGGTTACTGCAAACCGCAACTATGCGAACGGTAGCTACGGAAGAGCCACAACTAAGTCACCACGCAGAGGAGCAAAGCTACTTTAAGGAAAACCGCTTTCCAACTAACCGTGAAGGAAAGTGGCTACAAAATGAATGCGGAAGAGTTTCAACCAACTTCCCAAGTATCTAAGGAGATCTCTTCCGGCAACACTACTTACAGGACAACTACTTTCCAACAAAGCGTGAAGGAAAGTAGCTCTAGAACAGCGGTAACAAGTCTGCCTATGACTTGTTATCCACTTATGGACCGCATAGAATAAACAATGGTAGGCACAACCCTGCCTATGACCATGTTTATCTGCCCATAGTCCAGATTCACATTGTTCGACCAAACACGACCAACAATAACGCAACTACCCCACGATCCTCAAAGAAACATGGCAAACAAGGTTTGGCAACGAGGTAACCGCAAAGAACGCGCGGTTACTAGTGAGCTACACCTCTGAGGACGTGCGGTTACTTGAGAGATAAACCGCAGAGGACGTGCGGTTACTAGGAAGCTAACTGGAGAACACGAACACCCCACAAAACAGGGTTCATCATTGCATGTCCAGTTGCTAAACATAGAGCTTGAGCAAAGTACGTACAACTTTGCACTAGCTGAAGCAGAGGTTCCAACTAGACTGAAGAACACATCTTCAGTCACGATCTCAAAGGTTGGTTCGAACCCTGCTAACACCTTCAGTCACCGTCTCAAAGGTTGGTTCGAAACACCAACAGGTGGCTGATGACATCAACAAAAGGCAGACTAAGAGACAAGTCCATGGCTGAGAATTCCGCATCAGACGGAACTTGCTCACCATGCACCCTTCTCAAAGGAAGAAACAATCCACTAGAAAGGCCTACTACTTAAGGAAGGTGCCATCTGTATGGCACAAACTTAACCTTCTAAACAACATAGTCCAGTATCCCTCCCACATGCAACTCGCATACGGAAGGAACACTAGACTGGGGGGACTTGAAGGGGTATGGTCCCAAATATCGCGTCAGCACGACCGCGAATGACCATTACCCTCATCAAAAACCTCCAACAGCAATAAACTCTCCAGTGTCCGCGTGGGCACATGCGAACACTGCGGTCCAATCTGTCCATTGATGAGAAGACTTTACCTTAAGGACGGAAACTAATGTTACGCATAGCGATGCGGCCTTGCACCGCATCCTATGAACATTTTCGTCACGACAAGGGATCTGGACAACAGTAACAGTCACTAGCAGCGATGCGGCCTGGCACCGCATCCCGCGTAAATCATGGATGGAACAACCAATGCGGGAACATCATCAAATGACCGCAAGCAGCGATACGGCCTGGCACCGCATCCTGCCTTCAAAGCAAGTAGGCCTGACACCACAGTGCAAGTGGCACTGGGAACAGTCGCCTACTGGCCCACGTATGTATAACAGTCTGACACCACAGCAGGACGTGGCAAAACCACAGCAGGACGTGGCATCACCACAGTATCCGAAAGGTCTGACACACCTGCAAATAGCTGTGCGATGTCAGGCTAGCTACTCAACTACCCTCCTTCACTCCTCGGCTATAAATACTCACCCCAAACCAGGTTTGAGGTATCACTTCTCAATTCTCTCAATACTACTACTATCACACTTTGCTTCCCAAGCAAATTACTGATTCTCACGCCGGAGAGTGGTAACAAGGAGCACCCCCACCCCATCCTCCTTGTTACGAGTCACGATTTGTTTCCTTGTGCAGGAAACCCACCACCAGACGATCCAGCCAGCGATCCTCGGAAAGAAGGGATTAACCCTCTTGACGAGACCAGTGAGTTAACCCTACCCGGTTAACCATTGTTTCATCAGTAATGCTTGTTTTCTATATAATGTGAGACTAGAACATATATCTTCTAGGCTATCAAGTTAGAAAATGGTCATTGTATATTGTTAATATTGATGTTTCCATATCGAGGAAATAAATTGATTTTTTTTTCATTTCAAAGGATCCCCTTTTCATGTACACAATCATTTAGTAAAGACTCATTTTCTATATGTACATCAAAGGCCATGTACACAATCATTTAGACATATAGTAAAGACTCATTTTTTTCTATATGTACATCAAAGGTCATTTAGCTAGTTTAATGATATGAAAGTATTTAACTTCGTGTTCCTTGTGATCGAAGTTCGACTCCCACTTTCCCCATTATTTTCTGCGGCATCCAGGTAAAGGGTGAATACGGATGGCGCCAGTTCGTCTTAGGTGGGAGGCGTTGTTTTACCGATTATTCCACTGTCGTGTCTTCGGACGGGTGGAGGTTGGGTTTCCGCACATCTAGGAGAGCCAAGGGGTTGACGGCGGTCGAGTAGTCGACCTTGACCACAGCGCCCGTTGTCAGGGTGGTTGGTACGTTGTTCCTTGTCGTTAAAAAAAAATAGTGTCATTATTATCAAGGGGGGATCAACTCCCACTATGAGTAAATGATATATATTTACATTCCAGTTCAAAAATTAGACATATATGTGTACGTTGACAATAAGGTCAACCCTATTCATACTACAAATAGTACAACATATTTTTTTAAGAGTAAACTGCCATTTTGGTCCCTGTGGTTTGGCCAGATACTACAAATAGTACAACATATTTTTTTAAGAGTAAACTGCCATTTTGGTCCCTGTGGTTTGGCCAGTTTTGCCACTTTAGTCCAAATCTCAAACTTATTACATCTGGGTCCCTGTGGTTTGCATTTTGTTGCCATTTTAATCCAAAAACCCTATTTTTTTCTGTTGCAACCTCCTATTTTGTCCTGTAGTGCAGGGGCATTTTGGTCCATGTTAATTTATTATAACATTTCAGTAATTAATAACATCTATCTTCAAGAACATCATCAAACTTCATCATCAAAACCCAGAAAATCAAGAACATCATCAAACTTCATCATCAAAACCCAGAAAATCAAGAACATCATCTTCAAGAAAATCAAGAACCCAGAACAAAACCAGAAACCATCACAAAAACAAAATCGATTTGTAAAAAGAAACGAGGCTCAGATCTGTATCTTCAAGAACATCATCAAGCATCATCATCAAAACCCAGAAAATCAAGAACATCATCTTCAAGAAAATCAAAAACCGATTTGTAAAAAGAAACGAGGCTCCAACAACAAATCAAAACCGCCATGGCTGCAAACAGAGGTTGCAAGCGCACTTGCCCTCCTCCGATTCTGCCACGCCAAGCTGCGGAAAATCTTAAATGTTGACCCAATTTTGACTCGGATTAGGTGAAATCATCACAGCCTCGTGGTGAATAAAAGGACTGGGTTCAAGTTTTGATCATCCTGTTTGTTACAAAATCACCCTCAACCACCTAAAACATTAACAAAATCACATATCATCATCCATCATCTCGATCCAGATCTGCAGTGCCACCACCGTCACTCCACCCGCCACCGCCCCACCACCTGCCCTCTCGCTAAAACCATCCAAAAAAGACGCACAGCCGCCGGAGCTTCTGCTTCATTCTTTCACCGCCACCACCAATCTCTCTGATCTCTAACCCCCACAAACAATCAGATCAAAATATTTCTGATTTCGATTCAGATCTGAAACTCAAAGCTTTTCTCTCCAATACACACGAATGAGAGAGAAACATGAGAGAGAGAGAGGAACGCAGAGATGACGATGACGATGGTGGATCAGAGTTTCGGTAGGGACGACGTCGGAGTGGTGCTCAGGTGGGACGATGAT
Organism: Helianthus tuberosus; assembly: GCA_030545235.1. Lineage (NCBI taxonomy): Eukaryota > Viridiplantae > Streptophyta > Magnoliopsida > Asterales > Asteraceae > Helianthus > Helianthus tuberosus. The sequence continues at coordinate 59,126,413 of CM060449.1, read as the reverse complement.
GATGATTTATTTGGGGATTATGTTGATCGATTTAGGTCTCAACTTAACTGATCGATTTAGAGAGAGAAGAGAGAGAGTCTGTTAGGATTTTATGATGATGATGATTTATTTGGGGATGAAGTTAATTAAGAAAATGTAAAATGAAAAGAAAAATGACCAAAATGCCCCTGAACTAAAAGACAAAATAGGAGGTTGCAACAGTCAAATAAATGGGGTTTTTGAGTTTTGGACTAAAATGGCAACAAAATGCAAACCACAGGGACCCAGATGTAATAAGTTTGAGATTTGGACTAAAGTGACAAAATTGGCCAAACCACAGAGACCAAAATGGCAGTTTACTCTTTTTTTAATGAAGAGAAATGTTACTAGGTAAAAAAAACTAGCAAGATGCTAAAGTAATTACAGAGAGTAAAACTTAACAAAGTGGCTTTTAGGCATAACCATGGTTGTAAAACAAGGTTTCCAAGGCCGAGTACTCCCCGAGTAGTCGCTACAAGGCAGGCTGCCGATGCGACTTTCTTTGACTCCGCCTAATTACTCGGAGTCTGTCAAACGCGGTCAACCTCGGCCAGAATTGGATCTAGTAGGTCAACTAGGGCCTAGTTTGACTTAAATAATAATATAACATAATTTCTATGCCTATCATATTAAAGAATAAATATCATTTTCACGTATTTTGTTATAAATATTAGTAAATTTGTGTTATTTGACATATATTTAATCTCTAAAAAGTAATTTCTTTATAATTTAACATGTTCGAGTACTCCCCGAGTACTCTCCGCGTAGACCGAGTACTCTTAACTCCCCAGTAGACCGACTAGGGAGCGCCTAGCGACTTTTGCAACCATGGGCATAACAAAACTGAAAAATATATTTGCGTCAATGTAACCACTCAAATCTTACTTCAGTATTATTTAAACAACTGTGAACCCAACACCGATTATTTGTTATATAATCAGCACAACTGAACATGCTTATCATATTATTATGAGTTAATTACTGTTTTCGTCCCTGTGGTTTCTCTAAAATCACTATGTCAGTCCATTAGTTTAAAAATTACGATTTCAGTCCCTGCTGTTTCACTTTCGTAACTATTTCAGTCCAACTCGTAACCATTTTAGTCCATGTACTTAACAGAATAATGGATTGAAATGGTTACGAAAGTGAAACCACAGTGACTGAATCGCAATTTTTAAACTAATGGACTGAAATAGTGATTTTTGACAAGCCACAGGGACGAAAACAATAATTAACTCTATTATTATTTTTAATATATAATCGGCAAAACTGAACGAGCTTATTATATTATTATTTTAGAGTTAATTACTGTTTTTTGTCGCTGTGGTTTGTCAAAAATCACTATTTCAGTCCCCATTGGTTTAAAATTTGCGATTTCAGTCCCCGTGGTTTCACTTTTGTAACTATTTCAGTCTCTATGGTTTCACTTTCGTAACCATTTCAATACATTTATTCTGTTAAGTACAGAGACTGAAATGATTAGGAGGTGGACTGAAATGGTTACGAAAGTGAAACAATAGTGACTGAAATCATAATTTTTAAACTAATGGACTGAAATAGTGATTTTTGACAACCACAGGGACGAAAACAGTAATTAGCTCTATTATTTTAATATGGATTTTGTAATAATAATAATAATAACAATAATAATAATAATAATAATAATAATAATAACATAACGCATTTATTTACCTAAAGCAAGACAAGTAGTATTAGTATTAGACCACCCGTAGTGGGGCATTATTTGAGCATTATTTTCAAAAAACGCCCCCCCCCCCCCCAATTACATAGGGCGTTTTTAGGCATTATTTTTGAAAAAAATTGGTTTGGCGTTGTTAAAACAACGCTTTGTACATGTTGACCAACCAATCAGCATTAACTCTTCCCTTTTTTAATCCAATAGGTTTTTTTTGTTGATTTTTTTATTTTTATTTAATTATTTACACTCTTTAACATAATGTCCACATCCCCATTACACCCATTTTAGAAAAACGCATAATAATGCCCTTTGCTGACTGTACTGCCACATAACGAAAAACACCCTAGGGTAAGGACATTATTCACCCAAACCATTACACATGATCTTAGTATTTTATATTTAAAATAAAACGTGAACATAACTCCCATAGGTTTGTACTAGGGGTGAGCATACAACCGAATTAACCGAACCGTAACCGAAATAACCGAAAAAACCGAACCGAAATAACCGATAACCGAAATAACCGAAGGGTTGGTTATTTATATTTTTAATAACCGATTTTTGCGGTTCGGTTATGGTTATTCTTATTTTCATAACCGCAAATAACCGAACCGAACCGAATATTTTAAACATAGCCAAATTCGTAGCACCATAAGTTTTTAAGTTTGTATTTAAATGCTTAACCATGGCCTAATCTATATTTATCTTTGGTGAAGTATTTGAATGTTAAAACTTTTAACCATGACCCAACCTTATTGGCCCATTATAGTTTACACTAATAATAACCGACCTATAACCGAACCGAAACCGCATTAACCGCAATAACCGATTAACCGAAACCGCATTAACCGAAACCAAACGGTTATGATTTTTTGATAACCGCAGTGTGCGGTTATGGTTTCGGTTATAGGTAATAACCGAACCGAACCGCACCATGCTCACCCCTAGTTTGTACGGTGAGGTAGCTACCTTTTGAAAAAGGTTTATACATTATTTTTCTAAAAGTAGTACAGCTTTCATAAATTAATATTAATAATACAATTAAAGACGACCCCTTCATTGATTAATAAGAAAAATCTTCGGATAGTCTTTATGGTTTGTCTATTTTTCACCTTTAGTCCTTAACTTTCTAAAATTACATCTATAGTCCCTAATTTTTTAAATTTCGTTCTCGTATAGTCCCTGGCGTGGATGGGGGTTAATTTTTGGTGTTAGGTGCATGTGAAATGACAAAAATACCCTTGTCAAATTAATAACTAAAAAGTTAAAAAAATATAATTAGAGTATTAATTAATATCTTAAATAGTACTTAGACCATGCGTAGTGGTATTATCAATAATGCCCCCACCATGGGGCGTTTTCTGCCATGTGGCAGTCCAGTCAGCATGGGGGCATTATTGAGGGTTAGTGCAAAAGTGACGTAGTGGGAATAATGTCCAATAACGCCCATGCAATCATTACACAATTAATTTGTTTTTAAATTTAAAACATAAAATTCTTCATTAATTTAAAAAAAATTACACTACTTGAAATAAAAAAAAAAACCCGAAAAAAACAGAATATAAAAAAAACGGAATAAAATTAAGTTAAAAAAAGGATGATGATCTAGAGTCCATATTTTTCCCGAATTTTTTGGCGATGCATTTGCGCAAGGATCAACGCGTCGCCTTGGAGGTGGTCGATCGGTTTGGACAAAATCTCAATGTCCTTTTCCATTTGCCTCGCCTCTTGCATCTCGTTAAACTTTTTGGTTTCGGCGACTCGTTCTTTCATAATCTCACAGCGTTGGTGGCCGAGGTCGCGAATGTCTTGGAGACGACGGTTCATCTCCTCGAAATCTTCCTTCAACTCGAGATCGGAAGACGACTCCATCGTTTTTTTCCCGGTTCACTTATCCTTTCTTCTACCGGGCGGTCGGGCCAACTCTTCTTCAAGTTGCTCTTCGTCAACCTCCACAACATCATTTAGATCGACATTGCGGGCATCCGAAGTCGGTGTTTCAGGGTCAACGGAGGATGATGTTTTTGACCGTTTAGCTCGACGTCTACTACTCGACGTCATGGTCATTACGCCCTCCCACTTTGGACTTTTTCGTAGTAGATCCCAACACTTATAGTACGGGTAAGGGCATTTTGTTCTCTCGTACTCTTCCAAAGACTTCGTTAAAACCCCGACGTCACCTTCTCCGCTCGGGCGATTATCGTAGTTACGTTGATACACTTCTTGGAAGGAGTGACACTTGTTGTTGATGTCGGTCCATTTGCTAGAAATGGAATACTTGTCACGATGCTCGCCTTTACCCCACGTATCCCAAAAGAGTGCATGAACTCTATCCAAAAAAATGGGGCCCGTTTGAAAGTTTGCTACAAATTGAAAAAATAAAAGTAAAATATAAGTGGTATGTTAAAAAATAAGTAAAAAAAATATAAAAGCTACCAATTTCGGGGTCCTCCGAAACCTCGAGCCACGACCGAGCCAACGTGTATTCCTCCTCCTTCGTCCAATTAAGGTAAGTATGTTTACGTCGAGGTTCGTTCGCTTCCTTCTTCTTATGCGACCTTCTGCCGCGTTTCGATTTCTCTGGCACCGGTTAAGGTTGCGTCTCCGGCACGATATCCACATCGGGTTCGGCTTTGTTGTTGTGAAGGTTGTGACCCTCCGGCTTGACCAAAACCGAAAGTGAGAGGCACGAACGGAGTGGCGCCACTCAAGTAAGCCGCGTAAGATAACATGCTCGGGTCCATGTCTTGAAAGTTAAATGGTTGTTGCGGTTGGGTTGTGTTCGGGTTCATGGGTCTTGAGGGGACACCAAATGGGGGTCGGAATGGATGCATCTTTTTATAAAATATAGAAGAAGTAGTAGAGAAAGTATGAGAATGTTTGAGTTTTTTTATAAAAAATATGGAAAAGTGGGTAATATATATAGTAGGTCAATATTGGAATTAAAAAAATAAATAAATAAACAATTGACCGTTTGGCAACGGTCATCTCGAGCCCCGATACAAAATTCAGCGTTGTTTGAAAAACGCCAACCCAATTTTTTTCAAAAAAAAAAAAAACGCTCGAAAACGCCAATATGTATGGTCGAGGGGCGTGTTTCGGCTTTTTTTTTAATTTAAAAAAAACGCCCCACTACGGGGAGTCTTAGAGACAACCTTACACCTGCAACTCAACCCTCCCAAGTTTACACCTGCTTGCAACGCCATCTCAACCCTCCCTCACATTCTCCCTCTGTACTCTACAAACTTCCGACGAGAAACAATAATTCCGGCCAACAGAAACAACCTTGAAAACCCGAAACAAACACCGCCCTTATCTGTCTCCACCGTTCTACCAGTGCCGTCGACCACCGGTAGCATCCCAAAAAGCCCCATCGTTATTTTCCGAATTTGAGAATTGTGATGATCTTGTTGCAGGGAAACTCGGTACGGCTGTGCGGAAAGATCCGATGGAAGATGATTTTGTAGTTGTGTGAGTTCTGGTTTTGTATTCGATCGAAAAACGCCTGAAGTGAAACACCATTGTTTGGTTGTGATTGATTTATGAAGATGATAATGAGGTGTTATGAAAATTTGGATTTCTGTTGAAAGTGTTTGTACTGAATTTGTTTACAAGTAGGAAGGAAGGTGCCAAGCAAGCAAGCAGAGACTTCTACAAGTCACAAAGTTATATATATATATATTTTTTTGAACGGTAAAAACTTCTATATAAAATATAGAAAACGGGCCAGCAAGAAACTGGGATCCAAGATTACAAAATTACATCACCAATGTTAAAATCAATCCACCTTTCCCACTCAAGATTACAAAAATTTGATCTACCTGTAACAAAAAGAAACACATTTTCTTCTATAGAATCGGCCGTTCGATTGAAATGAATTTGCCGCTCGTTGAAAGTTTTTTCATTTCGCGCTTTCCATATCTCCCACGCCGTAACTTGAATCACGACCCCTATTAATTTCTTCCAAGTCTTTGATCCATTCGTCTCAACGGCATTCGCCAAAATCTCTTGAACCGTAGTCGGCTGCTCCGGAAAAGGAAGCTTTATCCAATTGAAAATTGACCACCAAACTGATTTTGCAAATAAGCAATCCCGCAAAATGTGATTAACTGTCTCTTCTCTTATGGCGCACCTGGAACATAACACATCTCCCAACACAACGCCTCTATACGAAAGCCCCGTCTTGGATGGAATCCGATTCATGGATGCCCTCCAAAAAAATATATTCATTTTTGGGAGGACCCAAGAATTCCAATACGGCCACCGGCTACAATTTTGACTATTAAAGTCATGAATTTTGGCCCGTAACCCCGCAACTGAAAGAGGATCCGAATCCGACCATTTCCAAACCCAAACATCTTATTTTTGTGAGAAGGAAACAAAAGATAAAACCTGCATAAGGGCTGCCAACTGCTACGATTCAGACCCAACTGACGGTACCCGAGCCCAGTTTTGATCCCATTTAACTTGATTACCCTCCAAATAATCACTTATTGTTGCAAATTTGTTTTCAACCAGCTTAAAAAGCTCTTTGAATCTATCCATAAGTGTAACATTCCCTAAATTTCTAAATTTAAAATAAAGTTATTACACGAATAGGTCATGGGTAAGTTGACCAATAGAAATATAAGGTGTTTTGGCAAACGCAGAAACCGTTTAATAATTATAATTATAAAAATACATTATATTTGAACTTACTTCGTTTTTTAATGAAACTTGGTTCAAAATGTAGACACAAATATTCTCGTTCTAAAGATATATTCATTGTTTTATAAAAACATCATATTTTAAAAGTTATGTGCGCCAAATGAGTAAAAGTTGAATTAATTATAATATATATAAAATAATTGAATTTACTACCATTGAATTTTAGAAATCAAAGTACACGTGAGTACTTGAACCAAAAATTTAAATGCATTTTTCTATGTGTTTATAAAATGGATAAGAGCATTCTCATCCAATCCATCAAATTATACATACATTCCACTAAAAAACAACTCCTATATCAATATATTTCCACTAAAAACAAATACTTTTTCTCTCTCCTTTTTAATTAAATAATATTATCATCACGTTTTTCTCTTTTCTCCACTCACAACCACTTTCAATGTATATATTAAAAAAATTATACTGGGTGAACAGTGTCCCCCTAAATATACAGATGAACAGTAACATTTTCTTTCTCCTCCACTCACAACCACTTTTCTACCATTTACAATATAAAAACTCACCCTCACAAGTTTTGATGGATTGGACGAGAATGCTCTAAGAATGTGTACGTGTATGGTAGCATTAAATGGCCAGAGATGCCAAACTTACTTTATAAGGAATTGGGATACTATATAAGAAGTGGATACCAATGCTAACAGTTGCCTCTCTCAAATTCTAGATTATATTCGATTTTTATTAGTAACTTTCCCTATATACTATAAAACCCTGTCCCGTTTTAAGTGTTGTAACCCTTGATCACTGATACCCTGTCCGATTGATCTAGGGCCCCGTAAAGTATGTCAAGGCTTTGCTTAAATTCGTTGGGGTTCTGTCTCGTGACGTAGGGATAAAATTAAATTGGGCTACTATACTTAATGTGAGTGCACTATATATTTTACTAAACAATCCAGGAGTTATACCCAAGATATAACAACCCTCCTTAAAATATTTTAGACACCCCCAAATGTCCTAAATACACCTTGTATACGTAAATTAGGCCCGAAATACCTTTACACAATTAAAAATAAAATAAAAACCTGATTTTTCCTCGCTCGCGGGCCACGTACGTTTTGGTTAGGAGCTACGCGGGGTGCGACAGCTCAACGACAAGAGAAAACCTGATGCCACCACGTGTCGATGACTCAGCAAACCCTAGCCGCCTTTTCTGGACCTCGTGGGCCGCGTAAAAGCTCACCTCGTCCTTCGCGGGGCGCGACAAGGTGTTGTACCAGCACTATAAATAGCCTCTATCGGATTCAATAGAATTCGTTCAAATTTTTCGTAATTCTCTCTCAATTTCTATAGTGTAGGCATTATACCGGGTATAATACCCCTAATAGCAAAGCTCTGCCTCGTTGTAAGTATTATAACCCCTGAATACGTATTAGATACGCTACCCGATTGATCTAGGGTTTCGTAACGGCTGTCGTGGTTCTGCCCGACGTAGTCGTTGAAATGCCGTCTCGGGGAGGGTATTACTTGTGACAACTCGTATTTCAAACCTTTAGTTATACTTCGATGTAACTTGTTGGAACAATATGTGATTACGTGATATGTGTTTTTGAATTGAAATATTATGTTTGTGTTATGTGAATGTATGTGACTCGAACCGCACAACTCTAATCCGATTGCACAAGCCCATTCGGGCTACACTAATTGTACTCGAAACCCAAGGGCAACCCATGAAGGGTTCGGCCCACTCCCTTAGCTCGCATAACACCTAGGGTGTTTGTATAAATTCTACACTTCACCAAAACACGCAAAGTTTAGCAACCCTAAGCCTCTCTCCCTCTCTCTCGAAGCCGACGACCCTACCTCTCTTTCTTGGAGACTTTCTTGATCGGATCATCCTTGTTAACCGGTTAGTAATTCATGGTTATTGCTTATTAGATGATATTGTGAAATATGTGATGATTTACGTATGATAAGTGATTGATCATGGTATGAAATCGACTCATAGGTGTAAACATGATTTGATTAATTTAGAGTTGGTAATTATGTAATGTTGATAAACATCTAGAACCGAATGGGTGTAATCGGCTGCATGTATGTGAAATCGGATCAGTTGTATGGTCGAATATGAAGTGCTATATGATGATTTGAAACCCCTAATTGAATAATTTAATGTTGTAAATTGTTTGAATGTCTTGAACATGATTAGGGTTCATATGGATTATGTGATGGGAACCATGGTTTGATCGATAATAGTAGAGATGGAAACTGTTGATATTATTGATAGATTTGCGTGTAAAAAGGAAACTGTTGAATGATTAAAACCGGTTGCTTGAAGTTAGGGGATTAGACAACCGATCGCACAAGACCCAATCATACAAGATCGGAACACACAAGTTCTGATCGCACAAGCACTTGGATCGCACAATGGCATGTCGCACAAGATTTGGTACAATTACTTATAGCACTGTGTACAATCAGGATATGCATGATCACACAAGACTTGTGGATCGCACAAGACAGTGCCGATCGCACAAGGCTTGGGCCACACACAAACTACTTGGACCTTGTTATACTGTTGTTGGGCCTCAAAGCCCAAACCCAGCCGCACAAGATTTATGGGATCACACAAGTCGTCCGGATCGCACAAGCCATCCGGACCGCACAAGATCAACATGTATTATTGTTTGGGCCGTGTATTTATGTTTGGGATTTCAAATGTTTGGGCCGGGTTTATGTTGGATCGCACAACATGTTGTGGATCGCACAAGGCTGTGTTGAACGCACAACATGTTGGGTCGGGGTATTTTATTGGGCTTCCATTGATGAAACGCACAAGGCTGTTAAACTTGTGTGAGCCCAATCTTTCGAGTCCCACAAGTTCGGATATGTTATGTTCCTTACTGTTAACGTGTTGCCATGATCATTACGTGTTGTAACTTGGTAGTCCTGTGTAAACTTATGTGCACTACTTGAACCTAGACCTGACTTGTATGGTAACCATGTTAGGACGTGGTTGACCCTAGCAGCTCGATTTACCTTTCGTTTATCTGCGAGCTAACCTAAGGTGAGTTCACACTTTCTACAAAGCATGGCAATTCCCGGTGGGTTGGGAATGGGTTAAGGAATATGGATTCCTCGTCCTTCTTGGGTAGGACAGTACGGGTTAAGGAATGTAATTCCTCGTCCTCTTGGATAGTTTAAATTTCACTAGACCAAAACTCTCTCACGAAGTCCCTCCTTTTTATATCGACTTAATCGCCGGGCCAATGGCGAGCGGGTCATTAGTTAGATAGCGCTATTTAGGTCTGACAAGCCTCACACCGTGCCGCAGAGGACGGGCGTGAACTAATGGATCTGGGCACGTCAATGATGATAGGCATTGACGCTATGGGCACATAAATATGACTAAAGTCAGTGGTCGATATGGTAACGAGTCTAGTAGTTTAAACATGGGGTAGCCCCCACGGCTGGATTGCCAGAGTAAACGGGATTTAAACAGAACACGTTTTCAACCATGGGGTAACCCCCGCGGCAGGGATGCCAGTTAAAGGAAACTGTTTTTGGAACAACTTAAAACAAACACCCAACTGTGAACTCGCTCAACTTTGTTGTTGACTCGTTACTACATGCTTAGCAGGTCACTAGGTATTTAGCTGGAGCTTGCATGGGGAAGAGTCGTTGTACTTCGATGTAACTTGTTGGAACAATATGTGATTACGTGATATGTGTTTTTGAATTGAAATATTATGTTGTGTTATGTGAATGTATGTGACTCGAACCGCACAACTCTAATCCGATTGCACAAGCCCATTCGGGCTACACTAATTGTACTCGAAACCCAAGGGCAACCCATGAAGGGTTCGGTCCACTCCCTTAGCTTGCATAACACCTAGGGTGTTAGTATAAATTCTACACTTCACCAAAACACACAAAGTTTAGCAACCCTAAGCCTCTCTCCCTCTCTCTCGAAGCCGACGACCCTACCTCTCTTTCTTGAAGACTTTCTTGATCGGATCATCCTTGTTAACCGGTTAGTAATTCATGGTTATTGTTTGTTAGATGATATTGTGAAATATGTGATGATTTACGTATGATAAGTGATTGATCATGGTATGAAATCGGCTCATAGGTGTAAACATGATTTGATTAATTTAGAGTTGGTAATTATATAATGTTGATAAAGATCTAGAACCGAATGGGTGTAATCGGCTGCATGTATGTGAAATAGGATCAGTTGTATGGTCGAATATGAAGTGTTATATGATGATTTGAAACCCCTAATTGAATAGTTTAATGTTGTGAATTGTTTGAATGTCTTGAACATGATTAGGGTTCGTATGGATTATGTGATGGGAACCATGGTTTGATCGATAATAGTAGAGATGGAAACTGTTGATATTATTGATTGATTTGCGTGTAAAAAGGAAACTGTTGAATGATTAAAACCGATTGCTTGAAGTTAGGGATTAGACAACCAATCGCACAAGACCCAATCATACAAGATCGGAACACACAAGTTCTGATCGCACAAGCCCTTGGATCGCACAAGGGCATGTCGCACAAGATTTGGTACAATTACTTATAGCACTGTGTACAAACAGGATATGCATGATCGCACAAGACTTGTGGATCGCACAAGACAGTGCTGATCGCACAAGGCTTGGGCCACACACAAACTACTTGGACCTTGTTATACTGTTGTTGGGCCTCAAAGCCCAAACCCAGCCGCACAAGATTTATGGGATCGCACAAGTCGTCCGGATCGCACAAGCCATCCGGACTGCACAAGATCAACATGTATTATTGTTTGGGCCGTGTATTTATGTTTGGGATTTCAAATGTTTGGGCTGGGTTTATGTTGGATCGCACAAGGCTGTGCAGAACGCACAACATGTTGGGCCGGGTATTTTATTGGGCTTCCATTGATGAAACGCACAAGGCTGTTAGACTTGTGTGAGCCCAATATTTCGAGTCGCACAAGTTCGGATATGTTATGTACCTTACTGTTAACGTGTTGCCATGATCATTACGTGTTGTAACTTGGTAGTCCTGTGTAAACTTATGTGCACTACTTGAACCTAGACCTGACTTGTATGGTAACCATGTTAGGACGTAGTTGACCCTAGCAGCTCGATTTACCTTTCGTTTATCTGCCGAGCTAACCTAAGGTGAGTTCACACTTTCTACAAAGCATGGTAATTCCCGGTGGGTTGGGAATGGGTTAAGGAATATGGATTCCTCGTCCTTCTTGGGTAGGACAGTACGGGTTAAGGAATGTAATTCCTCGTCCTCTTGGACAGTTTAAATTTCACTAGACCAAAACTCTATCACGAAGTCACTCATTTTTATATCGACTTAATCGCCGGGCCAATGGCGAGCGGGTCATTAGTTAGATAGCGTTATTTAGGTTTGACAAGCCTCACACCGTGCCGCAGAGGACGGGCGTGAACTAATGGATCTGGGCACGTCAATGATGATAGACATTGACGCTAAGGGCACATAAACATGACTAAAGTCAGTGGTCGATATGGTAACGAGTCAAGTAGTATAAACATGGGGTAGCCCCCACGGCTGGATTGCCAGAGTAAAGGGGATTTAAACAGAACACGTTTTCAACCATGGGGTAACCCCCACGGCAGGGATGCCAGTTAAAGGAAACTGTTTTTGGAACAACTTAAAACAAACACCCAACTGTGAACTCGCTCAACTTTGTTGTTGACTCGTTACTACATGCTTTGCAGGTCACTAGGTATTGAGCTGGAGCTTGAATGGGGAAGAGTCGTTGTGGGACATGGACAGCTGTGTGTCATGTTAAACATTGAAACGTTTAAACTTATGTTTTGGTTTTAAACATTATGCTTCCGCTTGCAACTTAAACTATGTTTTGTTTGAACACCAATTGTATTGTGTTGGATTTTATAATTACTTACATGCTTGTTCAATATGATTGGTGGCTTGATCCTGGTCAGTCACGCCTCCAAGCGGTGATACTCCGCATGTGGATTTTGGGGGTGTGACATTACTAATGTTAAAATGGGTTATTATACTAACACGTGTGCATTGTTTATTTAATTATATTATAACCAGGGAATCACAAAGGAAAGCCCTATAATAGCAAAGTGAGTAATCTCCTTTTTGCAAATTGTTTTTATAAAACCTCACTTAATTAATTATATATTAAGCAGTTATTGAGTATTTGTAAGAATACAATTATCATGAGTATGTTGGGATTTTGTATACAAAGTTATGTTACTGCCTTGCGAGGGGTAACATTTCCACAAGTCGGGTCTGACAGTACCATGGATGTTAATTGATATAACTTGGAAACAAATGTAATTGCGAGATCGCCCTCAATACTGTACAATGGTTTTTGTTGCAAGTCAGCGATTCTTCTCTTCTCAAAACTACGAATACGAGAGTTACACTGAACCCTCCTTTGTTTTTCCTCATAATTGAGACACCTAGACATCGATACGGCATCTAACGACTCCACTTCCGAAATGGCTAAATTCAGATCTTTTTCTTCCTCTAGTTTACAATTAGACCTCCAGTCCTTAATATTAAATTTTAAGGCTTTAAGGGCAGCAAGAAAATCCTGAAAATAATCCGAACAATGATGATGATTCATCACAGTTTCATTTACCACTTCGGTAATACCTGGCGCATCCAACCAGGAATTATAAAAACGAAACGGAGACGGTCCGAAGTAAAAAATAGAACAAGAAAGAGCAACCGGAGAATGATCGGACAAGAAGCGCGGAAGGACTTCAACTTTAGCGGTTGGCCATTCTTGCATAAAACCGTCACAAACTAACGCCCTATCAAGTTTGCTCACACTAGACCCATCCGAGGGCATAAACGTAAACTTATGACCCCCCATAGGATATTCTAGCAAACCAGCATCCCGAATAAACTCATTAAACAACGAAGCCCCTCGACAGTCAAAACTCGAATGAAGTCGTTCTTCTGGCACCCTAACCTCATTGAAATCCCCAATATAAACCCATAACCTGGGAAGTTCAAACCTGAGTCTGAGCAACTTCTCCCATAGAATACGCCTTAAGTTCACATCTCTAGGCGCATACACATTAGCAACATTAAGGACCATACCCGAGTCGCTCAACACCCCCGACACCACTAAAACAGAATCGTCCTGAATAATCCTAGATTTCAAGAATTTTCGAGGATCCCACACGGAGAAAATACCTCCAGATCTCCCACGGGCATTAATACTAGAAGAATCAGCTTCAGAACAACCCCAAAATTTCTCCATAAAATCCGAGTCTAAATTCGACATCTGAGACTCTTGAACACATAAAAAAGAAATCTTATAACCCCTGACCAATTTTTGAATCCACTGCGCCTTTTCAAGCCCCCCCCCCCCCCCCCCCGCCCCTTTCAAATTGATCGATAAATAATTCATGATAAATTGTATAACTCTTGTTCCTCCTTGACCAATAAATGTATTTCCTGCTGAAAATTATTACGAACAATACCCAACTTACCTCCAACTAAATTAGTCGCTGCCACTTCCTTCTGAATATCGAGCCTTTGATTAATTTCAGAGCTGTCAACCGAGGCTTGCGGCTGCAAGTTCAGGTCTGGGGTCCTAGTTTCACATCTTCGACCTTGCTCCTGGGGATATTTCAACTTCTTTTTCTTCCTTGTAGTCACATACTCTGTTCTAATAATAGAATCCAAATCAAACGGATCACTGTTAGAAAGCAAAGAAGCTGTACCATATTTAGGAGTCTCCATGTTTGAGGGTATCGCGTTAGGAATATCACTGTACTGTTGAAGCGAGGACCCTCCAGACTTATTAAGATCCTTATCCGGACCCACCTGTCTCACGTTATAAGAGTTTGTTGGATCATTAAAATGGATGGGCTCTAAAAACCCTGGCCCACCAGAAGCAGTGGCGGACCCAGGATTTTTTTCCTGGGGGTGCGGAAATTTTTTAAAGATTTTAGACCCTAGCTATATAAAAAAAATCGGTTCATAGCGGGTCGGATCGGGTCGGGTCATGTAAAACAAGTAAAAACAAACAAACAAAGTTTAATGGCGGGTCGAATCAAATCGGGTCGGGTCCATTTCAATTCTCAAACAATCAAACTCTAGTTCCTAATTTCCTATCACATTAACAAACAAAAAAACATCAAAGTTCAAACAATCCCTAGTTTTATTTCTCTTAATCATTCAATAAAAGAACAAAAAAACTTATATATAACATACCTTGGTCTTTAATTAGAATAATCCGGCGAAAAAAAAGTGGTTCAACCCCTTTCCTCTTGAGAAATCGCGGCATAACTTTCCTACTCATTGTTCATTCCTAATCCTATCACATACAAAATAAACAAGGATCTTCAAGTGTTCAACCATAGCCCATGTTCCGTAATTTTCAATTTAAAATTTTGAATTTCAAGCCCTAGTAATTATTATTTGCCAACCAACAATCATATAATCAACAAAACTAGTAGTTGGGTTGGGCTTGAATGGGTATTAAGTTATTGGGCTTGATGGATTGAATTTAAGTTTTATTAAAGGGGTTAGTAGGCTAACTTGTTTACATATAATTTGATCGGGTTTCAATCCCTCAATTTTTTTACATAAATTCCTAACATTTTTTTCTAAGGAGTGCGGTCGGAATTTTTCAAGGGGTGCGGACGAAAATTTCCAAGGGGTGCAGTCTGGATTTTTCGCGAAAAATACCACTAAATTTTTTTTTTCAAGGGGTGCGGCCGCCCACCCACCCCATAACTTGGGTCCGCCCCTCCAGAAGACACATGATCTTCAACAATATCAGGCCCAAGCGGCCCACCATCATAAGCCAAACCGTCCATATTTGAGGCAGCATGCGTATGATTGATAGGATTCAAGAAATATCATTATCCAATGTGTAATTTACCCTTTTCAGTTTGTGAAGTTGCACAAAATTATAAAAGCGGTGAAGGTGCCTGATTGGTCTTGGGTTA
The DNA here is from genome assembly GCA_030545235.1 of Helianthus tuberosus. Lineage (NCBI taxonomy): Eukaryota > Viridiplantae > Streptophyta > Magnoliopsida > Asterales > Asteraceae > Helianthus > Helianthus tuberosus. The sequence goes on along the minus strand of CM060449.1, from coordinate 59,111,059 downwards.
CAGTTAGCTAGAAGGGTGATGGTGGTAGTGGATGAGGTTGAAGATGATGATGGAGATGGATGGTTGCAGGGGTGTTGGGATGAAGAAGAGGTGGGTAGTAATTTAGGTAGGGCCCACATTTGAGTAGCAAGGACATTTTAGTAATTTCACACCCACTTAACTGAGAAAACTAACCTCCATCCGCCCCAAGGACTATCCGGGAATGAAAATTGAAAAGTTGGGGACTATAGAGGTAATTTTAAAAAGTTAGGGACTAAAGGTGAAAAAAAAACCAAACCACAGGTACTATCCAGGCATTTAACTCTTGATTAATTTAGACAAATAATAGCAATAGTCCACAAAAAATATCAATCCAAATTTCCATTCATCTCCCTTACATAATATATTAAAAATCGGCCATTTCTTATATATAAATTTATGTGTTGTTTTGCAGTTAAAGAAAAGACTGATTACCGAAACAAAATGATGAAATGACAATTATACATTGATGCAACGCATATAATTATATATGGATTTATGTGCTGTTTTTGTTCTTTTACATTTACTTTTAGATACTTCAATCATAATCTGAATTTGCTTATTTTTATAAAATAAAATACATGTATATAATGTGGAGTACTTGTAAGATTTTGGTATATAATGTAATATTCATTATTTTCATCCACATAAATACTTAAGTTTATTTTATTATAGCACCTTAAACCATCTTTTAACACACTTAGACTGAGTGTAGTGGGGCAACCTGTTGAGTGGGCGTCTTACGACACGTGGCGCCACGTCACATAAGAGGATTCTGACCAAAAAAGGGGTAGTGGGGCAACCTTGCTGGGTGGGGCGTCTTGCGACACGTGGCACCCATTTATTTTGTCTTTTTTATGTAAAAGATATAAAAAAAATCCTATTTTTTATAAAAGTCTTTTTTTACTTCAACCAAAATAAAAAAAATACATCAACTAAAAAAAAATTACTTCAACCAAAATAAAAAAAATACATCAACTAAAAAAAAAAATTACTTCAACCAAAATAAAAAAAATACATCAACTAAAAAAAAAAATACTTCAACCAAAATAAAAAAATACATCAACTAAAAAAAAAATTACTTCAACCAAAATAAATAAATTACTTCAACAAAGGTTATATTTTTCTCGAATTTCTTGCTTCATTTGCTCGGCTAAAGCGAGCTCGGCTCCAGTAAGGTTTGTCGTGTCGGTTGTTAATATTTGCAAATCAAGTGCTTTTTGACGACTTTCTTTCAGCTTTAGCTTTCGGTCCCCGTGTTCTTTTTTTAAGTTGATCCGTTGTTGGCACGTTTGCAACAACCCGTCTAACTTATTGGTCACTTTTTCGAACGTTTCGGTGTAGTCGATTCGTGCACCGCTAGAAGACGTTTGAGCGGCTTTTTTGGCCCTATCTCGGCCAACCGGTCGTTGTGGTGGTTGATACGGTTCGGCCTCTTCATGTGGCTCTTCGTTGTCTTCCTCAATGTCGTTGAGATTTATTTGGCACCGAGCGTCCGAACCGGTACTTTGTTGGTCGTTTGAGGATGAGGTTTTTGACCGCTTAGCCGACGGTTGGCCACGACTTTTAAATGGATCGAAGGCGATGACTATGTGAAATTTCGAACTCCTTCTTAAAAATTGCCAAATAGCAAGATAAGGAAACACCTTATTGTGTTCGCCTCGGAATTCATTTTGGGCGTTTGCTTGGAGCATCGCATCGTCGGAACCACTTTGGCGCACACGCGAGTTACTTAGGCGAGTGTATATTTGGTTGAAACTTTGAATCAAAGGACGCATTTTACGCCACTTCGCGCCGATACCATCGGCATCACGGTATCCTTCTTCTTGATCTTCCAACTTGAGGAAAAGGTTGTAAATACGAGACCAATATGTTTTTTCCTTTTGATAGTTACTACACTTCGGGTCTTCGGTTATTTCTAGCCAAGCCTTTGACAAGCTCATTTCCTCGTTGGAAGTCCATGGTATCGGTTTGGTTTTCAAGCGTTCTTCACCCGGTGTTTTCCTCTTGTGTGAACGTTTCTTTTTTTGACCGACATCGAACTGGGTCTCCGGAACTTCTTCGTCATCTAAATCAACCACTAGATGGAATACAAACAAAGTTAAAAAAAAAACATATTCTTTACAAAAAAATATCTAAAAAATTTATACCATTTTGTTGGCTCGATCCTCCAACGTTTTGAAAACCACCGGGTTGTTGTGTGTTCCAAGTGGTGAACCCCATATGTTGCGGTATGGGCGTATTGTTGTAGTATACTTGCGGTGTAGGGCTAGCAACGTGCATATTATTGAAATAGGCGTAAAAAGCGGGGTTATTTAAAACGTTTGGGTCCGTCAGATCGGGTTGTGGATTAGAAGATTGCGTATTTTGGTTGAAAGGAGGGATGTTGTGGGGATACATTTTGATGAGTTGATAGAAGATTGATATAAATTTTGATGAGTTGATAGAAGATTGGTATAAATTTTGATGAGTTTGAGAGAAAATTGTGGTAAAAATGTGTTTGATATGGGGTATTTTATAAAGGTTGGATTATTAAAAAAAAATAATAATAAGCTTAGCCAACATAACCGTTGGCAACGGCTATATTGGAAATCAAGACATTTGAAATGGGCGACGAGACTGAGTCGGGCAAGAGGGGGTCGCCCCCCAAGTCGCCCCCGGGGGCGGTGTTCCAGGCGACTTGGGGTGGGGAGTCGCCCCACTACACTCAGTCTTAGCCATGGCCCATAGTCTACATCCATCACTTAAGTTTATTTTATTAGTAGATTATAGGTCCCGTGTTGATACACAGGATAAAATTATGTAATTTTATAATAAGATGTATACAAAATTACATAACTAAATTATTTTTATGACATATTTCTAACAATAGTGATTTAAATTACATATTCAAATCTATAAATATATTCCCATGCTTATTCTATTAAATTCTAGACCATTAATAATTCCAAAATAATTAATCATAAACATAATAATTAAAATAAAATTCTGATCTAAGTGCTTTAGACCTCTAAATAAATATTACTTTTGATTAATATTGTTACATGACTGTATAATCTTACAAAAACTAGAATCATAGGATATACATTTAATATGATGATAATAAAATTATATATTTGTTTAGGTGATTTTTTATATATCTTAACTTTTGAAAGATTATTAATGATATATATGTAGGGTGGGGTTCTAGAGTGAACACTAATGTATTTGCGAACTGAGTGAATAAATCTTGGCCATTGATTTACACACGTGGATGGCTAGGATTTCATCATCAAATCGTAAAATATACTAGTGTATTTCATCATCAAATCATGTTCATTGATCTACAGACATGTATGGCCATGATTAGTTCGCTCAGTTCGCAAACTACACTAGTGTTCACTCTTGAACCTAATCCTATATATGGGGGCCGCTAGAATGAGAACCACCCCGAGTTATGAGAACCGCGAGAACCACACCGTACGGGGCGAGGTGGACCAATTTTTTTTTCGAAAACGTAGATTAGTGTATCACAAACACATTCGTAAAATTTAAAAAAAAAAAAAAACGCCGTGTGGGTAGTTTTTTACACCACAAAAACGTGGTTTACGAGTTCCGTAATTTACGGAACTCGTAAACCACGTTTTTGTGGTGTAAAAAACTACCCACACGGCGTTTTTTTTTTTAATTTTTTTTTACGAATGTGTTTCTAATACATGCACCTACGTTTTTGAAAAAAAAAATTTGGTCCACCTTGCCCGGAATCAAGTGGTTCTCGCGGTTCTCATAATTCGGGGTGGTTCTCATTCTAGCGGTCCCCTCCTATATATATATATATAGATAGATAGATATACTAAAAATCTAAAGATTATGAATTAATAGAAAAAGTGAATTGGGATTGTGATTAATCAATGAGAAACTCATAAATAAATAATCTTGTTGGAATTGAATGTTGTTACGTAGATAAAAAAAAAGTTTTGGTTACAAAATTCTAAATAAAAAAATTATGTTACATTTATCCATGAAATTTTGTTAAGCGCATTTACAGAAATTGTTGCAAATATGTAAATAACAATATTTACGAAACTAATATAACATCAATACTTTGAAATAAAAGTAACGTATGAATTATTGCAAAGAATTGCAATAATAAAATATTTATTAACTGTTTTTATCGCTAGTACTAATTCAAATTATTTTGTTATTTATTTAATGCGAAAATCTAGAATATATTGAGTATCCAAATAAAACAAATCAAATATATATGTTCATAATATATATTATTATAAAGATATTTATATAATAATATTATGAGTAGAAATTTGATGAAAATTTTTAAAACATTATTATAATATAATAGGGATTAAGATAAGTTTAAATGATATTCATAAATTAAATTAAAAAAATAAAAATTGTAAGATTAAAGGAGCAACTCTATGACACTATCTATGAATCCTTTATATGTATTAGTATTAGATGTGATTTGACATTATTTATAATCCTTTATTAGTATCATATAGAAGATACATTCATCGGGTGTTCAGAAAAAACAGTAACAAAATAAAAACCGTAAATCGAACCGTAACCAAATAAACCGATCCGAATAACAAATTCGGTTTTTGGTTTGGTTTCTAACCGAAACCGAATTGTGAATATGGTTTTTGGTTCGGTTTATGGATCCACATTTTATTTTATTTGGTTTATTCGGTTTACTTGGATAACCGAATAAACCATTTAAGTTAATTAATTATTAAATAAAAATAGTAATATTTTATAAATCATATACAATTTATTAGCCTAAAATAGTTATTTTTTTATGCAGTCCAAAATATTAAATGTAAATCTAAAAGCTCAACTCAAACCCACTCATTTCTAAAATAATAGAACTTCTTCAGACCTTCAGTATAGAAACTAGGGTTACTATATGTTTGAAGATTATTTATATTTTGTGTCATTAGACTTGTTAACTATTTATAGTTTCTATGATCTATATTTTGAAGCTTTAAATTAGTTGCGATGTTCGGAAGTTGAAAGACAAACATAAATATAAATTAGAGAAAAAAGTACTTATGTACAATTTGGTTAGATTTGGTTTATTTGTTTATTTGGTTTCTAACCGAAACCAAACAAAATTGAATTTGGTTTGGTTTGGATCGATTTGCATATTCCTTTGGTTTGGTTTGGTTTTTGGTTTGGGGTAAAAAAATTTGAAAACCGAATAAACCGAACCGAATAAACCAAATAAACCATAAACCGAACCGATGAACACCCCTAATTAGTATTAGATGTGATTTGACATTATTTATAATCCTTTATTAGTATCAGATAGAAGATACATTCATCTAAAAATATGACCATGAAACCACAAGATACATTCATCTAAACATATGATCATGAAACCACCCAGCGTTGCTATTAAAAACTAATGATAAGTGTGACTACGACTGCTTTTAAAACACCTATATACCCATTTGAAAAAAATTCTGGATCCATGTCACTGTTCATGCCGTCGACAACGTCATCGATACATAATTTGCAACTCAGCCCTCGTTGTATCACTACTTGACAGTTACGAACACACAACTTATAATCAAACACCAAACACAAAGAACTAAACTCGGACACATCCATACTCAATCTATTTCCAAAAATAAACTGACATTGAGAAACTGAAGTTTGAGCAATACAAAAGCTTTGAATTACTTTGAACCAGATAATAAAACGAGTGATATACTTTTTTTTTGAACGTCCAACTTAAGCAACGCCGGGCACTACGTACGCGGCACCCATTGGCCGAAAGGTAGCCCCATGGCAGCCCAACCTGCACGCACGGAGCCCCTAGCCCACCAAACCACCAGTTCCGAGGAAAACCCGACCCTTCACCCGCCCGAGGGCACGACAATGAAGAACCGGTAAAACCCGGAGGGATCAGGAATCAACACAAGACCAAAGGCCAGGAGTCTTCCCTCATTTCCCATGACCGCTGAGCTATAAGCCTACACGGTACGAGTGATATACTTAGTTAGATATGAATTTGTGATACAAAACTAAGCATTAGTAATTTTATATGTTCAAATAATGGTTAGAGTATGACAATAAATTACACATGTTGGATACATATGAACAAATTAACCCACAAACCTCTCTCACACACATAAAAATAATACCTATTTCAGTAACCAAAAGAAATAACAAAATAAATTAAGAGAATGGTTATTAAAATTTTCGTGAATTTTTATAAAAAATAGGGTTTCCTCTGTATTTATAAATTACAAATAATAGAAATAATACAAAATAATTAAACTAATAGAAACCATGGAAGTAGCGAAAAGATATGAGATATAATTATTTGGCATAAATACTAGTAAGCCACTTTCGAGAGATGGATAATTTTCTTTCCTAAAATTTACTTATTTTTAAGTAACAAAATCCATCCAACTCAGCTTTCATGAATATGAATCAAAGGACTAAATTAAGGCTAAGTAATATATTTAATTGCAACATTATTCATAGAACTTAAAAGCAAAGGCTTCAGACCTGCATGCATTTCGAGGGTGATTAAGTGATATCATCATACACAATTTTGGAAACCTAATTATTATTATTATTATCATAACAAATATAGAAAAACAAGTAGAGTTCCTTGAGTTCACTTGATAAAGACAGGGTGAAGGCCGATGTGTGATATACGGTAGTTGAAGTCATACGTGATATTGGCACGGCTCAATCGAAAAACAGGACTCTAGACGCCTAAAAAAGAGTGTTGATTTCTGATTGAACCGCACCAACATCTCGTATTATTGTTATACCGATACACCAAAGCCCTCCTAGACCCCTATCTTAATAAAACATCAGGTTATACATAACATACACAAAACACTTGCATTGACTATTTCTTGATCAATATTAGGCTTCACATACCGATGCACAAATCTCCTGCAAAAACAATATTTTGTAGATAAAAGTTATGGTTTTGAGAGGTAAGTTGTTGAAGAAACAAGAGAAGAAAAAGAAGGCATGTATAAGAATGAGGCCCATGGGAATCTTAGGTATTTATGAACAAAAGATGTATAACTTGCATATGTTTATATATACATAAGAGAGGAGGTGATGGTGGGGGTAGGGGGAAGGGGAGCGCATTGAATAATCCAACAACCCTACAACAGAAAGGGAGGTTGGCCGGGGGCATAATTTACTCAAAAGCAAAGCCAAGAAAACTGATGCAAAAGCATGCTGGAAGCTTTAAATTTGCATTTATGAGGTTTGGAGAAAAGACACCGGTAAACATATTTTCAAATGGAAAATGAAAATACCCTTTTGGCTCTTCAATTTCTATTCAACTTTTTGAATTTCAAAACATATAAATTTAACACTTATTAATTATATGAAAGTCGTTATAATAAGAAAACTGTCATGCTTGATGATACAAAAAAGGTTGGAACCAAACGAAAGCCATAACTAACGTTAAAAAATGATTATAATTTGTATGATTAAATCCCCTATATTCAAGATATCACACGTTTGATGAGACATTCATGAACAAAACTGGTATATTGTTCTTATTCAAAATAGTTGATTTAATAAAAGAATATTCAAATACCAAATTTGGATTCAAGAAGTCTATTTAAAACGCATATATTTCTTGTGTTTCTTATTTCTCTTGTTTTTTTTTTTTTTTTGAATTAGGTTTACATTCCAGAGAGATTTGAGTTGGATACATCACATATTTCTTTTCTTCTTATATTAATATTTGGATAAATTACACTTTTCGTCCTTTATGTTTGTAGCTAGTTGCAATGGATGACCTTTACCTTTAATAATTACAGCCACAGTCCTTTATTTTGAAAACTCATTACATCTTTTGTCCTTTACCACTAACCAGGTTAAAAAATTTCAGTTAAATATGACATGTCAATTGCATATGGGGGTAATTTAGTCATTTTAAAAATATCTTTAACAAAAAAAAAATGTATATAAAAACCCATTTTCCCTCCCCTGAAAACCTTCTTCTTCTTCACTTACCCACCACCACCACACCACACCATCATCACCTGCCACCGCCGCCTCCACCGCCGGCAAGTCCGCCCTCCACCTCGACCCCAACCCCCACTACGGCTCCCACTACTCCTCTCTCTCTCTCCTCGACCTCACCTCCTTCCTCACCTCCCAAACCCTAAATCCCCAAAATTCCGGCACCGAAGACGCACCGGATCACACCATCGCTGTCACTCGCACTATCTATTCAGATATCAAGATCTGTTTTATGATGATTCGGTTACAGAACATTCTAGAAAGCTTAATTTGGATGTTGCAGGACCTAGGGTTTTGTTTTTTGCTGATGCTGCTGTGGTTTTGTTGTTGAAATCGAGTGTTAATCAGTATGCTCAGTTCTTTCATCGGAACCCTAGGTGGGTCGCCGGAACAAGTGTTAACTCTCGGTTCTTTGTCGCCGACCACCGCAACCACTTCACCACAATCCCATCACAATCTCCAACCCCAACCGCCGTACCACCCCAACCACTTCGCCGGAACAAGTGTTAAGTCTCAGTTCTTTGAAGCTAATTCATCGCTACAGTCGTCGAAGAAGCAGTTAATCGAACAGATTGTTGAAGTTTGAAGCATATTCATCGAATATTCATCGATTCGATCGGTTGTTCAAGCTGTATTCGAACAGGTTGTTGTAATTTGAAGTGTTAGGGTTTTGATTGAAGCAAGAGGTCGTTATTTGAAGCTAATTCATCGATTCTATTATTCGTAGAAGCTGTTTGAAGCAAGTAAGCAACAGATCGTTATTTAAATCTGATTCATCGATACGACTAGATCTGAGTTGCAGTTTATATGAAGATAGATCTGTGAAAAAAAGACTGAAGATATTGAAAACGAAGCTGATTTGAACGAATCAAGATTTGCAGGTCTGATATTGAATAGAGATTCTTGAGTTGCAGCTGATATTTTTGTTGAATCGAAGAAGAAATGGGGTGATTTGCAGCGATTTGCAGGAAGTACAGTGTTGTTTTTGGCTGTGTTGATTTTCAGATCTAAATCAATGAATGGAAGTTGCTTTATCAATCAAAGTTTGCATTTCTTAAGGTGGGAACGAAGAAGGTTATAGGACTGTTGTAAAACCTCATCAGTCTGAAAATAGGTTTTAGGGTGGCGATGATGGTGGTAGGTTGTGGTTCTGTTTTGTGGTGGTGGTGGTAGCCTGGTAGAAGTCGCAGGAATGTGTGTGGCTTTAGAGAGGGAGAGAGAGATGAGGGTGAGGGGTGAAGGGGTTGTTAAATTATTATTTTTTAATTTTGTATTTTAATTAGATTGGTAAAAAGACCAAAGTGCCCTTATATAAATAGACTTAACTACATTTTTTAACCTGGTTAGTGGTAAAGGACGAAAGATGTAATGAGTTTTCAAAATAAAGGACTGTGGCTGTAATTATTAAAGGTAAAGGTCATCCATTGCAACTAGCTACAAACATAAAGGACGAAAAGTGTAATTTATCCTTAATATTTTCAGGACAAGATTAGACGTCGAATCGGTCTTCTTACCAGCCAAGTGGTCGAACCGGTTGGATTGGATAAAAGATCCAGGTTATTACGTAAATATAATAAAAATAAATAGTATAAAATTAGAAATTTTTAGACAAAATCTGATAATAAAAATAAATAGTATAAAATTAGATTTTTTTAGATAAAATCTGATTACAACCTCTAAAGGTACATCTTGTAGCTTACTTGTTTGCGTCCCAATGGAAGATCCACTAGCTCCCCCTTAAATTTTTCTTAAACATAATATATTTTAATCTTAATGGCTTGAAAGAAAGTCAAAATCAGATTGTGGTTTTTGGTGTGGTGGAGAACAACTGGAAAGGGAAGAGGAGGAGAAGCATTGGAGAAATTCATGAAATTTGGATGGAAATCTTCATCAGGCAATTGCATAATCCAATTCTTAGCAGCATTTCCTCAATGTAAGCGTAATATCCTCCCATAACACATGTTCTTTCCTATTTGTGAGAACACAAGTGGGTTTTGATGAAGGTGAATGAAATTATTGACTTTATGATGTTAATTACTTAGAAACTTCATGTGACTGGATATTGTAAGAATCAAATCCATCAATTTGTTGATTGGGTTCATGTTGATGGCAGAAACTTGCTAAATGTTCATGTGTGATAAAGATACTAAAATTTTAATACGAGTGAAGTATGAATCCATGTATAAATGGTGTGATATTTGTTGATTTAGTCTAATTGCATGTTAATCTCTTGAAGGCTTGGTAGAAAACATGGTAATGATGCTATAAGCTAGGAAAATAAGCATGAGTTACTTGTACATAGTGCTTTAGAAGTTCTATGCACGCCAATGTTTGATGAAATGCCTAGGTGACGATATTAGGTGTAATTGTATGCAAATAGAGGGTGCAAATGTGTGGAATGTGATAATGATGTAAGTGATAGTAGATTAGCATGAGGAATGTGTCATTGAAGGAAATCCATGTGGGAACTTACTTGATTCCAGGATTGGGTAGAAGTATGCATTGGGGGATTGTACTATATGCCTTAAAGGTGTGATGCACACCATGTGTAGAATTCATCCCTTAAATAGTGCCAAGGAAATGAATATACACTAAATGTGAAGCCTGTGGACTTACTAGTAAGTAAGGATGGTAGAATTATGTAACATTGGCTAACTTTGGGTTTTGATGCCAATTGTAGGATTATGAAAGCACTAATATTTGTAGAAATTTTTATGTGTGTGTGTGTATATATATGTATCTAACTAAGTGATCACATGATTGTCTGTGTTCTACAACATGAGTATGAAATGCATATAGTGTAGTGGCTATGTTATAGCATTACAAGATGAACATATATTTCCAAAGTGGAAGTTAGTATGCTTAATAGTTGACTTTCTGAAAAGTCAACGAAGGTGGGAATGATACGGTAGGCCTTAGAACACAAATGTAAGACTTGGCAGATAATGCGATATGTATTAGATAAAATATGTGTTAAGCATGATGTTGAATGGAATTGCGTGGATTTGGAATAATGTGATTGCTAATGTAGGTCTTGTGCATGTTAGTAATTGACTAATGAAAGTCAAAGCAACCTATGTGTTGGAAATGAATGTTAGTGTGAAAAAGCGTGCATGCTAACAAAGTTGTAAACATAATCACAAGAAAGAATATGAATCATGTCAAGATGGATCAAATAATGGGAGGCTAATGGGTTAAGAGGAGGCAATAAAGCTAGCATATACATGGCGAGCTCGAGGTAAGTGATTCCCAAGCTTAATTTATGCTTATTTAAATGAATTGATATATGCAAGAAGATTGGGAATCACAAATGGATGGATTACTAATGTTGGTGCCAAGGTAAGAAATGTTGAAATAGGTCAACATAGTTTAACTAGGCTTGAATCCATATGGTGGTAGAAACAGGTTATAAATAAGGAAGTAACTTAGTAGCACTTTTAACATGGTAGTTGGGATAATTGGGTTAACAACGATGTAAATTGAACCTTTAAGGTGCCTAACATGGGAGTCGGGTTAAATGTATGTTTTGTAGGCTTACATGAAGGAGCAATGAGCCGAATGGTTAAAGAAACAAATGATAAAATAGTTTAGAAGCTTACGATGCCGGAGGCCCTGGCCTAAGGCAGACAACCATGACCGTAGATCCCATCTAAGGTAACAGGCCAAGCTGGTTGGCCTGGGGCGTAGGCTACGGCCCTGGTGACGAGAATTAAGGTATAAAGTCATTTTTTATTGTTTCTAGCCACCATTCCATTCTAAATCGTGGGGAGACCTTTGGGCGATTTTTAAGAGTAGAGATCAAAGTTTTATAAGTAAATTCATCATTCGTTGGTTAATTGTGGAATACAACAAAATGAATACAAGCATATAAGTGTACGTGTATGCTATTAATAGGTACGTAAAGGTTGGGCATGATGTATAGAATAGTTATAGATTCCTAAACTTCATGTTAGGCCTAGTAACTACATGAAGGAAGGTAGGATGGCAGGTTATGATGATATGAATATGGATTTTGGATGTAAATATGTATTTTAATGTTGCTTACCATATCGTTTATGAGAATGGAAATGGCATTGCATGTATATAAGGATGAATACAGGAGAGTCAAAGTTTAGGATCCAGGGATCGGATTTGAGATTGTAACCGGAAGGATCCGCACTTGTAGAGGAAATATGAAGTGGTCCTTTGGTTTCGTTAAAAATCATTTATATGTTGTTTATGTATTATATAAAGTCACTTACATTTCTAATGATGTGGATGTATGGTGACTGCAAGTTATACGAGTCTTCCATATGAGGTGCAGAATGGTTGAAGATTGAGTCTAGACGTGAATTGTACGGGAGTGTGGTGACGTAGTCCCCTAAGTACGGGTCTCTTGTTATATACATGTTGAGTATGAACAAAAGTTTTAATATTCATAATGAATTATCTAAATGGGGTTTTCATGTACTAAAGAATATTTATAAAGAAAGAATTTTAATGGTTCGCATTTCTGTTGTGCACTTTCTGTTAAATCATATTAGGGTTTTACAAGTTGGTATCACAACACAAGTTTAGGTGAAACGAAGTACACGAAGGTAAGTACTTGAACTCAAACCCGTGCGCGCTTGTGACTAGGGACCTGTACAATCCAAGACTTAATCATGACTCAAAGGTAGAACTGAATATAAACATGTATATGTATATTGATATAAAGAAACTAAGTGTATTGTATATGTAAGGTAAGCTTAAACGATTAAGGAAGATGTTCCGAGAATGCGATCTAGGACATACACCAAATCATGTAATAGGATAGATGGACCCTAGGTACATAATTTTGATGTATGTGAGTACCGGTGTTTAGAAAACCTCCCGAAGGAGGGTGAATTATAAACGAAAGACAATGATGTTGTCTTGGTAAGGTTTTAAAGATGTTGCATGAACTGAAACCATTTCTCCAGGCATGAGGTGATGATTACATGAAGGCATGAAGCTAGTATGTGAATTGAATGCCTGGCCCATGCGCAAGAAGCATGTGACACTTGTGAGACCATGATAATCATCGCAGGTATGTCTGGTAGAAGTAGAAAGTGTAACACCCCAAAACTTGAATGTTTGACTCACTAGTATGGTTTTGTGTGTTATAGAATGAATGGTGATAGCTAAGTTATTTGACTTAGTTAAAACTACAAGTCTAATAGTATGAAATAAGGTTTGTGGTAAATGGGATAAGATGATAAACTAGAGAGACTAAAGGTGGAGACTTTGATTGATGTTTGCAACTAAATAGAATGTTCAGGAACTTATGTGTGTGTTTTTCTATGTGTCGATACACATAAGTGAGCAAAGGGGGGGGGGGGTTCTCAAACAAGGTTAAATATAAGAAATTGATGGTGAACATTGAAGACAAATCATGCATGACTGAAGAATTAGCATCATCAAACCTTAAGAAACACACGTTAAGTTATAGAATTTAATTTGGTGATTTTGTATGAAGTGGGTTTATGATCAATCCATGAATTAGTTTGAAATTAAGCATGAATATATGTTAGAATCATCATATGGAACATGAATTATGCAAGGTTTCGATGTAATTTGATGTTTTAGGGTGAAACCTACTTGTAATAGTAAGGATGATGATATGGGTGAATCACCCATGACCAATTCTTGTACAATTTTGATGTGTTAGGGTCTTACAGAAAGTAACCGTTTGGGCAAAATGAGTGGTGGGACTCTTAAGTGACTTGGGAGCATTTTATATTTGTGAAAGGTCTGAATCTGTAAGAAAGTGCTGGCCAAACAAGTAAGAATGAAAGGTGGGAATGAAAGGTTTGAACCCTTAAGTAAGTACGGATCAAACAAGTAAGAATGAAAGGTGGGAATGAAAGGTCTAAACCAGTAAATGAGTACAGATCAACCATACATAAACGGAAGGTACAAATCAAAGATTTGTGTCAACAGGTAGGTACAGAATTAAATGAAAGGGATTGAACGAAAGGTTGGAATCTGTAGGTAAGCACATATTAAACCATAAGAAAGAGAGATAAATGAACAAAAAGTAGAAATACCCAAACAAGTAGGATCAGACGCAAATGAAGGAGAGGATGCATTTTACCTCTATAGCAAAGGTATGTAGGAACATTGTTGGTTTGTGGTGTTAGTAGCCTAGTTGGGATATGTAGGTTGCGTGATTATAGAAGGCTTATATGAGTATGTGGGGGGGGGGGGGGGGGAGTAGGCCGTATATAGTCTTTGAAACTTAATTAAGAATGTACTTATAGTTTGACTTTTTGAAAAGTCAAATGAAGTTGATTTATTACTTATAATTCAAGTGTAATAAGATAACATTTAGGGTTTTGCAATACATTTTGTAAAAAGAAAGAATGACTCACTTTATAAATTTAGGGTTTTAGATTAAAGCTTCCTGGTGCTAATTCTGAATTCCTAATAAAAATACAATTTAACACATGTCAGTGCATTAACCCAATTTAAACTTTAATGGTACATCACGAGATCAAAACCCCAACGTAGTTAACAAAGTATAGCCTTATTTAGGCAGCACTTTGGCATCCGTTGCTGGGTTTCGGATCTATCGGACAGGGTATCGAATCAGTGATCAGGGTTAAAACACTTACAACGGGGCAGAGTTTCACAGATTTAGGGGTATAGTGCAAAGAAAACGGAGAACGAGAGAAAGTGTTCGTCAAAATTATGTCGAACTGGTGCTAGAACTTCAGTCCCATGCTGCTGGATTTATAGGTCAACTTGGACCCTCCCACGCGTTGCGGAAGTCATTGGGGCACCCCCCGCGTGTCGCGGTAGCCACCAGTAGGGCTAGATTAGCCTCGTCTTCACGTATAGCCTTGCCACACGTCGCGCTTGGGTAACACGTGTCCTGGTACTCCCCCGCGTGTCGCAGAAGATTTAGGGGTAACCCTCGCATGCCTCCTGAGAGTCCAGCTACTAGTTTCTTTGTTTTTCGTACTGGTTCGCTCTGTACAAGTCTGTGGTTTTGATCAAGGGTCCTTATAAGGTGTTTTGGGAATTGTTACATCCTCCCTACCATGTTTTAAATTTTGTCATCGAGATTCATTGGAATAAGTAAGGATACTTTCGCTTCATCTCTAATTCTAGTTCCCATGTGTATTATGGTC
Source organism: Helianthus tuberosus (assembly GCA_030545235.1). Taxonomy (NCBI): domain Eukaryota; kingdom Viridiplantae; phylum Streptophyta; class Magnoliopsida; order Asterales; family Asteraceae; genus Helianthus; species Helianthus tuberosus. The sequence goes on along the minus strand of CM060449.1, from coordinate 59,095,898 downwards.
CTCTTTTTTAATCCCATTTTACTTTGACTAGAATTAACCTCTTGTGCTTGAGATTTTTAATCTTTCTATCTTCAATTTGTATAGGCTTTTCCACAAATTTCAGTTTCTCATTTACCTCTATGTCTTAAAGAGGTACTACCAAGGATTCGTTGGCAAAACATTTCTTTAAGTTACATACATGAAATACATCATGTAATCATGCCATTTCTTTAGGTAACTGTAGTTGATAAGCTACCGGTCCTACTTGTTTGATAACTTCAAGAGGTCCAACGTACCTAACTTTCCTTTCTTACCAAATCTGACGACTCCTTTCCAAGGTGAAACTTTTAATAGCACTTTGTCTCCGACTTGAAATTCTAAGCGTTTACGCCTATTATTTTCATAACTCTTGTGACGGACTCGTGCTGTTTTTAGTCTTTCCTTAACTTGAATTATTTTGTCAGTTGTTTCTTGTACAATGTCAGGTCCTGACAATTGCTTTTCTCCTATTTCTGCCCAACATACAGGTGTTCGGCATTTTCATCCGTAGAGTGCTTCAAATGATGCATCATTAATGCTTGTATAATAACTATTGTTATAAAAGAATTCTATTAATGGTAAGTGATCGTCCCAACTTCCTCCAAAGTCTATCACACAGGCTCTGAGCATGTCTTCCAAAGTATGAATCGTCCTTTCACTTTGTCCATCTGTTTGAGGGTGATAAGTTGTACTTAGATTTAATCGAGTTCCCAAAGCGTTTTGAAAACTTGTCAAAAAATGAGAGGTAAAATGACTATCTCTGTCGGACATAATAGATAAAGGGATTCCATGTAATGAGACTATTTCATCCACATACATCTTAGCTAATCGTTCCATACGAAAGTTTCCTTCATTGGTAATAAATGCGCGGATTTAGTTAATCTATCCACAATCACCCAGATTATGTCGTTATCTTTTAGTGTCTTGGGTAATTTGGTAACAAAGTCCATTGTTATCATTTCCCATTTCCAAACTGGTATCTCCAATTGCTGAAGTAAACCTGAAGGTTTCTAATGTTTAGCTTTAACTTGTGAGAAAGTTAAACATTTAGAAACATAACTTGCTGTGTCCTTTTTCATTCCCATCCACCAGAAATTGTTCTTTAGATCTTGATACATCTTATCACTTCCAGGATGCATCGTATATTTGGATTTATGAGCTTCTTCCAAAATTCGGTTTCGTATATTTCCTTGGATAGGTACCCAAATTCTTTTCTTATGGAATTTCCAAATTCCATCTGTTCCTTTTTCTAATTCTTTTCTAATTCCTTTTAATCCTTCAGTATCATTTTTTATTGCTGCTTCCTGAATCTTTTTCAATTGTTCCATTAGGCCTATCTGCAGGCTTAATCTGTGAGCACGTACCTTTTTTGGTTTTTCATGATACTTTCAACTTAGTGCATCAGCTACTACGTTAGCTTTTCCTGTGTGATATTGGACATCACAATCGTAGTCACTAAGGATCTCCATCCAACGTCTTTGTCTCATATTCAATTCTTTTTGCTCGAAAATATATCTTAAACTTTTATGATATGTGAAGATAGTAAACTTACTACTGTAAAGATAATGTCTCTAAATATTGAGGGCAGATACTATCTCTCCTAACTCTAGATCATGTGTTGTGTAGTTTTCTTCATGTTTCTTTAGTTGTCTAGAGGCATAAGCAATCACTATCTGATGTTGTATCAGCACACATCCAAATCCTAATTTTGATGCATCACAGTATACTATGAAATCTTCAGTTCCTTCTGGTAAAGCAAGTATTGGTGCACTAGTTAGTCTTTGCTTCAGGATCTTGAAAGCTTCCTCCTATTTTTTGGTCCCCATTCAAACTTAACTGATTTGCATGTTAGCTTGGTTAATGAAATGGCTATTCTAGAAAAATCTTGAATAAAACGTCTATAGTATCATGCCAATCCAAGAAAACTTCTTACCTCCATTGGTGAATTAGGGACTTTCCATTTGGTAATTTTCTCAATCTTTGTAGGATCCACATCAATTCCTTCATGATTAATTAGGTGTCCAAGAAATTGTACTTCTTGCAACCAGAATTCATATTTTGAGAATTTAGCATAAAGCTTTTCCTTTCTCAATAATGTCAGAAGTACTTGTAAATGCTCGGCATGCTCTTCCTTACTCTTGGAATAAATAAGTATATCGTCTATGAAGACAATAACAAATTTATCCAGATATGGTTTACATATCCTGTTCATCATGTCCATACATGTAGCTGGAGCATTTGTCAAACCGAATGGCATGACTATAAACTCATAATGACCATATCTAGTTCTGAAAGCAGTCTTAGGAATGTCCTCTTCTTGTACTTTCAACTGATGATATCCTGAGCGTAAATCAATCTTTGAAAATAATTGAAATCCTTGAAGTTGATCGAATAGATCATCGATTCTCGGTAGTGGGTACTGATTTTTAATCATAACCTTATTCAATTCTCTGTAGTCAATACACAACGCATTGATCCATCTTTCTTCTTGATGAATAACACAGGTGGTCCCCAAGGTGATGAACTAGGTTGTATAAAACCTTTTTCCGATAGTTCGTCTAGTTGCTTCTTAAATCCAGCATCTCTGTTGGTGCTAGACGATAGGGTGCTTTGGCAATTGGTGCAATTCCTAGTATTAGGTGAATTCTGAATTCAACCTCACGATCAGACGGTAGTTTAGGTAGCTCTTCTGGGAAAACATCTGAGAAATCGGATACTACGTAAATATCTTTTAATTCTTTTTCTTTAGTGCTAATGATCGCAGAGATCATATACACTATTCCTCCTTTTCGTACGTAGCTTGCAGCTTTCATCATAGAGATGAGTTTTGTTGATGCTGTCGGCTTATCTCTCTGAATTGTGATACTTTCTCCTGTTGGCGTACGAATCTCAATAGAATTTTGATCACATAAGATTCGCGCATGATTGGCTACCAACCAATTCATTCCTAACACTACATCGAATCCGGCTAGATGCATTGGTAACAAGTTGGCTGTGAACTTATGTCCTAATAATTCTATCTTTCCTTTCTGAAGGATTTCGCTTTTGCTGATAGAATTTCCATTTGTTGTTTCCATCGTACATTCTTTGTGAAGTTTAGTTAAAGGTTGATTGAGTAATTGATAGAAAGTAGAATTTATAAAACTTTGGTTTGCACCAGAGTCAAATAATACTTTAGCATAGACATCATGAATGAGAAATGTACCGCTACTCACATCGGGAATCAATTCGGCATCTTGAGCTGTCAGTACGAAGGTTCTAGTATTCTTCTTGGGTCCTTCGGTTGTCTTTGACTTGTTATTAGGTACGGTAGCTAGTTTTGGTCGAATATGGCCTGCCTCTCCGATTGAAGCATATTTTACTGTTAACTTTTCTTCTACACTCTTCTTCTTTATGTCCAGGTATCTTACAGAAGTTTCAGTATACCGTACACTTTCCTGAATGCTTCCTTTTATAGAACTTACAGAAAGGTGATGAAGAGGATGGAGCTGCTCCTTTTCTACCGTAGGAATTACCAGAACGTAGTTCTTGGGTAATTCTTTGGGCTAAATCCTTTTTCTGGTGTTCTTCCCGTGTGCGTATCAGTCCCTGTCAAAGTGTTAGCAAGCTCCACTGCTTCTTCAATCGTTTGTGGTCTAGCTGCTTTGAACATATCTCTGATTTCACTAACTAATCCCCAGATGTAACGATAAATTAATATCGGTTTTGGCAAATCCAGTACTGGTACTATTCTTGCATATTCAAAGAATTTGGTAGTAAATTCATGACAATTTACCCCAATCATCTTATGGTTTAGAAATTTATTAGCTATCTGTTCTTTTTCATGAGGAGGACAAAAATTTCTTTCAATTATCTCCTTAAATTCATTCCATTCCATGTTATAAACCATGTCACTCCCTTTTGATTGAAGAATTATATTCCACCATTCTAATGCTTCATCCTTGAAAAGGTTAGAAGTATACATTATCTTATCTTCTTCAGCACACTTACTAATTTTTAAAACTGCTTCAGTCTTCTCTAACCAGTGTAAGGCTAAAATGGCTTCTTCATTACAAGAAAATTCGATTGGTTTACAGGACAAGAATTCTTTATAAGAACAACCATAGGCGATGGTCTTCTTTCGTTTAGGAATTGGAGCTTTGACAAGAATGCCAATGTCTCAATTGACGCTTTAGAATTACAAATACTCAATCACTGTTAAATATAATTTAAATAATTGAGGTTTTGTATAAACAGTTTACAAAAAGAAGGAATTACTCACATTGCTAATTTAGGTATTTCCTTGTGACTTCCTGGTTATAATATATTAATTTAAACAATGCACACGCGTTAGTATAATAACCCAAATTTACATTAGTTATACCCTCCGCGAGACAGAACTCCAACGACTTTGTCAGGCAGAGCCTCGACATGCGTTACGGAGTACTAAATCAATCGGGCAGCGTATCTAATACATAACCGGGGGTTATAATACTTACATCAAGGCAGACCTTCGCTAATTAGGGGTATAATACCCGTGACTTTTAACTTTAATATTAGAGAGAAAGAAAGAAAATTGTGAGTAACTGAAACTGAGGCCGAAGCCCCCTTTTATAGGGTTGTTTGGGTGGCGGCTTGCGCCCCGCGATGCCCCACTATTCCTTCTTCGTGGCCCGCGAGCTAGGCTGGCTAGGGGCTAGCCTTGGCTAGTCACCACTATAGGTCCGCCGAGTGTCACGCCATGTGGCGGGCTAAGGTTTCGCCACTTATCACTCGGTCGCGCCCCGCGACAGACCAAGAGGAGTGAGGACCTCCTGATTTTTGTTTTATTTGATTTTTGTTAAATTTAAGGTATTTCGGGGCCAGTTTTCGTATACGGGATGTATTTTAGGGCGTATGGGGGCATGTTTAAGGGTTTCAGGAGAGTTGTTATATCATCCCCACCTTGTTTTAGAACTCGTCCTCGAGGTCTACTGGAACACGTGTGGATATTTCCTCTTCATCTCTGATTCAAGCTCCCAAGTGTACTTTGGTCCTCTCTTGGAATCCCATTTCACTTTGACTAGAACTAATCTCTTTTGTTTGAGATTCTTGATCTTTCTGTCTTCCATTTTTAGTGGTTTCTCTACAAACTTAAGTTTCTCATTTACCTCTATGTCCTTAAGAGGTATCACTAATGATTCATCTGCTAAGCATTTCTTGAGATTACATACATGAAATACATCATGTATTCCTACCATTTCCTCTGGCAGTTGTAGCTGATAAGCTACAGGTCCTATCCTTCTAATCATCTTAAAAGGTCTAATATACCTGGGGCTTAGCTTTCCCCTTTTGACGAATCTAACTACTCCTTTCCATGGAGAAACTTTTAATAATACCTTATCTCCTACTTGAAATTCAAATGGTTTTCGCCTGTTATCAGCATAACTCTTTTGACGATCGCGTGCTGCTTTTAGTCTATCCTTGAATTGAATAATCTTGTCCGTTGTTTCTTGTACTACCTCTGGTCCAGATAGTTGCTTTTCTCCAATTTCTGCCCAATAGGCTGGAGTTCAGCACTTTCATCCATAAAGTGCTTCAAATGGTGCAGCATTGATACTGGTATGATAGCTGTTATTATAGGAAAATTCTATTAATAATAAATCATCGCCCCAATTTCCTCCGAAATCAATTACACAAGCTCTAAGCATATCTTCCCCATTGTCTGAATTGTCCTTTCACTTTGTCCATCCATTTGGGGATGATAAGTTGTGCTTAGATTTAACTTAGTTCCCATTGCGTTTTGGAAACTAGTCGAAAAATGAGAAGTAAACGGCTATCTCTATCAGACACAATAGATAAAGGAATTCCATGTAATGAAACTATTTCATTTACATATAACTTAGCTAATTGATCCATACTGAAAGTTTCCTTCATCGGTAAGACATGAGTAGAGTTGGTTAATCTGTCTACAATCACCCAGATTGTATCATTACCTTTTCTTGTCTTGGGTAATTTGGTAACAAAGTCCATTGTTTTCAATTCCCATTTCCATACAGGCATTTCCAATTGCTGCAATAAACCTGAGGGTTTCTGATGTTCAGCTTTTACTTGTAAACAGGTTAAACACTTGGCAGCATATGCTGCTATATCCTTTTTCATTCCTAACCACCAGAAATTCTTTCTTAAGTCTTGATACATCTTATAACTACCGGGATGTATCGTATACTTAGACTTATGGGCTTCTTCTAAAATTAGGAGGCGTAGGTTTCCTTGTTTAGGTATCCAAATTCTTTTCTTATGGAATCTCCAAATTTAATCTATTCCTTGTTTTAATTCCTTAATCATTCCCTTTAATTTTTCAGTATCGTCCTTGATTACTGATTCTTGTACTTCTCTAATTTGCTCATTTAAATCTATCTGCAGATTTAATTTAAGAGAACGTACTTTTCTTGGCTTATCGTGATACTTTTGACTTAAAGCATCAGCTACTACATTAGCTTTTTCTGCATGATACTGGATAACACAATCATAATCGCTAAGAATTTCCATCCAGCGTCTCTGTCTCATATTTAACTCTTTTTTCCCGAAAACATATCTTAAACTCTTATGATCGGTGAAAATGGTAAACTTACTACCGTAAAGGTAATGTCTCCAAATTTTAAGGGCAAAAATTATTGCTCCTAATTCTAGATCATGGGTTGTATAATTCTCTTCATGATTCTTAAGTTGTCTAGAGGCATAGGCTTTAACCTTTTGACGTTGCATCAACACACATCCATAACCTAATTTAGAAGCGTCACAATAGACTACAAAGTCTTCAGTTCCTTCTGGTAATGCTAGTATGGGTGCGTTGGTTAATCTTTACTTAAGGATTCTAAAGGCTTCTTCCTGTTGTGGTCCCCATTCAAACTTAACTGATTTACAGGTCAGTTTTGTTAAAGGAATGGCTATTCTAGAGAAATCTAGGATAAATCGTCTATAATAACTTGGCAGTCCAAGAAAACTTATCACCTCCATTGGTGATTCAGAGACTTTCCATTTAGTAATCGCCTCAATCTTTGTGGGATCCACATGAATTCCTTCATGATTGACTAAATGTCCAAGAAATTGTACTTCTTGTAACCAAAGTTCACATATTGAGAATTTAGCATAAAACTTTTCCTTTCTCAATAATGTAAGAACTACATGCAGATGCCCTGCATGTTCCTCTTTACTCTTAGAGTAAATGAGAATATCATCTATAAAGATAATTATGAATTTATCCAGATATGGTTTACATATTCTGTTCTTCATGTCCATTAATCCGGCTGGGGCATTGGTTAGACCAAATGGCATGACTGTAAATTCATAATGACCATACCTTGTTCTGAAGGCAGTTTTAGGAATGTCATCTTCCTGTACTTTCAGTTGATGATATCCTGAGCGTAAATAGACCTTAGAAAAGAATCGATCTCCTTGCAGTTGATCAAACAGATCATCGATTCTCGGTAATGGGTACCGATTTTTAATCGTGACTTTATTCAATTCGCGGTAATCAATACACATACGCATTGATCCGTCTTTCTTTTTGACAAACAAGATTGGTGCTCCCTAAGGTGATGAACTTGGTTGTATGAAACCTTTCTCCAGAAGTTCGTCCAATTGTATCTTTAATTCTTGCATCTCTGCTGGCGCCAAACGGTAAGGTGCCTTGGCAATCGGTGTTGTCCCTGGTAGTAGGTGAATTCTGAATTCGACTTCCCTATGTGGCGATAGTCCGGGTAGCTCTTTAGGAAAAACATCTGAGAATTGAGATACTACGGGAATATCTTTCAATTCTTTTTCTATAGTGTTAATGATTATGGAAATCATATACACTAATGATCATTTTCTTGCATAACTTGTGGTTTTCATCACAGAGATGAATTTCGTAGATCTAGTTGGCTTATCTCCTTTAATTGTGATCTTTTCACCTGTTGGTGAATTTACTTGTATTGACTTTTGATCACATAGAATACTGGCTTTATTGGTTACAAACCAATCAATTCCTAATACAATATCAAATCCAGCTAGGTTCATTGGGTAAAGGTTAGCAATAAAATTATGGTTTAGAATTTATATTCTTGTACCTTGCAAGATTATAGTGATCTTAATGGATTCTCCATTTGACGTTTCTATTAGACATTCTTGTTGAAGTTTAGTTAATGGTTGACTAAGAATTTTGCAAAATGAAGTATTAATAAAACTTTGGTTTGCATCAAAGTCAAATAATACTTTAGCAAAAACATCATTAACTAAAATCATACCGGCAATCACATCCGGAATCATCTTGGCTTCTTCTGCTGTCAGAACTAAAGCTCTAGCATTCTTAGTAGTCTTATTATTCATGGTTGGAGCTAGTTTCGGACAGTTCGGTTTAATATGCCTTTTTTTCTCCACAATTGAAGCACACTCCATTGCTCGGTTTCTTCCTGCAGTCTTCTTCCTTGTGTCCCGGTATTTTGCAGAAGTTGCAGTAAGTAGAACATTTTCTTGAATGTTTCTTCTTGCAAGACTTGTAGTAAGGTGTAGAAGTAGAACCTACATTCTTTCCACGGTTGGAATTACCGTAGCGAAATTCCTGGGTAATCTTCTGGACTAGGTTCTTCCTCTGGTTCTCTTCTGGCGTACATACCAATTCATCAGTCAAGGTATTTGCTAGTTCTACATCTTCTTCTATGGTTTGTGGTCTAGCTTCCTTGACTACATGTCTAATCTCACTGATTAATCCCCAGATATAACGGGAGATTAGTACTGGTTCTGGTGAGGCTAGGGTTGGCACTATTCTAGCATATTCGAAGAATATGGTAGTGTAACTCTTACACTCTACTCCAGTCATTCTAAGGTTTAAGAACTTATTAGCAATTTGTTCTTTTTCATTGGGAGGACAGAATTTCCTTTCGACCATGTTCTTAAACTCAGTCCATTCCATATTATAGACTCTATCACTTCCCCTAGATTGTAGAATAGTATTCCACCATTCTGAGGCTGCATTCTTAAAAAGATTGGAAGTAAACATGATTTTGTCTTCCTCTGCACAATTGCTTATTTTTAAGACAACCTCTGTCTTTTCTATCCAGCGTAGAGCTGTAATGGCTCCTTCATTGCTAGAGAATTCTATTGGTTTGCAAGACCAGAATTCTTTGTAAGAACAACCATAAGACATGGTTCTTCTTGTTTTTGGGATAGGCAATTGAAGTAACGGTCCATTGTTTACGCTGTGACTGGGTTTAGTAGGTGATCGTTTCCTTCCACTATTACTTTTATTATTTTCCGCTTCTTTAACAGTTTGGATGATATATGGCATAGCATCTCTAATTCCTTGGGTTACTATGTGTCGAATGGCACTGTTATTTATTTGGTTATCATTATTCTGGTTTTCCTGATTTTCTTCGTTGTCCATATGGATTATAATACCAAATATTAATATCACAGAGCAATATTTAATGCAAACAATCACACAAACAAACACATTGATCAAAATCGTCGTGCATTGCGACATTTACTCTATTTTATATATATCCATCTATTACAAACTGTAACTAGAATTTAAAATATACTACTAGTTATGCATTAGTAGGTATTAGATTATCTATTTTGGGGTTTTTTTCAAACTACTCGCGTTTATATATATATATATATTATTTCTAGGGGTTCATCCAATACTGCATATTTCCCTCGCCATACTTCCAAACGCGTTTTTCCCTTATTTTCCTGATTCTCTCTCCTTCATAAACTAACTTCTCACTAAACGTGCGGAGTTCCTGCACATTTTCTGTCACACCCCCAAAATCCACATGCGGAGTATCACCGCTTGGAGGCGTGACTGACCAGGATCAAACCACTAATCATATTGAACGAGTAAATAATTAATTGTAAAAGTCCAACCAACACGATTAGTGTCCAAAACAAACATAGTTAAGTTATGAGCGGAAGCATAATGTTTAAAACCAAATCAAAAGTTCAATTATCCAAATGTTTAACATGGCACACAGATGTCCATGTCCCACAACGACTCTTCCTTGTGCAAGCTCCAGCTAAGTACCTATAGACCTGCAAAGCATGTAGTAACGAGTCAACAACAATGTCGAGTGAGTTCACTTTTGGGTGTCCAGTTTATAGTTGTTCTGAAAACACAGTTTGCTCTTTACCAGCTATCCAGCCGTGGGGGTTACCCCATAGTTCGAAAAACGTTTATTAGTTACCCGTTCTTACGTTGGCTATTCCAGCCCGGCTCTATGGCCGTGGGGGCTACCCCATGTTTAATTCCCCATACTCGTTACCATATCGACTACTAACGTTCGTCATGTTTAAGTGCCCTAACGTCTGTGTCTATCATCACTGACGTGCCATAGTCCATTAGTCCACGCCCGTCCTCTGCGGCACGGTGTGAGGTTTGTTAAACCTAATAGCGCTATTTAACTAATGACCCGTTCGCCATTGGCCTCGGCGATTAAGTCGATACAAAAGGAGGGACTTCGTTGATAGAGTTCTAGTCTAGTATAGTTAAATCCGTCTCATACTGGACGAGGAATCTACGTTCCTGAATACGTCTCAACAGGACGAGGAATCTATGTTCCTGATTATGTCTCAACAGGACGAGGAATCCCTATTCCTTAACCCATTCCCAACCCCTGGGAATCCCATGCTTTGTAGAGAAGTGTGAACTCACCTTGGTTTGCTCGGCAGATTACACAGAAAGGTCAAGTCTAGCAGCTAGTGGTCAACCACGTCCTAACGTGGTTATCATACAAGTCAGGTTTTGGTGTCAAGTAGTGCACACAAGTATCACATTGATAACATACAAGAAACACATACAAAACATGGCAAACATGCAACATCACGCTAAACCATTCAATTTGTGCGACTCGAAAGGTTAAGCCCAATAACCAACGGCCCAACCTATTGTGCGATCGGCATACATGTGCGATCCACAATGGGTTGTGCGGTCCAATCATGCCCGGCCCAAATATCATAACAGTCCAACAAGTAACAGCCCAATAATTAAACAACTAAACAGCTTGTGCGATCCAATACATGTTGTGCGATTGGACTAATCCGGCCCAAACACATACCCGGCCCAATAGTTAAGTGACACTACAACTTGTGCTACCCGAAGGTCCTTGTGCGACTGATCTTCTTGTACGACCAAGAGGTCTTGTGCGAGTGGACCTCTTGTGCGACCAAGAGGTCTTGTGCGATCAGTTTTATTGATTCGAATAATATGGAAATTAGTTACATAGCTATTATCTTGCCACCAATTGCAAAGTTCCCTTTTATTTTACCAATTAACTACTTAACAGTTTTATACATAACTAATATTCGATCAAACAAGGGTATTTACGATCTAATTTATATGAACCCTAATTAATACATGATCATTGTATGAACAATAATTTATCACATCATCACATTCAATCCGATTTACATGATCATACAACAGATTATAAACATCATCCTTCAACATGCAACCAAATCCGAAAACAAGACCTGATAATCGATTAACATCATCAATCCAAAGCATAGAAACATCACAGCCGGTTTAAATGAGTATTTGGTTCTCATTCATCATCTTAATTTCCAAATCATATTACACAACACTAAACCATTCGGATCCAAACATGTACATGGCCGATTGCATACATTCATATTAACATAACAATACATTATTATGTAATCATCAAATCTCATCAAAATCAACATACATGTGAGCCGATTAACAAGAACACTTATCATTCAACATCATAATCTATCATGTTAACCGAAACCCTAGATCATCATGCAACTATATTAGCACACACATCAAAACATCATCAAACATGTATTCGATAAACCCAAACACTAACCGGATTAGAGATGATTGAGGGTTAATCCGAATGATGAAACTTCGAGGGAGAGACTCTTTGTTGCCGACAAGTTCAAGAGGAGAGAAAGAGAGGAAGCTAGGGTTTGTGTGTTTAGAATGTTTAGCAAAACAAGTGAGGAATATACTCTATCCCCTAATGTTATGCGACAAAGAGAAGGAGTGGGCCGAACCCTCAATGGGCTGCACATAGGTCCGAATACAAAGTGTAGCCCAAATGGGCTTGTGCGATCGAATGGTGTTGTGCGTTTGGGTCGTTCCTATACATTCATACATACAACACAACATATATTCACTTAACATTCAATAACGTAATATTCCATTAAATCATCCCATACACATAATCACATAAAGTTTACGTTACAAAGATAGGTTCGAAAATACGAGTTGTCACATTTTCGGTACTCATTGGTGATGGCGGTGCGGGTATTGGTTCAGGGTACGGTGGTAAAGGGTCTCCATACGGGTATGGGTTTTCTAGGATTTCCCTAACATACAGGTCAGCATCCCAATATGGATCTAGAGGGTCAAGATTGGGGTATGGTGCTAATGGGTTTGGTATGGGTTCCTCTTGTAGGTAGAATTCTCGATAATCCCTATGGTCGTCATTCCACGGATCATATGCTAAGCGATTGGGTGTTGGGACTCTAGGTATCTCATTTGGATTAAAAGCTGGTATGGGAATTGGTTCTTCTTTGTTGGGTTCTATTTCCATAGCCTGAGTGGGAAACAGTGGTAGTGGTTGTGGTGCAATGATTTGTTCTAGATTTGGGTCGGCGGCAGTGGTAGCTAATATGTGAAAGTTGGCAAAGCGCCTATTGATTATGTCTTGGGTCTGGGCATGCATTTCCCTATTTGTTGTTGCTAAAGCCCTTTGTTGTTGTAATTTTCTCACTCTTTTCCTACGCTGATGTGCTCCCCGACTGAACCATCCTCTCTTTTTGGTAGGGAATGGTTCTGCGGATTGCGCTTTAAAGATGAATATCCCATCTTCGGTGTCAGCTGAGTACCCTAAATGAGTAGGCTGGGAGGAAGTTTCTTCATCTCTAGGAGAACTAGACAATTGACGATAAGCGTCCGATGGTCCTTGATCACTCATACTGTAAACTAACAGACTGTCAAATAACACAAAATAATAATACACACGTATGCACATAGTCACATAGATTATTTCCTAATAAAATTGACAATTTCAATGTCAGCAGAACACTTTTGTGGCTGAAATCAGTTGCTGTAGCTCTGATACCACCTCCTGTCGCAACCCCCGACCCCTTGCCCCGGGAGGCGGGCATCCGCGAGCTTCGCACATTCGGTGGTATCGGTGTTTTATTAATTTGGCAGCGGAATTTACATCAGGACCGTAGTTAGGAAATATTTTATCAGAGTAAAACACCTCATTTTATAAATAATAAACATATGGGTAAAACCCAAGTTTCCATTCATATTCTGTATGTAGGGATAAACCCTAATTTATTGAAATAAAACTTTTTCTTTATTTAGGTAACTTTTATAGCCACTTTACCAAGCCCTCAGTGCTCTCTAGCTGGCTTCGATTTTGGCTTTCACATTTTGTTACCTGAAACACGTTTAAAACATTTTTTGTCAGTGGAAAATACTGGTGAGTGAATCCCTGTTTAATCAAAACAGGTTTTATCATTGTACAACATTGAGAGCAGTCCAACAATTACATTTGTTTATATCTACTTTAATTACCACCCACGGTACTGTCAATCCTGACTGGTGGTAATGTTACAACTCACAGTGTAGTAACAAATTTAGTATACAAAACCCCAACATACCGACGATAATTGTAGAATTACAAATACTCAATCACTGTTAAATATAATTTAAATAATTGAGGTTTTGTAAAAACAGTTTACAAAAAGAAGGAATTACTCACATTGTTAATTTAGCTATTTCCTTGTGACCTCCTGGTTATAATCTATTAATTAAACAATGCACACACATGAGTATAATAACCCAAATTTATATTAGCTATACCCTCCCTGAGACAGAACTCCAACGACTGAGTCAGGCAGAGCGTCGACATGCGTTACGGAGCACTAAATCAATCAGGCAGCGTATCTAATACGTAACCGGGGGTTATAATATTTACATCGAGGCAGAGCTTCGCTAATTAGGGGTATAATACCCGAGAGTTTTAGCTTTAATATTAGAGAGAAAGAAAGAAATTTGTGAGCGACTGAAACTGAGGCCGAAGCCCCCTTTTATAGGGTTGTTCGAGTGGCGGCTCGCGCCCCGCGACGCCCCACTCTTCCTTCTTCGTGGCCCGCGAGCTAGGCTGGCTAGGGCATATCCTTGGACAGTCACCACTATAGGCCCGCCGAGTGTCACGCCACGTGGCGGGCTGGGGTTTCGCCACTTGTCACTCGGTCGCGCCCCCGAGGACCTCCTGATTTTTGTTAAATTTAAGGTATTTCGGGGCCGGTTTTCGTATACGGGGTGTATTTTAGGGGCGTGTGGGACATGTTTAAGGGTTTTGGGATAGTTGTTATAACCCATGTATGATAATCCGATTTATTTTAGTATGGTTATCATGAAAAAAAAACATTTCAGCTAACTATACATGTGTGGTAGTACTGATCATTTACATTATAGCAATGGTCATAAAACAAGATTTATGTACACATACATATTGAACTGTATGTGGCATGTGTACTTAGTTTTAAAATGTGTTTGTTAACTATATTTATCAGCAAAAGCTGACTTATTTTGAAGATTGACTCTCAAGTGATCATTAGATGTAAAAGTTGGATTCCCTACATTGGGTTTCCCAAACTAATCCTCTCTAGAAGCCTTAAAGCATGGCATCTCGATATCAATATTGCAATAGATACTCTTCATCATCATAGTGGTCTTTGACACTTTCTATACATATGGTCTTTACTTTGGTGATGTTTCCTTGATTACGGAAAAACAATCATGCTTAAGAAAATATATCTTTCCATAAAACAATAACAAGCCCTATAAGAGGTTATACACATGTTTACAAAACCTAAGTGTAATTTTAATCTTCTTCGCATCAAAATATGTGTGTAATTTCAGTATTTCCGAACTTCCAGACTTGACTTAATAGGTAATCATTCAACTATGCTTCTAAAGCCTTCAATAGTACGCGGTCAAATGCTACAAAATACATTTTAATCAATAATGCGCAGTTTTATTGATCAAGGGATCTAATACCGCAGTAAAAATCCATTCCCGATTTCATCCATTTTCAGCACTTTCCATTTTTAGCTTAGTTGAAAACGCGTGAATTGATTTATCTTTATTTGGGGTTTCTCCTAAGGTATCATGGATATGCCTTTACAATTATATGTTGTGTGTATTGAATAGACCTCATACGCTCACACTGTCATATGACGACATTTTATTGACCCAGAGCACACATTTTATTGCAAGCAAATATCTCTTTCTCTTAGAAGATGAATGGTCCCACATAAAGAAATAGGCTTATTATATATGAGTTATTATGTATAAAACACAGGGTGGAGATACAATAGTAAGTTTATTTGGCTAGGAAAGCTAGGAAGTGGTCTTGACCATCCATTTAGCTAATCAAGGGCTAAGATTAAATGATGGAAATTAAAGGGAATAAAAGAGGCGCGTGAGTTTGTTTAGGGGCATTCTAGTCTATCCAAGACAATAGTTTCTCTCTCCTCCAATTCCCCCATTTTTTAAACGTTAATAACTCTTTCATACGACATTATTTTTTTTATAAAAATTGCACCAAAAAAACGAGCGTTTTTTTATCTTTAAAACGAGTATACTATTGCTATATTTTCGAAAAAAAAAATTGAAAACCCTGTTGCGTAAAAAAGAAATGAAAAAAACCTAAAAATGACTTTTTTTCTAAAACGCAATGCACCAAAAACACCAAGAAATGTCTTATTTGTAAAACGCAATGGCCAGAAAACACAAAGAAATGTGTTATTTCTAAAACACAATAGCCTAAAAACTCAAAAGAAAGTGTAGTTTGTAAAACGCAATGGACTAAAAACACATAAAAATGTGTTGTACCTAAACCGCAATGCACCAAAAACACAAACACATGTCTTGTTTCTAAAACGCAATGGCCAGAAAACACTTAAAATGTTTGTTTTCTAAAACGCAATAGACTGAAAACACATAAAAATGTGTTTAACCTAAAACGCAATGCACCAAAAACACAAAGAAATGTCTTATTTATAAAACGCAATGGCCAGAAAAAACAAAAGAAAGTGTTCTCTCTAAAACGCAATGGACTGAAAACACTTCAAAATGTGTTTTTTTCTAAAACGCAATGGCCAGAAAACACATAAAAATGTCTTAGTTCTAAAACGCAATGGCCTAAAAACAAATGAAAGTGTTCCCTCTAAAATGCAATGAATAAAAACACTTCAAAATGTGTTTTTTCTAAAACCAATGGCCAGAAAACACATAAAAATGTCTTAGTTCTAAAACGCAATGGCCTAAAAACACCAAAGAAAGTGTTCTCTCTAAAACGCATTGAACTAGGACAACAGTTTTTTCTGTGAATTCTCTGAACCAGGAATGCAGTTCTAAAACGCAATGGCATAAAACTGTCTACGAATGCAGTTTTCCAGAGGCAATTTACTGAAAATTAAATTTTCCAGAGGCAACCCCAGCCAGGGGCTCTGCCCCTTAGACCCTGCCAGGGGCTGCCGCCCCAGGACCCCTGCCAAGATCGTAAAACGCAATGACTAAATCAAAAACCCAGATCGTGAAAATGAAATTAAAGAATTTCTTACATGGATCGAAGCCGATTTCTTCATCGAATTTCTTACCGGGTAGCTCTTTAGGAAAAACATCTGAGAATTGAGATACTACGGGAATATCTTTCAATTCTTTTCCTTTAGTGTTAATGATTATGGAAATCATATACACTAATGATCATTTTCTTGCATAACATGCGGTTTTCATCACAGAGATGAATTTCGTAGAACTAGTTGGCTTATCTCCTTTAATTGTGATCTTTTCACCTGTTGGTGAATTTACTTGTATTGACTCTTGATCACATAGAATACTGGCATTATTGGTTACTAACCAATCAATTCCTAATAAAATATCAAACCCAGCTAGGTTCATTGGGTAAAGGTTAGCAATAAAATTATGGTTTAGAATTTCTATTCTTGCTCCTTGCAAGATTTTAGTGATCTTAATGGATTCTCCATTTGCCGTTTCTATTAGACATTCTTGTTGAAGTTTAGTTAATGGTTGAATAAGAATTTTGCAAAATGAAGTATTAATAAAACTTTGGTTTGCACCAAAGTCAAATAATACTTTAGCGAAAACATCATTACCTAAAAATGTACCGGCAATCACATCCGAAATCATCTTGGCTTCTTCTGCTGTCAGAACTAAAGCTCTAGCATTCTTAGTAGTCTTATTATTCATGGTTGGAGCTAGTTTCGGACAGTTCGGTTTAATATGCCTTTTTTTCTCCACAATTGAAGCACACTCCATTGCTCGGTTTCTTCCTGCAGTCTTCTTCCTTGTGTCCCGGTATTTTGCAGAAGTTGCAGTAAGTAGAACATTTTCTTGAATGTTTCTTCTTGCAAGACTTGTAGTAAGGTGTAGAAGTAGAACCTACATTCTTTCCACGGTTGGAATTACCGTAGCGAAATTCCTGGGTAATCTTCTGGACTAGGTTCTTCCTCTGGTTCTCTTCTGGCGTACATACCAATTCATCAGTCAAGGTATTTGCTAGTTCTACATCTTCTTCTATGGTTTGTGGTCTAGCTTCCTTGACTACATGTCTAATCTCACTGATTAATCCCCAGATATAACGGGAGATTAGTACTGGTTCTGGTGAGGCTAGGGTTGGCACTATTCTAGCATATTCGAAGAATATGGTAGTGTAACTCTTACACTCTACTCCAGTCATTCTAAGGTTTAAGAACTTATTAGCAATTTGTTCTTTTTCATTGGGAGGACAGAATTTCCTTTCGACCATGTTCTTAAACTCAGTCCATTCCATATTATAGACTCTGTCACTTCCCCTAGATTGTAGAATAGTATTCCACCATTCTGAGGCTGCATTCTTAAAAAGATTGGAAGCAAACATGATTTTGTCTTCCTCTGCACAATTGCTTATTTTTAAGACAGTCTCTGTCTTTTCTATCCAGCGTAGAGTTTCAATGGCTCCTTCATTGCCAGAGAATTCTATTGGTTTGCAAGACCAGAATTCTTTGTAAGAACTACCACAAGACATGGTTCTTCTTGTTTTTGGGATAGGCAATTGAAGTAACGGTCCATTGTTTACGCTGTGACTGCGTTTAGTAGGTGATTGTTTCCTTCCACTATTACTTTTATTATTTTCCGCTTCTTTAACAGTTTGGATGATATATGGCATAGCAACTCTAATTCCTTGGGTTACTATGTGTCGAATGGCACTGTTGTTTATTTGGTTATCATTATTCTGGTTTTCCTGATTTTCTTCGTTGTCCATATGGACTATAAACATTTACCAAATATTAATATCACATAGCAATATTTAATGTAAACAATCACACAAACAAACACATTGATCAAAATCGTCGTGCATTGCGACATTTACTCTATTGTATATATATCCATCTATTACAAACTGTAACTGGAATTTAAAATATACTACTAGTTATGCATTAGTAGGTATTAGATTATCTATTTTAGTTGGGTTTTTTTCAAACTACTTGCGTTTATATATATATATATATATATTATGTCTAGGGTTCATCCAATACTACATATTTCGCTCGTCATACTTCCAAACGAGTTTTTCCCTTATTTGCCTGATTCTCTCTCCTTTATAAACTAACTCCTCACTAAACGTGCGGAGTTCCTGCACATTTTCGGTACTCATTGGTGATGGCGATGCGGGTATTGGTTCAGGGTACGGTGGTAAAGGGTCTCCATACAGGTATGGGTTTTCTAGGATTTCCCTAACATACTGGTCAGCATCCCAATATGGATCTAGAGGGTCAAGATTGGGGTATGGTGCTAATGGGTTAGGTATGGGTTCCTCTTGTGGGTAGAGTTCTCGATAATCCCTATGGTCGTCATTCCACGGATCATATGCTAAGGGATTGGGTGTTGGGACTCTAGGTATCTCATTTGGATTAAAAGCTGGTATGGGAATTGGTTCTTCTTTGTTGGGTTCTATTTCCATAGGCTGAGTGGGAAACAGTTGTAGTGGTTGTGGTGCACTGATTTGTTCAAGATTTGGGTCTGTGGCAGTGGTAGCTAATATGTGAAAGTTGGAAAATCGCCTATTGATTATGTCTTGGGTCTGGGCATTCATTTCCCTATTTGCTGCTGCTAAAGCCCTTTGTTGTTGTAATTTTCTCATTCTTTTCCTACGCTCATGTGCTCCCCGACTGAACCATCCTCTCTTTTTGGTAGGGAATGGTTCTGCGGATTGCGCTTTAAAGATGAATATCCCATCTTCGGTGTCAGCTGAGTACCCCGAAGGAGTAGGCTGCGAGGAAGTTTCTTCATCTCTAGGAGAACTAGACAATTGACGATAAGCGTCTGATGGTCCTTGATCACTCATACTGTAAACTAACAGATTGTCAAATAACACAAAATAATAATACACACATATGCACATAGTCACATAGATTATTTCCTAATAGAATTGACAATTTCAATGTCAGCAGAACACTTTTGTGGCTGAAATCAGTTGCTGTAGCTCTGATACCACCTCCTGTCGCAACCCCCGACCCCTTGCCCCGGGAGGCGGGCATCCGCGAGCTTCACACATTCGGTGGTATCGGTGTTTTATTAATTTGGCAGCGGAATTTACATCAGGACCGTAGTTAGAAAATATTTTATCAGAGTAAAACACCTCATTTTATAAAAAATAAACATACGGGTAAAACCCAAGTTTCCATTCATAATCTGTTTGTAGTGATAAACCCTAATTTATTGAAATAAAACTTTTTCTTTATTTAAGTAACTTTTATAGCCACTTTTCCAAGCTCTCAGTGCTCTCCAGCTGGCTTCTATTTTGGCTTTCACATTTTGTTACCTGAAACGTGTTTAAAACATTTTTTGTCAGTGGAAAATACTGGTGAGTGAATCCCAGTTTAATCAAAACAGGTTTTTATCATTGTACAACATTGAGGGTAGTCCAACAATTACATTTGTTTATATCTACTTTAATTACCACCCAAGGTACTGTCAATCCTGACTGGTGGTAATGTTACTACTCACAGTGTAGTAACAAATTTTGTATACAAAACCCCAACATACCGACGATAATTGTAGAATTACAAATACTCAATCACTGTTAAATATAATTTAAATAATTGAGGTTTTGTAAAAATAGTTTACAAAAAGAAGGAATTACTCACATTGCTAATTTAGGTATTTTCCTTGTGACTTCCTGGTTATAATCTATTAATTAAACAATGCACACACGTTAATATAATAACCCAAATTTACATTAGCTATACCCTCCCCGAGACAGAACTCCAACGACTGAGTCAGGCAGAGCCTCGACGTGCGTTACGGAGCACTAAATCAATCAGGCAGCCTATCTAATACGTAACCAGGGGTTATAATATTTACATCGAGGCAGAGCTTCGCTAATTAGGGGTATAATACCCGAGAGTTTTAGCTTTAATATTAGAGAGAAAGAAAGAAAATTGTGAGCGACTGAAACTGAGGCCGAAGCCCCCTTTTATAAGGTTGTTCAGGTGGCGGCTCGCGCCCCGCGGCGCCCCACTCTTCCTTCTTCGTGGCCCGCGAGCTAGGCTGGCTAGGGCATATCCCTGGACAGTCACCACTATAGGCCCGCCGAGTGTCACGCCACATGGCGGGTTGGGGTTTCGCCACTTGTCACTCGGTCGCGCCCCCCGAGGACCTCCTGATTTTTGTTAAATTTAAGGTATTTCGGGGCCGGTTTTCGTATACGGGGTGTATTTTAGGGGCGTATGGGACATGTTTAAGGGTTTTGGGAGAGTTGTTATAACCCATGTATGATAATCCGATTTATTTTAGTATGTTTATCATGAAAAAAAACATTTCAGCTAACTATACATGTGTGGTAGTACTGATCATTTACATTATAGCAATGGTCATAAAACAAGATTTATGTACACATACATATTGAACTGTATGTGGCATGTGTACTTAGTTTTAAAATGTGTTTGTTAACTATATTTATCAGCAAAAGCTGACTTATTTTGAAGATTGACTCTCAAGTGATCATTAGATGTAAAGGTTGGATTCCCTACATTGGGTTTCCCAAGCTAATCCTCTCTAGAAGCCTTAAAGCATGGCATCTCGATATCAATATTGCAATAGATACTCTTCATCATCATAGTGGTCTTTGACACTTTCTATACATATGGTCTTTACTTTGGTGATGTTTCCTTGATTACGGAAAAACAATCATGCTTATGAAAATATATCTTTCCATAAAACAATAACAAGCCCTATAAGAGGTTATACACATGTTTACAAAACCTAAGTGTAATTTTAATCTTCTTCGCATCAAAATATGTGTGTAATTTCAGTATTTTAGAACTTCCAGACTTGACTTTCTAGGTAATCATTCAACTATGCTTCTAATGCCTTCAATAGTACGCGGTCAAATGCTACAAAATATATTTTAATCAATAATGCGCAGTTTTATTGATCAAGCGATCTGATACCGCAGTAAAAATCCATTCCGAATTTCATCCATTTTCAGCACTTTCCATTTTTAGCTTAGTTGAAAACGCGTGACTTGATTTATCTTTATTTGGGGTTTCTCCTAAGGTATCATGGATATGCCTTTGCAATTATATGTTGTGTGTATTGAATAGACCTCATACGCTCACAATGTCATATGACGACATTTTATTGACCCAGAGCACACATTTTATTGCAAGCAAATATCTCTTTCTTTTAGAAGATGAATGGTCCCACATAAAGAAATAGGCTTATTATATATGAGTTATTATGTATAAAACATAGGGTGGAGATACAATATGAAGTTTATTTGGCTAGGAATGCTAGGAAGTGGTCTTGACTATCCATATAGCTAATCAAGGGCTAAGATTAAATGATGGAAATTGAAGGGACGAAAAGAGGCACGTGAGTTTGTTTAGGGGCATTCTAGTCAATCCAAGGCAATAGTTTCTCTCTCTCCTCCAATCCCCCCCCCCCCATTTTTTAAACGTTAATAACTCTTTCATACGACATTATTTTTTTTATAAAAATTGCACGAAAAAAACGAGCGTTCTTTTATCTTTAAAACGAGTATACTATTGCTATATTTTCGAATTTTTTTTTTGAAAACCCAGTTGCGTAAAACGCAATGAAAAAAAACCTAAAAATGACTCTTTTCTAAAACGCAATGCACCAAAAACACAAAGAAATGTCTTATTTGTAAAACGCAATGGCCAGAAAACACAAAGAAATGTGTTATTTCTAAAACGCAATAGCCTAAAAACTCAAAAGAAAGTGTAGTTTGTAAAACGCAATGTACTAAAAACACATAAAAATGTGTTGTACCTAAACCGCAATGCACCAAAAACACAAACACATGTCTTGTTTCTAAAACGCAATGGTCAGAAAACACTTAAAATGTCTGTTTTCTAAAACGCAATAGACTGAAAACACATAATACCTAAAACGCAATGCACCAAAAACACAAAGAAATGTCTTATTTATAAAACGCAATCGCCAGAAAACACTTAAAAATGTCTCATTTCTAAAACGCAATGGCCTAAAAAAAAACAAAAGAAAGTGTTCTCTCTAAAACGCAATGGACTGAAAACACTTCAAAATGTGTTTTTTCTAAAACGCAATGGCCAGAAAACACATAAAAATGTCTTAGTTCTAAAACGCAATGGCCTAAAAACAAAAGAAAGTATCCCCTCTAAAACGCAATGACTAAAAACACTTCAAAATGTGTTTTTTCTAAAACGCAATGGCCAGAAAACACATAAAAATGTCTTAGTTCTAAAACGCAATGGCCTAAAAACACCAAAGAAAGTGTTCTCTCTAAAACGCATTGAACCAGGACAACAGTTTTTTCTGTGAATTCTCTGAACCAGGAATGCAGTTCTAAAACGCAACGGCATAAAACTGTCTACGAATGCAGTTTTCCAGAGGCAATTTACAGAAAATTAAATTTTCCAGAGGCAACCCCAACCAGGGGCTCTGCCCCTTGGACCCTGCCAGGGGCTGCCGCCCCTGTGACCCCGCTACCAGGGGCTCCCGCCCCCGGACCCCTGCCAAGATCGTAAAACGCAATGACTAAATCAAAAACCCAGATCGTGAATATGAAATTAAAGAATTTCTTATATGGATCGAAGCCGATTTCTTCATCGATTGACGAAATTTGAATGATAGAAACACTTATCAGCGATTGACTCGAACGGATCGAGTGATTATCTTCAAAATCACGGGAAAAAAAAGAGATTTTGAATGAAATTAAACTGGGTTTTCTTCAAAAAAAAAAAAAGCTGAAGAACACGTTGATCGGGTGTTTGAATCATTGATTGATGACGAAAATCGCACTATAATGTAGTGATTATTGAGATAGTAAGTGAAGAAAAGGTTGAAGATGGTGGGTTTTGAAGTAACTGGGGAGAAGAAGGAAGAAGAAAGGGTGTGATTGACTAAAATACCCTTTATCTTTATTTTAAAATTTGCCACATGTCATAATCCTATTGCTTCCTATCCTTCCTAGTCAAAATAAACTTCCTATTTGATCTTTTCCCATAAAACACATACTAGGCTACTTATACGTTTATTCATTTGAGCGTTGGAGTAGCTTACAAGGTTTCCATCATGTACTTCCTCTAATATGGCTGCTTGACTCAAAGGTATGCCATACATGAACAATACTATATATGCACTTGTCCTTGCTAGTTTTAGAATACAACTTGTTTAAGCACCCATGTGCTACATAGGTTACACAGATATATAAATTGTATGTTGTAAATAATATTTCGAAAGAGTTAAATGCCATTTTAGTCTCTGTGGTTTGGGTCATTTTGCCAGTTTAGTTCAAAGGTTTCATTTTTAACATGTGGGTCCAAAAAGGTTTCACAGTTGCCATTTTAGTCCACTGGGTTAACTTCATCCATTTTTTCTGTTAACGAGAAGGCCAATTTGGTCATTTTGTATGTAATTCTGTTAACTAAAAGGGCAATTCAGCCATATAAAATGACCGAATTTGCCTTCTCGTTAACAGAAAAAACGGATGAAGTTAACCCAGTGGACTAAAATAGCAACTGTGAAACCTTTTTGGACCCACAAGTTAAAAATGAAACCTTTGGACTAAACTTGCAAAATGACCCAAACCACAGGGACTAAAATGGCATTTAACTCTATTTCGAAATGAAATAAGTGTTATATTAAATTTGTTAAATTTATATTATAATCAATTCACAAACAAATAAGCAAAATTATTAGTCTCTAAAGATATCTTTATATATCACATTTGTTGTCTTATTTGTAAGTTTACCTTTTTATCTAAAATAAAGAGTAAATTGTCATTTTAGTCCCTGAGTTTTGTCCAAATTTGTCACTTTGATCCAAATAGTTTTTTTCCCCTCTGGGTCCCTAACTTTTACATTTTGTTGCCATTTTGATCATTTTGTCTAACTCCATCCAAAAACCCAGTTTGTACTTAATCACTAATGTTTTCAGTTGTCATTTTGATCCAATTCCGAAAAATCAAAAAAATTCCAAAAAATTCAAAAAAAAATTTAAAAATCAAAAAAATTCTAAAAAATCATACAAATTCTAAAAAATCCAAAAATATTAAATGTTTCGGCACGAACCGTTTCGACCCGTACCGTTTCGAACCGAACCGTTTCGACTCGTACCGTATCGACGCGAACCGTTTCGACGCGAACGGTTCGGTTCAAAACGGTACGGCTCGAAACGGTTCGGGTTCGATACGGTACGGGCTCGAAATGGTTCGCGTCGAAACGGTTCGGTTCGATACGGTACGGTTCGAAACGGTTCGCGTCAAAACGGTTCGGGTCGAAACGGTTCGGTTCGAAACGGTTCGCGTCGAAACGGTACGGTTCGAAACGGTACGGGTCGAAACGCTTCGCGTCGAAACGGTTCGGGTTCGAAACGGTACGGGTCGAAGTAGTACGGTTCGATACGGTACGGGTCGAAACGGTTCGGTTCGAAACGGTTCGCGTCGAAACGGTACGGTTCTAAACGGTACGGGTCGAAACGCTTCTCGTCGAAACGGTTCGGGTTCGAAACGGTACGGGTCGAAACGGTACGGTTCGATTAGGTACGGGTCGAAACGGTTCGGTTCGAAACGGTACGGTTCGAAACGGTACGGGTCGAAACGCTTCGCGTCAAAACGGTTCGGGTTCGAAACGGTACGGTTCGATACGGTACGGGTCGAAACGGTTCGGTTCGAAACGGTTCGGGTCGAAACGGTACGGTTCGAAACGGTACGGGTCGAAACGGTACGGGTTGAAACGGTTCGGTTCGAAACGGTTCGCGTCGAAACGGTACGGTTCGAAACGGTACGGGTCGAAACGCTTCGCGTCGAAACGGTTCGGGTTCAAAACGGTACGGGTCGAAACGGTACGGTTCGATACGGTAGGCGTCGAAACGGTTCGGTTCGAAACGGTTCGCGTCGAAATGGTACGGTTCGAAACGGTACGGGTCGAAACGGTTCGTGCCGAAACATTTAATGATTTTTGGATTTTTTAGAATTTTTAAGATTTTTTAGAATTTTTTTTTATTTTTAGATTTTTTTTGAATTTTTTAGAATTTTAATGATTTTTTAGAATTTTTTTTATTTTTAGATTTTTTTGGAATTTTTTTGATTTTTTGGAATTTTTTTGATATTTTGGAATTGGATCAAAATGGCAACTGAAAACATTTTTTAAGGAAATCCTCAAAATACCCCTATTACAAACTGGGTTTTTGGATGGAGTTAGACAAAATGATCAAAATGGCAACAAAATGTAAAAGTCAGGGACCCAGAGGAGAAAAAAAACTATTTAGATCAAAGTGGCAAATTTGAACAAAACTCAGGGACTAAAATGGCAATTTACTCTAAAATAAATAATTCGATTCCATCTATGTTTGTTACTCTTGATACAATTGGTTATAAATTGTCCATTTATATTTGCATTATATCATGTGTTCTGTTCATCAAGTATTATAAAATCATATAGGTACTTCTTTAATTTATTCATATAGGTACTTCTTAAGTTATTGAAAAGTAAAGAACGATTGACAAAATTTAAAGTGGGAAAGTTTATGCTTTTGTATGAATTATTTGAAAATTATTGTGAAACAAGCCTAATAGCAAACAATATGAGAAAGAGTTGTAGGGGGAAAGAGATATTTCATTGATAGATCTATATTACAAGAGATACAATGGGAAGTATATATAGGAGAAGAAAACTTGAAGAAGAAGCTAATCTATTTTTAGTGTTGATAACCATAATATTAATAATATATTTATAACACTCCCCCTTGGTTATCAACTTGATACGCTTGGAGATGCTGCCTCGTTAAAAACCTTGTCAGGAAAACCCAGTGGGACAAAACCTTTGCTAAGGGAAAAAGAGTGCAGCGCGTATCGTCTCCCCCTGATACTTCTGGATCATGTACGTTGCCTCATTAAAAACCTTACTAAGAAAACCCAATGGGATAAAACTTAGTGAAGGGAAAAAGAGTGCAACTTATATAATACTCCCCCTCATTTGAACATGTATTCTTCAAGTGACTAGTGCCTTTTTTCTTGAAAGTTGCTCAACGTTTTTGTAGTCAATGATTTGCCGCTTGATCCCTTAATGTGCAATTCCTAATGTTCGCAATGTTGTATATCTTCATATGAGCCTTCTAGTGCCTCTTCTTTTAAATAAATATCATAAGATCCACAACTGTGATTTGTTACATTCCCTGCATTTACAAAACTAACCAAACTTGTTTTGATAGGTTAGTAAAATATAAATTCATATCTTACATACCTTAGACGTATTGAAATAGATGTTTTCCCATTTCAATATTTCGTCGTTTAGCACATGCTATATCAAATCGATAAATACAATAAAGATATATAAAATCATCAATAGATAGCAAGAAATACTAATGCACAATTGCACTTAAAGATGGTACCTCTAGACCAAAAATTCAATTTCTTTCATATGAAGCTATAACATTTTATATTTCAAGTAATTGAATATCCTTTAACGTAGTTAAAGGATAAGCTTTGTCCATGGTAAAACGTGTCAACCTCTTATAGATATAGTTTGATTTATTACACATATACTCGAACCGCAGGTCGAGTAATAATTACAATGTGTCAAGGTCATTCAAAAATGATCCCTCTAAAAGCTCGACAGTTTCTCTTGATGGTGCCTATACATCATCACTGTAAACTGTGATTATAGTGAACTTTTAGGAGAGGACTTTTGATAAAGATGGATGATATTATCAAACTCATATTGCTCTTTATAAGAATATCTCATGAGTTGTACAACACTCAATCCAACTATTTTATCCATACTATCTTTTTAAGTTTATAAAGATACATTCGTGAGGTTTTGAAATCAATGTTTCAGGCATTTACAATCATTCACTTACTTCTTTCCACTTTGAAAAACAATGTATGTGCATACACTCTTTAGGAGTTCTGTTATATAAACCTCCTCATTGATTTCTATATCATATGCAAGGATGTCTTGAACACTTGCTCCATTTGTATAATACATATTGTACCACGCTTATACACTGTACATTGAGATACCATAAGTACAAGTTTTCTATGTATGTTTATTGGTGCACAAGAATTACATCCATAAGATGCTTCCACTTAATCATATAAGCACTTAAATGCTTTAAGATACTCATCAGGAGTTCCAATTACATTCAATGTATTCAAATATGAATCTGTATACAATGACCATATCGTTCTCGAGAACTTATTTTACATGATTTTAATAAATTAAATCCTTGAGGGACTTTCATGTAAACGTTTAGTACCCAGTGATTCATAACTTTCATAAGACACATATCAATTCTCTCTTTATATTACCAGACTAATTAAATATTGGAAAGCCAATACATCCACCACCGGAGAATACGTCTCCTCATAATCAGTCATAGGTCTTTGCGAAAATACTTGTGCCACCAATTTTGCCTTATATCACTTTATTTAATTTTCACATGATTCGCATAAAAGACCCATTTGTATCCAACATATTTTACAACTTCAGTTGTATTAACTATTGGTCCAGAAACTTTCCATGTTATTAGAGAATTCAACTCTGCCTTATTTGTGTCTTTCCATTTTGGCCAATAATTTATATGTTTTCATTCATAGGCAGATCTTAAATCTTGATCCTCGTCACTTCATTATTTCAAGCGTTATATTATATATAAAAGTATAACGACGTCGATTTTTATTTCGATTCCATACATATCTTAGACATGATACAACTTATCGAGATCTCTTTATTTTCAGGTACCTGAGGTTCTTCTTGAACCATCATGTCTAATGCCTCTTTAGGAGACCCTCTTATTATAACATTGACTTGACCATCTTCATTAGCTGCTCCAATTTTCGAGGAATTTTAATCTTGGAATCAACTAGTCTACCACGCTTCAGGCGTGCTATAGACTCATCGCCACTATATGGTTGTCCTTGTAGGACACTAATCTTACTTGGAGCATTAGCAGTTGGTATATGTGACTTAGCTAGTCACAATTATTTAGGTCACTAAATGTGTCTATGTGTCTGGTAACTAATTCATTAATCTTTGTGAATGAATTATCCTTTGAACTTCTGGTTCACATCATTTAATTTGAGTATCATGATAATTCATTCTTTCTCCAACTGCCTCTAATCCCTCCCTCGTGTTGGGAATATTGACCCATTAAAATGGATATCAATTAGTTGAGCTGTAAATAAATCCATCTTTAATGGCTCACTGTATATATAACCATAGATAGTTGTTCATTCCCAACATGTATTTCCTTATCTCCTTTAAGGTCTTATCTATGTGTGTTGTGGTGGATCAATAATAATATATATTGCACAACTAAAAACATTAGATGGGAAATATTTGGTTCCTGACCAAAACCAACTGACGGGGAGGAAGTATTATAACTTGTTGGCTTGATGTGAAATATTGTTGTGCATGAAAAATCACATGTAGCCAAATACAAATATGAATGTTGCTATTACGATCATTGGCTTTGTAATGAATTGT
The DNA here is from genome assembly GCA_030545235.1 of Helianthus tuberosus. Taxonomy (NCBI): domain Eukaryota; kingdom Viridiplantae; phylum Streptophyta; class Magnoliopsida; order Asterales; family Asteraceae; genus Helianthus; species Helianthus tuberosus. The sequence continues at coordinate 59,066,834 of CM060449.1, read as the reverse complement.
GAATGTTTAGTGATTGTCTCAACAAAGCAATTCTTGTATAAACATAAGCGATATGAAGTTCAACATTTATTCCAATAATCATTAATAACTTGGGAGTTGAATTCACTATTATTACCAAAATAAATATACCATTCTGGATTAATATGCTTGCTATCACATTAACTAACCCACAATCACACACACTTCAGGTTGTAGATTTGATAACCATTTAGACGATGCACCGATTTAAAACACTAAATGGTATCATGTTGGGATATGCATATCCTTTAATCACTTCCGGAATATTTAGGGATAGACACCCTTCTTTATTTGGCAAATATAAAATTTCTCTTGAGAGCAAACATTACATGCTAATTATTTGCTTGAAGAATCTTCTAGTTCTTCATTATGTTTCACATCATCATTGACTCGGTGTGGTCTAACCGATCATGCCAACTAATTAAATAATTATAATCCATAAACTTCTGGTTTATGATCGTATGTGTATTACTTGCTCGTATGTAATACAAAACATATGATACGAGAGAATATATTATAACTTCAAAGTTCAAACCATCACGTTATGCAATCACTCCTTAGTTTACCAGTTTTGTGATCCATCTCATTATTAAAATAATCATCATTACAAATTTCTCAATTATGTCCATGATCACAACATTTTAATGATCATTATATAATCAAATTCACTCTAGGAAATGGAATAATCGAACAAGCTCCATAGCTTTCCATTATTTACTTGGTCACACAAATATAAAATCATTTCAATCTTTTCATACTCTTTTAATGATATTGCTATTTCAAGAGCATATCTCATATGTGATAAATGGAAATTTTTATCCAGTTTTTCAACATAAATAATCTTTCTCTTCGCATCTTATAAAATGATAAATAACTACATGATCGAGTCATATAAGATTTATCGGTCCAAAATTGTATATCCTTTTTTCAAACTGATAATGAGATTTACAGAGTAATACTTTAGATGTCATATCTAAGCATATTATACTTTATCATGATAGTGATAGTGATAATAAACCACAACTTGGCTTTAGTTATTCTAATCAATATCATTTATATAAACAAATGATTGCATATAAAAAGACATATATAAATGCAATACTAATAATATACACAAAGTTTAACTATGCAATACATAACGTTATAGCATATCATCATATAAAACAAATTATGCTAATAACATTATGATATAAGATGCTTTTCTTTCATCAATTAAAAAGAAATACACATACATACATGCACATATATATCATATCTATACAAATACATCTCCACTTGTTGATTCAAATATTTATAGCATAACATTAAAATTTCAATCATTTTACAAGTTATATTCAATATTTTAAAAGCATTAATAAAATTGCAATATTGATAATCTTGCTAAAAGCTTAGACAACATTTTTTTATCAACCGCAAGCAGCTGACTCTTAAAATATATAACCATTTAGAAGCATATCTCACTGTTATATTATTTCACACATATATTTTGACATACAAATATATCATGTATACGTTCACATATTATTTTTCAATGAAGTTAAAATATTAACAAGTGTATGATAAGTGAACCTTAGAACTGGACGATATCTAAATAGATAAAGCCACCAACAATAAACCATAATATACTATTTTTAAAAGAAATTGTAGCCTACCTTTTCTCTAATTCAAATTTAAATTGATTTTGAGATTTTGTTACCAAAAAACAATAAAAACAAAAGGAGCCATGAATCGTAGATATATTTTGTTAGGTATTATTTTCTTAACTTTTGAATCGTCATAACTAAATTTATAAAAGTTATAATTTCCAAAGAAAATATGCTAATAAAATCACAAAGAATAAACGTTATACCAATTTAGTAATATTTTGAAAGAAATATTAAATATTAAAAAATTTAAGAAAATATTATTCCTTAACCTATACCTAACATTATTATGTTAACAAATATATGTAAAGCTAAATGCATATATGCAACATGTGCATGTCATATATATGATAATATGACCTAAGTCTTATCCATGTGGATTCCAATTTTTTTTTTTTTTTGCCTAAAGTTTAAGATACCTTAGATCACGGTGATGAATAGAGATGGTCAAACATAACAACGACCACTATGATGGTTGGCAGCGAAGCAACGACACTATCAAAGAGATAGGAAAATACGAGTAATTTTAAATGTGGCAAACTCCTATTTACTTCGTCTATATTTGAAGACCAAATATGCAAAAGACAAGGCTAAACAAGACAGGTGTATCTTATCATAACTATAATCTAATTATTTTCCTTTTCGAATAATTATTCTAGTTTCAAAAATTCAGAATTCATTCTTCCATTAAAAAGTTAATCAACACCTTCAAAACATCTTTGTAACTAAAATATCCGTGGCTTAAAAAAAACTAATATGTAATATTATGATCAGTTGTCTCATCACTTAATTTTCATCTCCGTTGATATCATCCCATGTTTCCACCAAACACATATATATGGTAACAAAAGGTGAAACATTAATTTTAATTATAAATAATAAAATTGTACCTTTATTGTCGTTGTTGATGTTGATGGCATGTTTAGAGAATTAAAGTTGATAATTCCCATAAATCCTATTCCACTTCAAAAGCAAAAGCAACTCGTGCTGATAACGTATTGTGAAACAAGCCTAATAGCAAACAATAAGAGAAAGAGTTGTAGGGAGAAAGATGTATTTCATTGATAGATCTATATTACAAGAGATACAATGGGAAGTATATATAGGAGAAGAAAACTTGGAGAAGAAACTAATCTATTTTTAGTGTTGATAACAATAATATTAATAATATATTTATAACAAAAATATGATTATTAAAGGAGTATAATACAATGATAAATGGTTATATGCTCGTATAATTATATATAAGTTTTTGGCTCTCATATGGATTTGGTATTTACCCATATTATATAAACAAAAGGCTATGAATATTACGTCCCTAAAAGGTAAGCACGTTAAACCTTATTGTATCATCGAGCTTATGATAAAAGTTTAAATTAATAAATAAACAGTAGTAAAATAAACCATACAAATCAACTACAGTTTAAAATACTAAACAATAGCAGAATGAACTATACGAATCAACTATTGAAAAGAAATGGCAGCCTCAAATCAAATTGAAATAAAAAGTAAACCACAAATCAAACGTTTTGTATCAAACAATGTAAACAAACAAACAAACAAAAAACACCTCAAAATAAACACTTTTTGTTTATAAAAGTAGTAAACATGAAAGCTATTTGTCAACTTTTGGAATTAAAAGACTATCCTTCATACCAAGATTGTGGTCGTTTTGTTTGTAGGCTCTTTGGCCAAACCAAACTGATCTTATTCAAAACGACCACCCTAAGTAGCTAAACATGTATGCGTGTTCGGTTCGAAACTAATCAAAACCTTTTTAGACTGAACCCAAATCTACAAATTTTGCGTAGAAATTAAAGCCCCTTAGAGAAATAACAGAAGGCACAAATCCAAGAACACAATCTTCTTCACTTTATCCTACTGAACATACATCAAACATGATATATGTGACAAAACTAAAAGAACAAAAGATTAGTTTTGAAAACCAATCATAAGCTAAATGTGGATTTCTTTTGTTAGTTTTTTTCTAGGCCAACTCCATTTTGCCCTTACCCATTTTGACTCGAAACAAACTTTTTTTTTAACACACAAATTGATTTATCTTTATTTGGGTATCAAGTTTCATGGATACGCTTTTACAATTATAGTTGTGCGTGTTGAATAGATCCTATACGCTCAATATGTCACAGGACAACATTTTATTGACCCAAAGAACAATTTTTTTTTTTCAAGTAAATATCTCTTTCTTGTAGAAGATGAATGATCCCACATAAGGGAATAGGCGTATTGTAAATAAGTTATTATGTATAAAGCACGTACTAGGCTACTTGTGAGGTTAAAGCATCAATAACTAGTGTGAGCGTTGGAGTAGCTTACAAGGTTTCCACCATGTACTTCCTCTAATATGGGTACTCGGAATATGAAGGCCATGAATTGACTACATCCTTTAAAAGCCCTCGATGCTATGACATACATGAACAATACTATATATGCACTTGTCGTTACTAATTTTAGAATACAACTGCATATAGTTTTTCTTCTCACTAATATGAGGGGTATGTTACGTATACCTTTGCTAGCTAATCTCATAACGTCATTACATTAAGATTAATCCTTACTAATAAGATAGCAAGATTGTATTTATCATGATTATTTTATTTCATCATTTTTTAATGTATCCATCATATTATCTTGTCTATCATACAACAGAAACAAATGTTAGAAAAGGTATATTCATGCAATTGTAATGTCATGTAAGTATTAACTAAAAATCTTTGAAGTATATGCCATGACTCTTAATCGAGTATTTGTTGGATATTTTAGTGTAATTTGAGATTGCGTGTGACATACAAATAAGAGTGCACGCTTATTTGAATGTCATCGGGACTAACGGGGGATCCAAGGGGGCAGCGCCCCCTTGGCGGGGGTTCGGGGGCAGCGCCCCCGAGAGAAGCGGGGTCCAAGGGGCGGCAGCCCCTGGCGGGGTCCAAGGGGCAGAGCCCCTGGCTGGGGTCGAGCTAAATATGCATCAGAAATTAAATTTCGGGCTAAATATGCACTTTCGAAACATGAAGGACTAAAGGTGTAATTTTGTTCAAAATTGAAAACTGCAGCAGTTGTGGAAAACTGGATATACGCTCTCAAACGGTTTTTGGAAAACCCTAGACGAATTTGCAGTTCGTCAACATCCCTCAAAATTCACACAACCAAATTTTCGTACAAAAATCTAGAATCAATCTGATTTTATCCGATCAAAGATTGGTAGCCACTCCAATTGTTTGATCTGAAAGTGATTACACGACTTCAGATTTATCCAAGCAATTTCGAATTTCCCCAACAGTATTTGAAATTCTATAGGTTGTATGAAGTGTTATAACACAAGCCTTCCAAGTAGTACGGTAAAGAAAAGAATCATAAAACTACTTATCCGATGTTGTAAATCAGAAAAATTGCTTGGTGAATTGTTTTCCAAATCGTTTTGTCAATCTATGTGTTCTTATTCGATTGCAACAATTGTATATAAATGTTACATTATTTGAATATGAAATGTTCTATTGCTACATTATGAGCAGTTAAATATTAACAATGAAATATATGTCCAAAATTAAGGGAAATAGAGATAGGTTAATAAGAAAATCAAAATTTCTACAAGTCAGTATGATAAAGGGTGTACTGCACATTTAAAATCAGAATGACTTACCTCATTCAAAATACATAGAATAGTTATTGAGTTCATTTACAAATATTTGCTTTTTGTTACTTATTATAGATAACATAAATAGATTCTCCTACATGATCAATTATCTCTAGCTAGTTATAACGAGCAAGCATTTGTGAATGAGTTAAAAGGGGGTTTTGTGTATTTTAAATGAGGTAATTTATTCCCATTGCAAATGCACAATACACTCTATAGCGGACTCACTTGTACATTTATAATGTAGCATAGAACATTTTATATTGAAATAATGAACATTTATATACAATTTCTACATTATAACAATAACATAAAGACCGAGGAAACGGTTTGGGGAACAATTCACCAAACGAGTTTTGCGATTTACCACATCGGATAAGTGGCTGTATTGTTTTCTTACCACACTACTTACAAGGCCTATGTTTAGACGAGCGTGTAAGGAAAAAATGACTCATTTGATTATGTATAATGGTTCCACAATAGTAACCTTTGCTTTTTTATTGTATCATAGCCTCATAGGTGAATCCACATTAGTGAATGACTCACTCATTTTTTAACAAATATGTTGGTTTCATAAATAGTATATTCACCCGTGAATATGCTGGTACGAGTTAAAGTGTGAGTACATATATATAAGTGTATCTATGGCTAAATACTTAAGAATACACAATTAGAATTACAGTATGTTAACCATGGAATACACTATAGGTGTATAAACATTGTATTCACGGTGAATCCACTTTAGTGAATGACCAACTAATTAGTTCACATATGTAATGGTTCTATATATAGTTTATTAATTAGATATATAATACACTATTAAAGTTGAGGCATGTTTGTTGTTGGATACACTATAGTTCAGTGGCGGATCTAAAAAATCCTTATAGGGACAACGATTAAAAAAAGGGTAACGAAATTAAAAAAAAACGTCAAATTTTTCCAAAATTTACATTACCACCGCAACGTCAAGGGGTAGCGAGGGCTACCCCTATTAACAAGCTAGGTCCACCCCTACTGTCACATAAATAGTGTCACTTTTTCGAACACATGGTATATACGAGAATGAATAAGCTTACTTTTTCAAATAATTGTTCAATTCAATCTATAAACAAATAATGTTCACTCACTTGAAGTTGATCTTGACACTTTCAAAGGACAGTTAAGTTTTTTATTTACTTAAGAACGATGCACAACGGTTCTCCTCAAGATGAAAATGGAAAATACTTTCTAAATATTAACACAAAACACAAGTTGTAGATGAATGATTATGGAATTTGTTTGATTTCAGTGCCAAATGAAGACGGGGTCGAAAACGTATATACCCAAAAAAAAATTACAGAACAGGGGGATCGAAAACGTATATACCCAAATAAAATTATACGAAAACTACATATATAACACTACTGAGCGAAAAGTTCGGGAGGTCCCCAGGCCTCACTTAAGTTGCGCGCATGTTTGATTTTTTAAAGAAAAATCTATGATATTGGGAAACTTTCTTTGTGTAAGAATTCCATAGACTAGCTATATTTTATGCTATAAAAATATTCGGGATGAAAAAAAAACGGATTTTTAACTTTTAAAGTTACTTTTAAGCATTAGAAAACTGGTCTCTCTCTCTCCCTCCCCCTCTCTCCAAAGACCAGTTAGCTAATTTTTCAACATATCTTCTCTTTTTCTCTCCACAGTCCACAAGACATGAGAGAGTACGTAGATGCTACTATAATAACTATGTTCACGTGAGAATTATGAAACTCACTTATTGTCTTTGTCCTTCAGCCATACCATCAATTCATTAACTTTAAATCCTCGAGGCAATTTTAAAATTCAGATCATAATAACAATAAAATCTAAATGAAATTGTATAATATTTTCCTTCTGAATTGTTATTGGCCTTGTTCCAGGATGAAACACTGGTTAAATCCGATGATTAACTAGCTGGGTCGTCTCTTCTGTGGGTTCAATATTCTTTCTTACTAGCCAAAAGACTGAGTCCTGCAAACAGTAACACCGTCAGCTCGTTAAGAGGGGAATATGGGGGTTTCCCTCTCAACCGGGCTCCAGCGTGAGAATAAGTTCTGTTCTGAGGAGATAAAACAGTGTGTGTTAAGAGTGAGAGTGAGAGGAATCGAATGGGATTAACCTGAATGATGAAGGGTCCTATTTATAGCCGGAGGGTGAAAGAGGGAGGAGCAACCTTGCCAGCTGCTATAGGGCGCCAGCTGTCCGACCAAGGAGAATATCCTCTTGGTCCCCTCTGCTGTGGTCAGGGTAGTGGTACACGTGGCGCGCCTATATTTGTCCACGCTGGAAACATCGTACTGCTGTTGTCGGTCTGCTCCTTGATTTGCTACAGGCCTACATGGCGCTCGATGAATGGTGACACGTGTTGTCCTTTCTGTCGGAGGGAGCATCTTTGGTGCCACCTTGTCGTCTTCCAGAAGCTTCTAGAAGCTTCTGAATTCGCTTGCTGATGTGGGCGCCATGTAGGATGAAAAAGTGGTGTGGTCCTTGCCATGTGGGCAAGGAATTGGGACCATACCTCTTCAAGTCCCCCCCAGTCCAGTGTGCCTTCTAGTTGAGTTGATCGTCTAGGAGGGATTCTGGACTTATAAGGGTAGTGATTGTTGGCCTTTGTTCGAATACATGTTTGTAACTTTGCGTGGTTGGGCCAATTAATCGCATGGCGCATGTCATACGGTAATGATTCTACAAAAAATGAGCTAAACGGGTGCGTAGCGCATGGCGTGTTGGTAACTCTGCAAAACTGAGCCAACTGGACGCGTGGCGCATGGCGTGTTGGTAGGTTTGCAAAACTGAGCCAACTGGACGCGTGGCGCATGGCGTGTTGGTAGGTTTGCAAAGCTAGGCCAACTGGACGCGTGGCGCATGGCGTGTTGGTAGGTTTGCAAAGCTGAGCCAACTGGACGCGTGGCGCATGGCGTGTTGGCCGTGTTGGTAGGTTTGCAAAACTGAGCCAACTGGACGCGTGGCGCATGGCTTGTTGGTGCTTCCTTTTGAGAGAAGTTTCCTTTCTTCGGATAAAGACAACTGATGTGACTGTCTGATGTCCCTGTCTTGTCGGAGGTGAACAGTCGCCTTTTCAGTGGTGTCAGTTACTTTCCGTCATGGTGTCAGGCGTGTGCCGCCCACGCTCCCGAAAAAGGAGGTGACGGTTTCTCTTTCTGCTGACGTGTCTTTCTCTTGTTGGCTGACGTTCTGAATCTCTGACGGCCCACTACCCATCGCATTAAATGTGATGGGTATAAATATATGGCGGTTCCTTCATCTTCTTCACTTTTCAAAATTTGAAACTCCTCTCTTTTTCTCTCAAAATTTTTCTACATCTCTTTTTCTTCCAAGTTTATTCATATCTCTCTTTTTCATTTTCTTGCACCATGTCTTATGGGGCTAATCATTTGACGAAGAAGAGAAAGTATAAGGGTAGGAACCCTCCTGGTCCGGATCGAGCGGTGATAACTTGGAAAGAAGAAGAATTCCACAATTTGGTTCGGGACATGGGTTTTCTCTCTGAGTGGGGTGCTCAGTTTCCTACCCCAGGTTCTACCGCCATGGATGCACCTCCTGGTTACATTACGTTGTATGCGGCCTTTTTCTGGGAGGGTAACTTCAGGCTCCCTATGACGAGGTTTACTGCTGATGTATTGAGGAATTATGGGCTCCATATCTCTCAAATCAACGTTATTGGGCTTCCTCGTGTTACCCATTTTGAGTTTATCTGCAGGGCCAACCGTGTTGAGCCAACCTTTGAGATGTTCAATGTTTTTTATACTGTGACTTACACCGGAGGTTTCTATTCTTTTAACTCTCGGACCAGTGGTGTTATCCCTTGTAGCTCCAATCCTCCGAAAAGCCTACATGATTGGAAACAAAAGTTTTTTTACATTCGGCGTGGTGTTATCCCGGTAGATATGCACTATCGATCAGAGAGTGAAGGGATCCCGAAGGTAGACGTGACAGTGGACTTTGCCAAACAGGAGTGGTACAAGAAGGTGACGCACAAAGCCACTGCTATTTCTCAGCTGGAGGAGAGGGTGTTGGTTGGTGCTGGTATGAGCTTGCGGTGGTTTCCGAAGAAACCTCCGGGTGTTCCTGTTTATGGTTATCAAGGCAAACGTATGTAATGTTTCTTAGTTGTTTGCTTTTTTCTCTGGTTATTGTTGTGTTCATCCTCATCTCTTTTATATTTCGCAGTTGGCTACAGCTTGTTGAATGTTCTTGACCCAAAGGCCGATGGAGCCATGGTTGAGGCTGTTCAAGAGGATGGGAAACCGACATGGTTGGACCAGATCCGCAACCGTTTCTTGCATCCTACTAACGATAGTTTTGCCACCTATGCCAAAACTGTTTTAGGTGAGGATGGTGAAGATGATGTTGATGATGCTACTGACCCCACTCGGGAGGAAGTTATTGTCCTTTCGAGTGGGGGTTCTGACCGATCTCTTGAAGGCTTAACTTCTCATTCCCGGTGTGCAGGTCCAGCGCAAGGGGTTGTGCATGAGCCTGTTAATGAACCGGTTGTTGCTGATGTTGAGGTGCCGGTTGAGACTGCTGATCAATTAGAAACTCGGAGAAAAACAAAAACGGACAATTCAGAGGGGAAGGAGAAGAGGGCTAAGGAAAAAGCTACTGAGACTCCTCGTAAGCGACCCTCTACCCTTCCTGTCCTAGATTATGTTGTCGTTTCTGATACATTGTCTGGTTTAGGGACCGGAGAGAAACATCGTGGGTCCGATCCTGATGACGGCGCTACCTTAACGAAGATGATGAGGAAGAAAGCTCTTGAGGATAAGAAACGGAAGCTTGACGAGCAGGCTGCTGCTATGCTTACGTTAAAAAAGGCCAAACTTCAGAAGGAAACTCCTCCTGCTCCTTCGGAATCTGAGATTGATATGGGAGTTTTTACTGCTAAGCATGGGAACTTGTTGGAAAAAATATTCGAGGCTTCTGGTTCTCGTGGAACAAGTTTTTCCGTTTGTCTGTTCTGGTTGCCATTTTCCTTGCTTTTTTCTAATTATCTTGTTTGTTTTGGAACAGGTGCTAAGCCGGGCAAGACTTCGCGCAAGGTTGATATTTCAAAGATTACCCCCCCCCCACTTCTCCACCATCTAGGACGTTTGACTTGTCCTCTCCCCGTGATGACTTGGGTGAAAAAGGTAAACCAGATGATGTGAATGTTGAGCATGTTGGTGAAGGTGGTGGTGCTGGCGCAGGTGGTGCTGGTGGAGATGGTCGAGACAAAGGTGTTGAGATAGAGACGGAGTCCAGTGAGGCTACACAACGCCAGACCATTTATACTAGGCGTCCACCAGGCGGTGGCAGTGGTGCTACTTCAGGGGTGCTTAGGAGTCCTAAGTTTGAAAATGTCCAAGGTGGGTCTTGGGATACTCACAACCCTGCCTGCGATGATCTGCCTCATGCTCCCCATTGGCGTTTAACTCAGGGTTCCCGGATGAATAATCATGAGAACTGTCAAGAGTTCTTCTCCTTGTCCCTCCCCCTGCGGAGAGGTTGTTTCAGAAAAGGCGAAATCGGTTCAAACTCTTGGACGATCATATTCATGCTGGTGTCAACTTCTTTGATACTTCGCAAGAGATTGTTCGAGAATGGAAGTTGATGGGGGAGGAGTGTCACACCCTGGCTTTTGCGGAAGCATGGGTTTATTATGGTGTGACTTCTTAATACCATAGCTTAATCACAACAAAGCTATATGAATTTAAAACCATGAAGATCATCCATTGATTTAAGTTTTAAAAGTAAAATACGACAACATCGTTTTAAAGCGTTGACACATGCAACGAGTTACAATCCATAAAAACATTGTTCATACGACATAACCATAAACATAACATAGACACCACTTAAGACTTGCGACTCGTCCAGGTAAAAGTCACAATCCCTAAACTTGGATGACCTCATAACTCTTACGCAGCGTGAAAACGTAGCATACTGTGCCAGATCCTAATTCCCTGAAATACATGTAAGTTGAAAAGTCAACATAAAGTTGAGCGAGTTCATGTGAAAGTGAGTATGTAAAACCTTTGTAAGTATAAAATCCGTGGTATGTAGCAATTAAGGAAAAAGAGATCGATTAATGTGTAGCTAATACATTAATAAGTGACATGGCCTAGGAAGCACTCAAACCTGTAACGCGGATTTCATACCGGTCCTTCCGGCGAAACGACATAGTCACCACATGCAGCCACACGCTGGCCCATGTGTGGGGCTCGCAACACCCGATAGATCTATCACTCATGCCTCTCGGTCCTTATACAAGGATTAATGGTCTTACAATAATAGCCTATCCATTCACGTGATCTAGCAGTAAATTCCTTAGCTAATCATACCGTGTATAAAACGTTTGTAGTAAATGTAACATGTATTTCACCCCCGAAGTATAAAAACTGAAAACAGTTAAGAGAAGAAGGGGAGACATGAACTCACAGAAGTGCGTCTCGAAATAGTAACTTCCAGTCAACCTGCTGCGTAACGACCTACACGTACTAACTTCTATTAGACGGACGACCGTGCCTTGGCTTAAGGTTTAACATTTTTGGGAAATAGTTAGGCAACTATTTCGTATTTACACTTCGTAATATTTTGTAAACATATTCCTTCCCAAGGATGGGGGTTTTAATACATGTGCGTTTTTATATCTTCGAAATATATTATTAAGTCTCACTTAAAATATATTTTAATTCATTTATCTAAAATATTATACCTCCAAAATATACATATTTTTCCCAAAAATATTATATTTTATTCCTTACGATTTCCAAAATAATATTTTGTCAAAATACACATTTAAGAGTATTTTCCGAAAAATACATAAGTTACGTTTTAAAGTTCGTGTGGTAATAATAATACCGGTGTAACTTAAATATTTACTTGTGATAGCGTTGGTATTATTTTGGAGTCGTGCTTTCACGATGTATTCCAGTTATATTATTTTTACCCAAAAAATAATATATAGTTCACAAAATAATTATAAAATCACACAAGTGTTCTATTATGAAATATATATTCTAAATATAGATTTAACAAGTTTTATTTGTGTAAACCCGCCTCCGAATACTTGGTTATATTGTAATAAAAATCATGGCAAATTTTTATGTGGAAAAATAAGTTAAAATATATTCATAACACTTATCACAAAAATATTCTAAGTGTTATTTTCTGGAAAAATTTCGCCAGAGTTTCCTCTGTAACTGGAGGTGGCCACGCTTACTAGCGTATCATTTTCTTTTAAAATTTCAATCAATCAATTTCCAATCATCAAAATACCATCTTCAAACATCAAACTAGTCAAAATAAACATAAATCGCAAACACATGAACTTGTAAGTTGTGTAAAAGCGTGTAGTAACCTTCCAATATTTTTAGTAGATCTTTCTATCTTTATAAATAAAATTGGTGTCTTGAAAATCTTATTTTTAAAGAATGTGTAACTTTACAACTTCTCGTCAAAAATTACGAAAACATTTCTTTGTTAAATCCTTTTATCACACAAGTGTTTACACACTTGTTTGTTCACAAAAACACCTTTAGTTTATGAAAGATCCGGCTTTAAAAATGAGACTAGTATATTTTACTTGGTTCTTCGAAAATACCACTTGTAGATCTTTAGATCTACTAGTTTAAAGCTCCATTTTACAAGAAAAACCCTTTTTACACAAGTTCATGTTGGTGAATGAAAGGGTTCATCATTTTGTAACTTTTCTATTTAACATAACACTAGTTCATGTTCCATGAACATGAACTAGCATGGTTAGATGACAATCCATTCCAACACTAGCAATCAACAACATAAAACAATCATAACTTAACAAGATTTATGAGTTTTACTCTAATATTTACTCATTAACCACCAAGTTTATCATACTTTACAAGACTTTAAACTTTGATCTCTAGTGTTCATAATTTTTATCCGTTAAATCTCTTATTAACCACCTTAAACATGAACACGAGAATGTTTAGAGACACTTACTACTAGCTCGAGGCTAGTGAAGAAACTAGACGAAAAATGGGTGGTTAATAGCGTCGTAGAGAGGTCCTTGCGATTCCGTATGCACCGAGCCTCCTCGTATGAACTCTAACACACTTGTGAGTATATAAAAGGGCTTGATCAAAGTTGGAAGGTGAGTGGATGATGATGGTTGTGTTCGGCTGAGAATATCAAAGAGGGAAAGAAAGTGATTTCTTTGTTTAAGTGTTTATGAATGATAATGGATGTCTAGGAGTTTTATTTATAAACCAATCCTTCATTACCCAATAGATATTATGTCATCAAGATTCTAAGCAAATGGATTAAAATAATCAAAAAGAATGTGGTGGATGTTCCCTAGGGGGAACCGAATCGGTTCATGGGGGGGGGGGGGGGGGGCATTTGGTTTAATTTTGAACTTGTTAGTTAAGTGATCTAGTGGAATTAGTTAGGTGCTTAATTTAGTGTAATATGTGTGTTGTAATTTATAATGGGTGTTAGCGTATTCAGGGACCCTAACTAGCTCAGAAAAGGAAAGCAATGTCACTGACATTATTTTTATGTTCCGGGTAAAGTCCGGTTGTTCGGTTGGATATTAATCCGTTAAAGTGCTAAATAAGCATTTAAAGTGTCGTTAATATTTGTTTTAGTGACACAATGAATTCCCGACACTTTGAAAAGTGTCTAGTATTATTTTCCCATGTTTTTGCACTTTACTAGTTAGCTTAAATGCTGAATTTTTGTATGAAAGTGCAGGATTTTGTAATTAACACATGTTTTAGGCACATCCGGTCACTATAATTATTACCTAGTGACGCAGTTCTACAAACCTCAACTCCCTACACTCACCCTAGTGTAGTAAACTATTCCCGGCTCATACTGGCCTCAGAGACAGTGTTTGTCTGATGCTGGCTATGTCAGCATGTTTACTGGGTTATCCGTATAGTGTGCTCACTGTGCTTTTGTGCATCAAGGTTGTCACTGATGTTCTGTGTAAATAATGGAGTGACAGTAGTAAAGTATGATGCATGTATAAGTATGTATCAGAATTCAAGTAGCAGTTTAATCACAACTGTAAGCAAGCACAATAATTAAGCATTAATTAAATATTAATTAATTCATACGGATACTTGGTTTGGTGAGAGTTGTCACAAGGAGACTCTTGAGTTCGAAAATGAGAAAAAGTTGCTTGCTGAAGAAAGAGAGAAGTTCAATGGTGAGAAGAAAGGTTTGTTATGGAGGGTGTCTGATGCGGAGCAGAAGTTTGCATAGGAGAAACAGGCTAACTCCGACAAACAAAAGAATTGGGAGGCCGCTTGTGAGCGGACCAATAAAGAGCTGCAGGCGCAACGTGAAGCGATTGTGAGGTTGTCAGGAGAGAAAAAGAAGATCAGTGATGAGGCTGAGCAGGAGCGTGTTGCGACTCAGAAGAGGGAAGAAGAATATCTCCAACGCATAGTTAAGTTGGAGAAGCTTGCTAAAGCAAAGGTTGCTGAGTGCAAGGCTTCTAAACTTCTTGCTGAGGAGATATCTGACGATTGCAAGTGTTTGCTCTCACGCGCGGTGCCCCTGGTAACTTCCTTTGTTTATGTTTGCTTTCTATTTGTGTTGATTACTCTTCTTATGTTTCTATGTGCTTTTCACAGATTGCTGAACGTATAGTGAAATCTCATGAGCTTGCCAACTACATGTTTGAGTTGGGTCAAGCGGCATTTAATAGCGGGCGGAAGGATGGTTATAGTGAGGGTAGGGCTGCAGCTGTTAATAATGAGAAGGACTATTATTTTGAGTTGTACAAGGAGAATTGTGGTGCTGCTTATGCTGAAAAGCGACAAGAGTTTGCATCTTTAGATTTTGGTGTTGTTAAAGCTGCCCATAAATTATCTCGGAAACCTAATGGTGTTGCCTTATTAAAGAAGGCCCTTGGAGATGAAGATCACACGACTGGGGGCGCTGGTACTAGTCATCCAGAGTGAAGAAATCCGGCTTGCATGTCGTGTATGGGCTTCAATAGCCCTGTAACCAACTTGACAATTTGGTGAACAATTTGACTTTATGTTTCGTGAACAATTTACCTATAACTGTCGTATCTGCAATACGTTTTGTTATTTTTGATATATTTTATGTTAATATTTAAGCTTTTGTTTCCTTGCTCGTTGTGAATTTTGCTATCTTTACAATATGTGCATGTGTAATTACTTTGATTAGGTATTACGAATGAATGATGGTGCTGACAGGTTGTGTTGTGTTAGTTACAATGTTTATTCTGTCGTTTAAGCGCGCCAGCTGATTCGTATATACGAAGTGATCGAGTTATAGGTTATTGTGTGGACCCGGCTGTGTTTAGCTTTGGGGGTCTTACAATGTTTGTTTACCGTTTTTTCGATGCTTTCGTGTTAATGTGGGCACGAAGTATTTATTTGGCGTTTTCTAGGCTTTGGTTGTGTTTCGGACCCGGCTGTGCACTTGGTTGTGACGAGCCTTGGAGGTCTACAACGTTTCCTAAGGTCGAGCCATTGGTGTTTTCGTGTATTCCCGAAGTAATATATGCAGTTGTAACAAAAAATTCTCATGAGAAAAAGGTAGCCAAACACTTCTTGTATTAGTGCTAAATGTGTTGGCGCGCAGCCATTACAAGTATATAGAAAAAACTTCGGCTGTCTACATGTAGCATCTTCTTAACTGCTGGGCGTTCCAGGTTCTTGGGACTTCTTTGTTGTCCAGGGTGCGTAGCTTATATTCCCCTTTTCCAAGTACCTCGTCTATAACATAAGGCCCCTCCCACTTGGGAGCTAATTTTCTGGGTTTTTCGGCGTTAGACGCCTCATTGTCCCTTATGACGTAATCCCCGGGGTTGAACGTGCAAATTCGGACCTTAGTGTTATAATGTTTCTCCAACTTTGTTTTGTATTTCGCTTCATTGATCGCCGCCATCTCTCTCCTTTCTTCTAGGAGGTCAAGGTCCAACCTCATTTCTTCTTCGTTATTGACCATGTTCATTGAGAGCATTCTTGGCGACGGTAGCCCGATCTCTGCTGGTATCATGGCCTCGGACCCATAGACTAAACTGAACGGTGTTTCTCCGTTACTTGTTTTTGGCATCGTCCTATGGGCCCATAATATGTTGGGTAATTCGTCAACCCAGCCTCTTCTTTGTGTTCCCAAACGTGCTTTGATGTCGTCTACAATGCTCTTGTTGACGGCCTCCACTTGACCATTACCCTGTGGGTGCGCCACCGAGGAGAAGGTATGCTCTATGTGCAGCTCTTTGAACCAGCATTGAAGATGTGACAACCCGTGATTTACGGCTCTTAATTACGTAATTAACAGGTGATTAACGCGATAATAAATAGTGTTTATAGCCCATATTAACTTAATTAAGCCTTTGGAGTACCTAGGAATGTTTATTCGACTTTACAGCACACGTATGGTGATCTACGGGAAATCTGCTGAATATTACGCGACAACGAACTGATACCGTACAAAATACTGACAACGCCGTCAAATATTAAATTTTTTTACGATATATTTTAGCTTCGTAATTTAATTTTAGTGATTACAGTCAGAACCGGATCGAAAGACGCATTAAAACGACAATCGATGCACTCCACGCAAATTTTTAACGCAACCGACGAATAAACGCGACGAACAACGGCAACCGGCCCTAATTTAGGTGTTTTGATATTAACATTATGTTTTACGACGTTACATGGAGTTCGGGTGCGCTAACGGGCTCGTAGAAATTAACGGGCTACACATAACACGAAATTTGGGCTTGTGGGTCCTGGCCCAAGCCCAAAACCCATTACATGAAACCTTAGTATATAAGGGGGTGTCTACCCCTTATTTCTTTCATTTGTACCTAACAAAAACCAAACACATCCTCATACTCTCTCTCAAGAACATGGCAGCAAGCACCGGCCGAACTCCGGCGACCGGCAACGGCAGCGGAACAGCGGCGGCGCCGCCGCACGTGGCGGCGGCGGTGGATTTCCGGCGACCCCTTTCTTCCACGAGACACCCTACCCCACTAAACCGAACCTTCCTGACGCGATGGTGGTGACCGTTTTCGTAGTTTTTGAGCCGTTTGGGCTCACGCGCAACTCCGACATAGCTCCGGTCAGAATTTCGGCGAGCCATTTTTGAGATTCCAACTCCGTTCATGTGTAGATCGGGCACCTAGAGACCTTCCTGCAGAGTTTCACGAGTTTTTATGTTCCGGCGAAGTTTCGGTAAGTGTTCCGACCAGTTTCTATTCCGTATTCCTTACTTTCTTCTCTGATGTTCGGCTCGGTTCAGACGTGGCTCGATGAAGATGAGTTTTAGTTGCGGTTGTGTTCGTTTCAGGTGGTGGCGTCGGGTTTGGTGGGGATCAGGTGACGGCAGGGAGTCGCTGGCGGCGGTGGCGGGGTCGGCCGACGACATTGGTGATGGTTCGGGTCTCGGTCGAATTTAGGTTTCGAGATCGAGTTGGTCAAACCCGGGTGGAGCTGGTCAAGACAGTCAACAAGGTCAGCGGTTCGGTCGACTCGGTCAGACTCGGTCAACCTTTTCAGCGCTTCGACTCGAGAGTTTTGGTAACGGTTTAAAAATGCAATTTCGATATGGTACTTTAGTTTTATATATTTTCGTGAACGAGCTTGAACCGAAATAAAGTGACGAATCGATAGTTAAAGTACTTTGAGTTATTATTTCGTCTATATGAATTGATGACACGTTATTATTGTTGAGTAACGTGACTGAATTTTGAAAGTTAACGACACTTTAGTGGTCGGGGGCGTCCAAAAACAGAGGAAACTCTGCCCGTTTTTCGAGAAAATACGTAAAGCTAAAACACGTTTTATCCTAAAACGAAAATATCGGATCCAAACAATCTTCTATGAAAACAAATACAAATATACATTTACTTTCGACGACATTACTTAACCTACAAAGCATGTTCATAACATTTCGACAAACCGCTTTACAAAATAACAAAACTTGATGGTTTTATAAAATAAATATATTTATTTATATTTATTTCCAAACAACGAACAATTCGGATTCTTTTCTAAATAAATATAGGTTATATATTTATTTCAAACAAATCCTTTTATAAATAAATATAGTGCTATATATTTATTTCGGATATTAAACATCACGACGATTCTTTTATTAAAATAAATATAGGTTATGTATTTATTTTATATATCAAACGACTCGTATTCCTTTTATAAAAATAGACATAGCTTATCTACTTATTTCGAATATCCAACGACACGGACTCGCTTTTGAAAAATAAATGTAGTATATATTTATTTTAAACATGCAACGACTCGACGAAATTCTTATAAAATAAATATAACTCTTATATTTATTTTAAACGCCTAAACGGCATATACGTATACTTTTGGCAAATATACACAAGACGTGATATATATAATACAAGTTATTATATAATATTTTCATACGAATACTCGATACATACACGTACGAATACTCGAAACGGCTAACGCAATTACAACGATATATTTATATATTTTGATATAAATATTTAATTACTTTTAAATATCTCGAGGATCAAGCCTTTTCAAGGCTTATTGGTTATTATCGACAATAAATGATACTTATCAAATATGACCTAATCATTTCCGATAAGTTAACTACTTGCCGTTGAATCGTTCGACTAACGATTCGGTAGAGCTCGGTGACACGTAGACTAGTTACCGCTTTTATGTAGAAACTTATAAATCATTCCGTGTTAGGAATATTGTAGAATGCACGCTAGCGAGTCAAGTCTTGGAAACGACATCACAAAGTCGTATATAGCTAGCTTTGCACAGGAATATTCAGATGAGTTCATAACCCCACCTTTTACAGTTTTACATTTTTGTAAATGTTTTCGGGGTGGAAAGACATGCACGTTTTTCAGAAACATACAAGGTTATCGATAAACAAAGATTGCATATTTTAGACAAAGCACGTTTTGCAAGAACATACAAAGTTTTCGAATGAATGAAAACTCACATTTCTAAATCATGTTACGAACGGATTTCAAGGAACTCAAACGGTTTACGAATGAACTTTATACTAAATATACCGGTTTTTACAAAACAAATGTGTATTATCGAAAAGTGAGTGATTTTTATGACTAGGGGAAGTTAGCCTTAGAGGCTGGGGTAAAAGTACATGTTACAATTATTACAGACATTTACATACATTTACAGACATTTACAGACTTTTTTTGGTATGGATAGCCTAAGGAGGGTTTACTACTAGACTAGATCATGTGAGTGGTGGGTACAACACTTAAGGCCATTAATCCACATTGTAGGACCACGGGACATGAGTGATAGATCTATTTGGGTGTAGCGAGCCCACACCCATGAGGCCGGGGCGGCCCATAGTGGTGACTATGTCTTCATACCGGAGACAAATTTGCTAGGTTTGAGTCTTCCTGCATCATTTCACACATACCAGTGGCTTTGCAACCCATTGGTGATCTCTTTTTTTTTCTCCTTAATGCTACATACCAGGGACTTTTATTCATACATGAAAGGTTTATACATACTCACAGAAATACTTGATTTATACAAATTAAATGTCATGTTTTTATACAAATTCAAAAAGCATAGGATTATGCGGGCAGGAAGTCAAAGTCAGGGTGGGCATTGACGGGCATACGAACATTACAAATACGAGACTTTACAAATGCATGGTTACAAATACAACGTTTCCATATAACTTGGCAAGAAAATGATTTCCAAATTTGTTTTCTCAATATTATTTCACAAAACCGGTTATTCAAAAGATTTATTTCAAATCTTTTACAAACAAACTATGAACTCGCTCAACTTTATGTTGATTTTTCGCATGTTTCTTTCTCAGGTTACTTTTCAGAATTTATGGCACGGTTGGAATAGGAGAACCATTGGAGATTTGATTACTTAGTGGCGTTCATTTACTAAAAGACTTAGCTTATTTTGCTTCCGCTGTGCGATGAAGATACCAGTCCAGTCACGCCAGCTCTGATAATTTCGGGGTGTGACAGAAGATCTTATGCGGCAAAATTTGTTCCGTTATCGGTGATAATTCTTAGAGGCATCCCGAATCTGCAGATGATCTGTTTCCAGATGAAACGCCGTACTACAATAGATGTGGTTGATGCCAGCGCCTTTGCTTCCAGCCATTTCGTGAAATAGTCTACCGCGACTATGATAAATTTCACTGCAACCGGAGCTTTAGGAAAAGGGCCAACCATATCTATTCTCCACTGTTGAAACGGCCACGCCGTTGTTACGGGGACTAGTTCATTTTTGGGGCGCATCGTTTTCGGAGCATGCCTCTAGCATCCGCTGCATTTCCTCAAAACCTTCACTGCGTCTAGATGCATTCCAGGCCAGTAGTACCCGGCGTTCATCACTTTCGCTACCACCATCCTCGGACCGGCATGGATGCCACAGATCCCCTCATGTATTTCTCGGATCAGGTAGTTTGCATCTTCCGGGTCGACGCATCTCAACAACGGTCCGAGGTATGATTTTCGGTACAGTATTCCATCAACCATCTGATAGTGCTCGGACTTGTACTGAACTTTCCTCGCTTCGGCTTTGTTTTCTGGTAAAATCCCATACTGGAGATACATGATTATGGGAGTCATCCAAGATGTTGTTCCCAACTGGACAATGCTCACTTGCCTTAACGGTACCGATGGATTACTCAAGACTTCAATGCGCACATCCTTTTCCAGGTGCTGGAAACTGGTGGATGCGAGCTTACTTAGTGCATCTGCTGGTTTATTCTCGCTTCTATTGATATGGTGCACCTTGTAAGAAATGGAAGTTTTGCAGCAATGCTTTCGCTTGGTCTAGGTATAACGCCATTACGTCTCCTTTGGCATCGTACTGGCCGTTAATCTGCCCGGCTACTAACATGGAGTCCACATGTGCCTCAACGTGTTTGACTCCCATCTTGATCGCTAACCTCAGACCGGCAAGAAAGGCTTCATATTCGACTTCATTATTCGTGCTCTTGAAGTCTAACCGGATGGCATACGTGAATTCGTGTTTTTCTGGACTTACCAGTCTAAGTCCTGCGCCTGCGCCATCCTCATTGGATGCGCCATCTGTATACAGTAGCCATGATTCTTCTGAACGTTGCTTTTCAGCTCTTTCCATTGCCTTACACTCCCTGTCTTTGTCGTCGGGCACTTCTGTTATGAAATCAGCCAACACCTGGCCCTTGATTGCTAGTCTTGGCCTGAAGACCACGTTGTGGCCTCCCAGTTCTATCGCCCACTTTGCTAACCTTCCGGAAATCTCAGGCCTTTCCAGGATGTTACCGATGTTGTAATTTGTTAAGACATGAATGACATGGTTTGCGAAATATCTGCGCAACCGCCTTGATGCATGGATTAGTGCCAGCACTAGTTTTACCATTATAGCATACCTCGTTTCTGGATCATTAAGAGTGCAAGACATGTAATAAACTGGTGTCTGTGTGCCTTGTCGGTCTACGAGTAGCACTGCTCCAACTGTTTTATCGGATGCTGAGAGATACATTACCAAAGGCTCTCCTTTCACTGGCGCCGTCAGTGTCGGCAGTCTTATGAGGCAATCTTTCATTTCTCGGAACGCTTGTTCAGCTTCCGGGGTCCACTGGAATTGACTTTTCTTCATGCAATTGCGGAGTGTCTTGATAAACGGGAAAGATTTAGCAGCATGATTGGCTAAGAAACGGTTTAGTGTTGCTAACCGTCCGGCCAACTTCTGCATTTCCTTGATCGTTGATGGCGAGGGCATACGCTAGATTGCTTGTACCTTATCAGGGTTTACTTTAAATCCATCCTTTGTGACGATGAAACCCAGGAACTTTCCTTCTTCCATGCCGAAGGAACACTTCGCTGGGTTTAGTTTGATACTTACACCGCGCAGTGTGTCGAATGTTTTTTGGATGTTCATCAGCATCATACTTTCCTCTTTGCTCATGATGACCAAGTCATCCATGTACACTTCGATGTATTTGCCGATAGCATCACTGAACGTTTCATTCATTAGTCTCTGATAAGTCGCACCCACATTCTTTAGACCGAAAGGCATTTTGGTGTAGCAGTATAGCCCTGTCGGTGTGCGGAATGCGGTTTTGTTCTCGTCTTGGATGGCCATCTGTACCTGGTGGTACCCCTTATAACAATCAAGGAAACATTTCCATCTGAAGGTTGCCAACGAATCGATCTTCTCATCGATATCTGGTAAGGCGTAACAGTCGCGCGGGCATGCCTTGTTTAGGTCCTTGTAATATACGCACATTCTCCAACTGCAGTTTCCTTTCTGTACCATTACTGGGCTTGCCACCCAAGTTTGGTACCGGAATTCTCTGATGATGCCTGCGTTTAACAGCTTCGTGACTTGTTCTTTCATAACGTCATGCTTTATGTCTCCTAGGTGGCGCTTGGTATGTACCACAGGTTTGGCGCTTTCTGAGACGTTTAATATGTGCTCTGCTATGTGACGTGGAACACCCACCATGTCGGCTGGTGTCCAGGCGAACACATCCATGTTTTCGAATAACAACTTTTTCAGCGCCACGCGCGTGAGGTCAGACATTACGGGGCCTAAGGTGACAGTTTGTTCTGGGTATTTGCTGTTTAGCACCCATTTTTCAGCTTCCGCGCGTGGTGCAGATTTGCTTGCTTTTGCTGGCCTGATTTCGTTTGTTGCAAAGACTTCTTTGCTCGCGTAGATCAGTGCAACCCCTGTTTCTGTTGGGAAACCAACAGCTGAATGCGGCCCAGAGCAAATCATACTAAAATCTCCTTGGGATTCTCTTCCTAACAGGATGTCATGTCTTGAATGTGCTGGTAATACCATGAACGTGACCTCCTCCGTTCTTGAGTTTCTTCCGTCTGAGAGTAGCACTGGGAACGATATCTGGCCGAGAGGAAAAACGGCTTCGTTGCAGAAACCAGTTAGTGGGTAGTCAACTGGTTCTAAGCGCGCTTTGTCCGCTTGGTCGAATTGGTTAAAGCAATGTTCGTAGATGATATCTGCAGTGCTCCCTGGATCAATGAAAATGTAGTCGGTTTGGTAATGACCGATTACACCGGATATGACTATGGGCCTTCTTTCTCTTGGACCTCCTCTTACTATGGGAAAAACAACTTGTCTTTCGCGCCAAGAGTCGTCTTGTGTGCGCTTGTTATAGTTTTTCCTTGGCTTTCGTGGGCCTCCTTGAACCATGTGAGTTTCTAATTTTCGGAGCTTCTTGTTGTCTGGCCCTTCGTCCCTTCGCTGAATTTGACGTTGGTCGCGCTTTCCGCCTTTCACCAGATGGGTGAGTCTTCCATCTCTCAGGGCTCTTTCTATCTCTTGTTTTAAGCTAAAACAGTCATCGGTCAGGTGACCTGTGCCTTTGTGGAACTCGCAGAAAAGGTTCGGATCTTGACCCCTCTTATTTTGCATCTGTAGAGGGGGTTTGAACTGGTGGTTTTCGGTTGACAAGACTTCAGAAGGAGTCTTTGTTAAGGGTGTCCACTGTTTTTCCCTATTTTCTCTTTTGACCTCTTTGCGGTGAGCAATTTGGTTGATTGTATTGCGCGCATCTTCTCTTACTGGGCTTCTTTCTCTATGACCGGGTGTTTTCCATGATTGGCCTTTGCTTTTTTTGTTGCGCCGATCATTGTGGTTGTAACTGTACTAACGGTTGTCATCACCGGTCAATTGTTTGTCTGTGTGCGCAATTGTTTTTGCTGCCTCAATGAAGGTTTCCCAGTCTTTGGGGCCTCCATCTCTACCCTTCAATCGTTTGATCAGGTCGTCGCACTTTACTGCCCTCATAAAATGTGCGCGCATCATTTTTTCGCCTACATCACCGATTTCGAGGCATTCTTTGTTATACCTTGTGATGAAATCTTCTACGCTTTCGTGATCTTTCCTCCATATATTCAGACAGTCGCCCGGGTCTCTAGTGTGCCTGCGTTGTTGAGAGAAGTGCGCGAGGAACTTGTCTCGAAAATCAACCCACGACTTGATTCTTCCTGCTGGTAGGCTGTCAAACCAGACGCGCGCTGCGCCGACAAAGGTTTGTGCGAAAAGATGACACCAAGTTGGTAGGTTCCAGCTACCTGTGACCCCTGCGCCGTTGAAGACTTGGAGGTGGTCGCCGGGATCTGTTAAGCCGTTGTATTTGCCTACATTGTGTGGCAGTTTCGTCTTGTCGATATCAGCTGTCGCAATCTCCTTGATGAATTTTGAGTTTTCGGCCATGTCGTCTGGGCGATAGCTCAATGAGTAATCATGTTCTGCTTTTGGATTGTACCCTGCGCGCTTGCGGAGTTTGTACGCCTCGTGTTCAGGTGGTAACCTACTGAATACTGTGCTTTCTTTGTACGTCTCATCGTCTTCTTCCTTATAACTGTCCCACTCGTCGTTTATATTGCGCGGACCTAAACGACTTTGCACTGGTTTTCGTTGTGGGTGAGAATACTGCACATAATTGCTTTCTGTTTCGCCGTAGGTATCGCGCGTGTCTTGCGCGCTCGGCCTTCTGATGTTTGGTACAGGTGCTTTTTCGGGGCGTAAGTTCCATGCATTGGCCTGCTGAGGCATGTGAGTGCTCAGAGACCTTTGCGGTGGGGTAACAAATGCAGACTGGTTGGCTTGTGCTTGGAGCAAAGCCTGTTGTGCGCTGAGTTGTGTATAGACAAGGTTTATAGACGTCATTTGTTCGGCATACCAGGAAGCCAGAGTTTTTCCTTCGGGTAGCCCTAAAAGTGCAGAGAAGTTCATTTGTGTTTGTTCCGATGGAGCTGAAGGGCCTGCTCCATGGTTTGGTGCTTGAACTGCTGGGGATGTTTGGAGGACTACCCCGGGTGGGGGTTGGAAAGTAGCTCCATTCGTGGTTTGGCTGATTATCCTGGGTGGGGTTTGGAAGGCAGCTCCATTAGTGGTTTGGCTAACCACTCTGGATGTGCTTCCGAAGATCTCAGGAAAATCGTTGTGCACTCGCCCTTCTTGGATGGTCGCGTTCCCCTAGACCCTTTGGACGCGTGCGGTGTCCGTGATGAGTTCAAAGGAAGAGACTGCTCCGTCCATTTGAGGAGAAGGGGTTGGTTCAGTCATTTTAGAGAGTTTTTGAACAAAAAAGAAGATGAGAGTGGTTTGCAAAAGATGTGGATGGCGCCAATGATGAAACACTGGTTAAATCCGATGATTAACTAGTTGGGTCGTCTCTTCTGTGGGTTCAATCTTCTTTCTTACTCGCCAAAAGACTGAATCCTGCAAACAGTAACACCGTCAGCTCGTTAAGAGGGGAATATGGGGGTTTCCCTCTCAACCGGGCTCCGGCGTGAGAATAAGTTCTGTTCTGAGGAGATAAAACAGTGTATGTTAAGAGTGAAAGTGAGAGGAATCGAATGGGATTAACCTGAATGATGAAGGATCCTATTTATAGCCGGAGGGTGAAAGAAGGAGGAGCAACCTTGCCAGCTGCTATAGGGCGCCAGCTGTCCGACCAAGGGGAATATCCTCTTGGTCCCCTCTGCTGTGGTCCGGGTAGTGGTACACGTGGCGCGCCTATATTTGTCCACGCTGGAAACATCGTACTGCTGTTGTCGGTCTGCTCCTTGATTTGCTGCAGGCCTACATGGCGCTCGATGAATGGTGACACGTGTTGTCTTTTCTGTCGGAGGGAGCATCTTTGGTGCCACCTTGTCGTCTTCCAGAAGTTTCTAGAAGCTTCTGGATTCGCTTGCTGATGTGGGCGCCATGTAGGATGAAAAAGTGGTGTGGTCCTTGCCATGTGGGCAAGGAATTGGGACTATACCTCTTCATTCCTAAAAGATCAAACAATTTTTTTATGTACCCTTTTTAGAAAATATATCTAGGACAATTTATTTTTTATCCGTTTCAATCAAAATAAATTCTTTTAACCTGATTAATTTCCATCCACATTGTATCTACGAGGGTGTAGGGAGTGGTTAAACACTTTGAGTGGCAAACCAAAAAACTGACCAATCAGAGCGCGCCATGTCAATCAGTCAAAAGTATTTAAACTTTGGTGAAAAGTGTTGGCAATGGTTTAGACACTTGATAAAATGGTAAACTATTTAAAAAAAAAAGGAAAAAAGTGTGATTGGTTGAGATGACATGAACCCCACCACACACCCCTACTCTCTCCCCTCTCCTCCCCTCTTCCCGAATCGGTGTTCTCTCACCGATTTACCTCCCCAAATCGGTAAAACAATTCGGCAAAAGAGGTGGGCATTGGTTTAGACATCGGCACCGATGCTTTTGCCGACACCACTCCGCACGCCCTGAAACTTGATTTTTGGCTGTCATCAAAATATATTCTTTTAACCTGATTAATTTCCAACATATATGTATGATTCGGTTGAAATTGTACGTATATACTCTATCGGTAAAATGTGTTTTATAGGTTTTTAGAATGAATTAGAATCTAAACGTTGTTTGTTTGATTACTATTGTGTGTGTGTGTTTTTTTAATCCTAAAGTTTACATTATTATTTAAATTTTGCTCAATTCCAGTAAACCTGACCTGGTCAAACAATTATGGTACAAACAAGAAGATTTTATTGATATATAATCATGTATCTTGTAATGACTAGAAATATACGGAAAGTGAAAGTATTTGTCCTCATGGTCAACTTCTACTACAATAATACCACTGATAAATAGTTGGTATATATTAGTCGGATATATTGGTCCGTAGCTTAAGCACTAAGGAGTATCTGAACCCATAAATATCAACAAATGTTATCATTTTAAAGCACAATGATTATATTATGTAAATTAAATAAAAAATAAAAATAAAAAACTGTTCAAATTTGAAGAGTTGTAATTACCAAGATAATTTTGTCATAAATATTAAATGCAGATTCTTTTAGACGAGAGAAGTAGCGTAAGTTTTGGCATATATACACAATACTATGGAGTATGGTCGTTTTATCAAATCGTGAATTAAATTCATACAGCAGTTGCTAGTAGTTAATGTAGCTGACAAGATAGGAAGACATGGAAAATGACTGGGTGAGATGAAAAATGAAAGCATTATTTTTTACATCAACTCCAACAGTTTTTACTTTTTTTTAGTAAGTTTAATTGTATAAATCAACATTCTGTAATGTTTTACTGCTATAAATTTACTTCAATAAGTTTTTCTTTTGTATCTTTTCTGTTGTTCCATATAAATTTTATCTTTTGTACCTACAACTTTTTAGATGGTATATGTATTTGTTCAAAGCTTTATTTAGGGTTACTTCCGACATTATTTAGGGTTGCTACCGAAAGTATACAATTGGATAATATTTCTCCCTTGTTTATATTTATTTAAAAATTTATAATGGTAGACGATGGTGGTGGGTGGTGGACGTGGGTGGCGGTGGTGGTGGTGGGTGGTGTTGGTGGTGATGGACGATGGGGTTGGTGGATGTGGACGGTGGGTGGTGGTTGTGGTGGGTGATGGTGTTTAACCCTCTGCAGAACTTAGAAGATTTTAGAGGTGACTAGGACAAGTCTGCACCAAGAAGAGTTCGGACGTTTTTTTAATGAAACGTCTTCGGAAAAACAAACAGTTTGCGGATGACAATGTCTGCACAGCGTAGACAGAAGAGTCTGTGCAGTTTTTTTTTTTTTAAAACAAACAAACCTTAATGAGTATTTGAGATAAACATGCTTTTTTTTTAAATACTTATCTAAATGACTATAAATGTATATCTTTAAGCTGGCCAAACTCTTAATTTTTTTTCAAAGTTTTAAGGAAAAGAGTTTAGTATTTTTGAATACATATTAATTCCATGGTTAAAGTTTAAGGAAAAGAGTTAGTATTTTTGAATACATGTTCCATGGTTAAATTTCGAAAATCTTAAAATTTGATATCATCTCAAAGTGGAAAAAACATTTGTCCAAAAGAAATATAATTTTTCTAGTCATATTGTAGTTGAGTTAATAAAGAGGTAGCTGCCGAAAGATCTGTGGCATGTTCCTGATCATCAATAAATACAAAGAGAATCTTGACCTGTGGCATTGCCTTTTCTCTTGCTGCCATTAATGCTCGTCCATGAACCCTAGTTTGAAGGTTTGAATTATGATTTTTTCATGATGATCTTGCTACTGTTTTGTAAAATCTTTGGCTGTTCAAAAGAAATTTGATCAATAATAACTCTGGTTGTTGGAGATGCAAGTTGAGTTAGTTGAATGTTAAAATGTAGGTTACTTTTTTTTTTTAATTTTAATACAAACTTTATTTAGAGTAAAAATTTGAAGTTTTGCCTTAAAAAAAAAATAAAGTTTTAGTTGATTCTAAAAACCAACAAAACCCGATTTCTTAAGCCCAAAACTGGAAGTCAATAAGACTGGAAGGTATGGGGGCCGGCTTAGGCCCGGCCTAGCCCGGCGCCGGACCCCCACACCACCCCCATAGGGCCGGTTCGTCTCATCCGTCTCCCACAAGCCGTTCTCGACGGGGCTCAATTGCTCTCTCCTCACACACACACAGCTATACATACATACATATATATATATAAAGGGGTTCATCCCCCACCCCCCTAGGTCCATCCCCTTTAGGCCCCGCTTACGTGGCGGTGACGCAGAGCCGTCCCCGAAAACTCTTGAAAAAATTTAGGCCTCGGGCGACGAAAAGAATTGGGCCCAAAATTATGGTTAAGGGTAAATACTTACAAAAATAAAAACTTTGTGATAGAGCAAAGACTTGAACTTGAGACCCTTACATTATTTTGAGATGGTTTTTACCACTACACCACCAATATTTGTTTACATAATAAACGGATAAATATACTAAATATATAATTTAATAAATATATACAAGCTTATAAAGACTTTTCGGGCCCTTTGAAATTTTGGGCCTCGGGCGTCGGCACGGGTTTGCCGGGCCCAGAGCCGGCCCTGCGGTGACGTGACGGCCCATCCCCTTAGGAATGAGGCTCTCCATACCCTCCAGTCTAAGATTCTACACATAGCACGTAAACTAGTATAACTATATTAAACTAAATATAACTCAACTTATTTACTAAGCATTAGTGTATATACTAATTCTATTGCTTTTCTTAAATTAACAGATATAACAGGTTCTTAAGAAAGAAGCATGATACAATTGTTTGTTAAACTTTTGCAAGTGAATCAACCTTTAATTTCGATCACTGTCGTAGAGATAAACCGGACGAAGAACATGAACTTGCATAAAACTGTATGCGGCCCTTTTTTCATTAATTGGAAGCAATGAAAATTACAATGTATGATGATAACCAAAACTTGACTCAAGTTATATACTATGCTTGTTAGGTCAGAACACGACTCACACGAACACTAGAACAAACGCAGTAAGCTCACACACTCACACACTCTAAATCACAAGAACAAGAACACAAGATTTATAGTGGTTCGATCAAGCTTGATGTACATCCACTCTCCATAACTGTTCTTTCTTTGTATTAGGTGCTCAAAGTGTACATGTACAAAAAAAAGAAGTATTTATAGGGCACAAATTAGGTTACTGAATATAATAATAATATATCAGACTGAAAAATGACCAATCCTCTTCCTAGAGGAACAATCCTTTGCTTAGAGGAATAATCACCAGACTAGAGGAATAATCATCTGCTCGAGTCAAATACTCCATAACCCAACAATCTCCCACTTGGAGGCTTTGACAACTTAAAACTGCTCTTCTTAAAACTTCATCTTCATAAGTAACCTTGTAAACACTTCATCTTCACTAGTTGTGGGCGGCCTTCTCATCAATTAACCTGAAGGCCAGTTGAATAGGGATGGCAAAAATACCTGAGCCCACCGGGCATACCCGAAACCCGACACAAATGGGATGGGTATACCCGATACCCGACGAGTATTGGGCCGGGTATGGGATTAGTTTTAAAAAATTTCACGGGTATGGGATTAGGTGATACCCGACCCGATTACCCGAAACCACATACCCGTTACCCGAACTACAACCCGATCATATACCTGGATTTTGTAGTTTATATTTTTTATTTTCCATTAATCCTAAGTGATTTATTTCGGTATGTTCATAATGTAAATGAACAAATTTTCTTTTAGTATATGTATTTGATAATAGTATTTATATTTTGTATGTTGTGAAATGTATACATATAAGTGTATAAGTATTATAAAATTATTATTAATTTATGATAAAACTTATATTATGTAATATACGTTATTGATTTATAATAGTTGTTGTATAAATAAAATATATAATAATTATAATAGTAAAAAATGAATTTGGAAACCCCAACGTAAACGCGAGTATACCCGATAGCCGCGGGATACCCAATACCCGACGGGAATTACCCGACAAATACCCGACGGGTATTGGGTCGGGTATGGGATACGATTTTACAAGTGGGTATGGGTATGGGATTACCAATACCCGACCCGAACCCAACCCATTGCCATCCCTACAGTTGAAGTTATGCAAAGCTTCAACTTCTCTAAGGTGACAACCTTAGTCAACATATCAGCTAGATTTTCAGTTCCTTTGATCTTCTTTAACTTCAGAGGGCCATCACTGACTTGATCTCTGATAAAGTGATATCTCAACTGTATATGTTTCGTCTTCGAATGGAAGACAGGGTTCTTTGCAAGGTGTATTGCACTTTGATTGTCACAGAACAGTGCACAATCAACTTGTTCCTTGCCAAGCTCTTTGAGAAATTCTTCAACCAAATAAGCTCTTTGCTTGCTTCAGCAACTGCTATATACTCCGCTTCTATGGTTGAAATGGCAACACTTTTCTGAAGTTTGGACATCCAACTTACAGCAGTGCCTTCCACTGTAAAGACATACCCTGTGGTGCTTTTGAGTGGCTCTTTACACCCACCAAGGTCAGCATCCGCAAATCCCTTCAGAATAACATCTTTCCTTTTAAAATGTAATGCCACTTTTGAAGTTCCCTTTAAATAACTTAATAGCCATTTAATTGCTTCCCAATGTTCTCTTCCCGGATTAGACATAAACCGACTAACAACTCCCACTGCATGAGCAATATCTGGTCTTGTGCATACCATTGCATACGTGAGGCTACCAACTGCAGATGCATACAGAACTTTAACCATTTCTGATTTATCTTTATCTGATTTGGGTGACTGAACTTTCGAAAGCGTAAAGTGATTTCCCAAAGGTGTGCTTCTGATATTGGCATCTTTAAGACTGAATCTCTCTAACACTTTCTCAATGTACTTCTCTTGAGAGAATGTCAAAGAACCATCTTCTTTGTTTCTGAAAATGTTCATCTCGAGTATTTGGTTTGCAGCTCCTAAGTCTTTCATCTCAAATTTTTCAGACATTTGCTTCTTTAACTTCTTGATCTCTGTCATGCCTGAACCGACATTTAACATATCATCCACATAGAGTAGGAGAATGATATAAGAACCCTTAAACCTCTTCATGTAACAATAATGGTCATTGTCACATCTCTTATAACCAACTATTCCGATGAAGTTATCAAACTTCAAATACCATTGTCTAGGCGCTTGTTTCAGACCATACAAACTCTTCTTCAATTTGCACACCAAATTTTCTTTGCCTTTAACCCGAAAACCTTCTGGTTGCGTCATGTAGATGTCTTCTTCTAGGTCACCATGTAGAAAAGCTGTCTTGACATCTAGCTGCTCTAGATGCAAGCCTTCTGCTGCTACAATACTAAGAACAAGTCTGATGATAGTCATCTTCACCACTTGAGAGAATATTTCATTGAAATCAATTCCCCTGTTGAAATCCCTTGACTACTAATCTTGCTTTGTACATTTTGGTACCATCATCTTCATCCTTGACCCTGAAAACCCATTTGTTCTGAAGAGCCTTCTTCCCAGATGGAAGTTTTGTTAAATACCAAGTCTTGTTCTTCTCAAGCGACTTCATTTCATCTTTCATTGCAAGCTCCTTCTGCAATGAATCTTTTAACCCCATAGCTTCAGAGTAACACTGGGGTTCACCATTTTCTGTCAAAAGTATATAGTTGACTAATGGTGAGTACCTGTTTGGCGGTCTAGAGGCTCTAGACGATCTTCTTGGTTGAACTTGAGGTGTGTCTGGGGAATTTGGAGTTGAAGGAGAAGCTTCGTCTTCCTTCGACTCATTACTATAATCGTTCCCTAAGCTCCCACTGTCGCTTGATTCATCCCCATTTTCTAGAATGTCGACTAATGCTTCTTTTATTGTTTCACCACTTTCAAACTCAACATATTCTTTCTGAACTTCTAGCCTTTTGGCGTTTCTATCTTTGTATAATTTGTTTTCATTGAAAATGACATTTTTGCTTCTGATTACTTTTCTGCTTTCATTATCCCAAAGCATGTAACCCATTTTTTCTGACCCATAACCAATAAATGTGCACTTCTTGGACTTTGAGTCTAACTTATCCCTGTCACCATCTTCTAACAAATCGTAAGCACTACAACTAAAGACTCTTAAGTGTTCGAGACTTACCTCATTTCCTTGCCACATTTCTTCTAGCAATTTGAAACCCAAGGGAACTGATGGTGATCAATTGATCAAGTAGGCTGTAGTGTTAACTGCATCTGCCCAGAATGTTTTAGGCATCCCGGCACTCAACCTTATGCTTCTTATCGTCTCATTCAATGTTCTGTTCATTCTCTTAGCTACACCATTCTGCTGAGGAGTTCCTGGAACTGTCCTGATCGTCTTTATCCCTTTCTTGACACAATAGTCAATAAACATCTTGCTTTTGTATTCACCACCATTGTCCGAATTTAAGCACTTTACCTTCAAATTAGTTTCATTTTCAACAGCGTATTTCCATATCTTAAAAGCATCAAATACATCAGATTTATGTTTAAGAAAATAGACCCATACCTTACGTGTTGAATCATCAATGAAAGTAACATAGTATCTCGAGCCTCCTTGAGATGAAACTGATGTTGGTCCATATACATCCGAGTGAAAAAGCTCCCGCTTCTGAGCTTTCGGTGTCTCCCTGTCTTCACAAAAGTGACTTTTTTTGTTTACCAAGGATACAAGATTCAAAGAATTCAGCTTCCACTTTCTTCAAATTAGGAAACTTCCCTTTCTGAGCCAACATCTTCAATCCCTTCTCTCTCATATGTCCGAGTCGGTTGTGCCATAAATTCGATGGACTCGGACTGGTGGTCATGGCATGAAAACCTTCGGCATGAATCTCTGCCATGTATAGTGCGCCTTTCTTCTTTCCTTTGGCAATCATTAAGTTGTCTTTGATCACTTCCATTGTCCACCCCCAAAGTGAATATTAAACCCTTCATTGTCCAATTTACCTACTAAAATCAACTTTCTCCTCAAATTAGGAATAACCCTGACATCTTTCAATATCCATATAGTTCCCAATGAGGTCTTCAAGTCTACATCCCCAATACCCATAATATCAAGCAGTTGATCATCAGCTAAACGAACTTTACCAAAGTTACCTGTTCGTAGATTATTGCCCATATCTTGGCATGAGGTAGCATGGAAAGAAGCAACTGAACCCATAATCCATGATTCCACTGAATTCTCCACACAACATAAGAGAGCATCTCCCGATTCTTCAGAAGATACATTGTTTACTTCTTTCTTTGTAGCTGGTTTTGTACATTGTCTTCTAAAGTGACCTTTTTATAGTTCCAACATTCAGTGTCTTTTCTTTTCTTTTCTTTGACTGCCCCCGTTTTCTGGACTTTGACCTACCTCGATAATCTCCTCTATCGTTTCTTCTTCCTCTACTTTCTGTGTGCAATAAAGAACTTGAATTAGAGGTTTCACCATTGCTTCTTTGTCTGATATCTTCATTTATAATCAAGTCACGAATACTCTCAAAAGTGAGTTTGGTAGTGCAGGATACCTACTAACAGTTGTGATTGTGCCTGACCAACTATCAGGCAAAGATGATAAAGGAGGAGCACTTGAACTTCATCATCAAACTTTATTTCAACTGAGGCTAAATGAGAGATAATCGAGTTAAACTCGTTTATGTGAGAAGTAACTGACATGCCTTCCTTCATCTTGGTGTGAACCAATTTTCGGATGAGGAATACTTTGTTTGATGTAGATGGTTTTTCATACGTGTTAGACAGAGCTTTTAATACACCATGTGTAGTTGTTTCATTGACAATGTCATACGCAACACTCTTTGCCAAAGAAAGCCTAACCACACACCCAAAGCTTGTCTATCCAACAACTTCCATTCTTCATCATACATGTCATCCGGTTGTGGTCTCAACATAGGCAAATGCAAACCTATTTGATACAACAAATCCTCAATTTGCATTCTCCAAAATCCATAGTCAATACCATCCAACTTGTCGATCTTGATTTTACTATCTTATGCCATTTTAACAAATAATTATCAACTGCTATGAACCAAACGAGTTCGTACTACTAAAGGATAATAATAATAATAATACTAGCGGAAACAATAAACGGAAACAAACACTTATCTGTTTCAAGCTTTAAAATGGCGATGAACAAGGTTGATAAGATCCTTGTCAAAGGTTGAGGGTCTTCTTGCAAATAATGGAAACTTAATTTTCCCTAAAAGAGAGAAAGAAAAAAGAAGCGTATTATTCTTCGTCTTCTTCCTAGACGCACCCTGCTCTCTGCACTTCACAACATCAGGCGACCAACGTGCAAAATCAAAGCCCTAATCTTTGATTTTTGAAACCCTAGATGCGATCTCTAGCAACAAGAATCTCTGATTTTGGAATCATAGGCGACAGTGTGAAACCCTTATCGGAGTTAGAACTGACGGCGACGGCAGCTGTGGTGGCGACGATGGGAAGATGAGCGGTAGTGGCAGCGG
The DNA here is from genome assembly GCA_030545235.1 of Helianthus tuberosus. NCBI lineage: Eukaryota > Viridiplantae > Streptophyta > Magnoliopsida > Asterales > Asteraceae > Helianthus > Helianthus tuberosus. The sequence continues at coordinate 59,031,716 of CM060449.1, read as the reverse complement.
CGACAACTACTTAGTTGACAAATCCTAGTCGCAATTTCTGCAGAAGATGTCTTCAAATCGGAACCGTAGTCCCGACATGTATCTTCTTCTTCACCTTTTTTTTGCTACTAGTTCGTGTTAATCGATCAAAAGCTTGAGCTCTGATACCGGTTGTTAGGTCTGAACACGAGTCACACGAACACAGAACAAATGAAGCAAGCTCACACACTCACACACTCTAAATCACAAGAACAAGAACACAAGATTTATAGTGGTTCGATCAAGCTTGATCTACATCACCTCTCCACACCTAGTTCTTTCTTTGTATTAGTAAGAAGTATTTATATGGTACAAATTAGGTTACTGAATATAATAATATATCTTCATCAGACTGAAAAAGGACCAATCCTCTTCCTAGAGGAACAATCCTTTGCCTAGAAGAATAATCACCAGACTAGAGGAATAATCCTCTGCTCGAGTCAAATCCTCCATAACCTAACAATCCTAACTTGCATGCTAAGCTGTCACACCCCGAATTTCCACGTGTCACCGGTGGGCCCGGTGGGGAGTATCGTGACGTCATGGTTGGCAACATAATAGTCAAACAACACAATATATATGAATGCACAGCGGAAGCAAAAGATATTTATTATTACATTCCGAATATGAAGTAATATTCAGTATTACAACGGAAAGTAAAGGATCCACAGGCGGATCTTAAAACATATCATTTGTTCAACAGACTTTAGGCGCCTAGAACTTGCAAGATTTATTATTAGCGCCCTGAGCTTCCAGCCAATTTCGTTTAGTACCTGTCACTTAACCTTTTTGGAAAATACGTCAGTTTTCACTGGTAAATACACTCAACTGACTCATTTGAAAAGAGTTTAAGAAAATTGATTTAGATGCACCAGGCACAAAACCTTTTGACACTTTGATTAAAATGCACAGAGGCAAAATTAATCTTTTTATACTTGGGAAAATTATTTGTATATAATCTTGTATACAGTTTTACTTATTTGTCGTCCGTTAGGGCCGGTTTGTAGGGCCGGACTAGATTAACAGACACGCCACAGGTATAATGCCCACGGGCTATCATCCTCTAAGTGGATTACCAGTTCCGGTATAATGCCCACAAGGATGATACCTCGGAGTGGATTACCAGTTTTTACATAATGCAGCTGTCAGGTGTATGCCTACACCCCGTGCTTAAGTCGTGGCCATTACTTCGAATGATGCCAAGGATATCCGGGACATGGTCATTAACCCCCAAAGGCCATACACCAAATAATAATAAAATAATACATATTAAACAGGTTATGTAAGTACATCAATCACAATCCGATTTAAATGACTACATACACCCGACCAAGCGGTACTTTTATAGTACCGTATCCCAAGCCCGTATAGGGAAAATAAGTTAAGAGTATTTACCTGAGCTAGCTCCTGTCTTAAATATCAGAAATTAATAACTCAGTCGTATTCACTTAAGTAAGCGTAGGTACCATTTACCGGAAAGCTCTAGTCTGGAATGATGGTATAAATAATTAATTAAAATGCTAACGGGTCTTTAATTAAGTCTAAGCTTAGACCGGTTAGTCTTACAGGAAGATACGGTTCAGACGCATGATTAAGCGAAGACCGGATAGAATGTGATTTAGACCCGACAAGTTTGAAGACTTGTTTAATATGGGTTTATTATTCACATTCTGGATTTTGAGATAAAACCGATAAGGTTTGACCCGTTTCGGCTAATTTATGTAAACTTGTTACATAAACCGAACCGAACGCGTAATAAGCGTGACGGGTATTCATTTGAGCCATCTACAGGTTTCCTAAGTTAATTGTGCCTCAAATATGTTGTGACATCAGTAAGATGTCTTTCATTATGCCCGAAACGTATTTAAACACAAACTAGGCCTCGTAGGGTAGTTTGGTCATTTAAAAGGTTATGAAAGAGTTTAAATGTTTAACTGAGTTACAGGTCTGATGTAAACAGCAAACATACTTAATTTGATGAGTTATAACAGTATGCCAAAGTATATATGTGAAATTTATCATCTTTAACCAAACTATGCCCCGTAGGGGTATTTTGGTAATTTCACATAAGCCGAAAAGCTCAAAAACGAAGTCTGAGTTTATCAACCTTTGCTTACTGTTAAATTATCATAATTTGCCTCTTATATCAGTAGGTATCGACCCGGGTATGTCCAATATGATTCTAAGACATACTATGCGCTAAAAACGCTAATTATGGCGATTAAAGGCCATTTCCGGGTTCTATACCTAAATCTGATATTTTTATATTTCCAGAAGGATTAATATAATTTATTTATCATAACTAATCAGTAGCAAAAGGTTTGGAATCGTTTAGATGTGTAAAACTCATTTTATGGCCCGTAAGGGCAAAACCGACAATTACCGGATTAAGCCTACGACTACTAGTTATGCTCGACCTAAAATTAATTAAAAATCTTTAAAAATCCCATAATAATATATAACATCAGTGGGTAAATTATTTGATATCAAAAAGTATGTTTAACTAGGCTTTACGCTAATTACGCCATGTTGTTAACATAAAGCCTTAATTTAGCGACAATGAGCATAACTCTTAATCTACAAGTCAAACTGATGTCAAACTTTGCAAACAAGTCTTTATATCAGTAACTAAGGTTTCTACACTTTTACATTTTCATAAATCATGATTTAAGGTAATGAGGGCATAATGGTCAACATATGGGCAATTAACGGAATCATGCGTATTAATCGGATAACTAATGAACCGAGGTGTATAATCACAGAGGGTTATACTAGCATGTAACCTGGTCCAAATGAAGCTCTAAGGTATTTCTAAAACATACCTAAACGGGTCAGAATTGAAGTCAAAGCAAAAGTCAAAGTTTTGCGACTTTCGGTTCCGAACCGGGTCTAAACAGGAAATAGTCGGGTTGAACATGTTTAAACATGTTCTTACACTAATTATTAAGTCATAACAATAATCAAACAGGTTATACATGTTCTATATAGCTAATTATGCATAAACGACATTTTAAGCATTATGTTGACTTTTTAAGTAAATATTTGACCCGACATTTGACCTGCTTAGGATGGTGACCAGGGGAAACCCTTTTGGGGTTTTATTACCCACATAAATACCATTCTAAAACTACTTTTAATTCGAGATAAGACTGAGTCATTAGTGACTAATCTCGAAGTCAAACCGTAATTACGACGGTTTGACTTTTAGCTAATTAACTAAGCTAAAAGCAATTAGAGAAAGTTTAGAATACTTACTGAAGTCCTATGCACGACTTATGATCAGTTGGACCTCCTTGAGAGCTCCAGAATTGATCCAAGAATGCAGGAATGTGTGAAGAACAATGTTGCACAAACAAGGCCTTTTATACTTGTTCAAACACCACAACTAGTTGACAACAAGGTCTATGATCCATCCACAACTGATTAACACTTGTCACTAGTGCCTAGGGATGTCTAGGGGTCGTTTACAAGTGAGAAAAACCGGTGGAATAGGTTACAATCGCGAAAAACAGGCTGCAGAAGGTTTCTGGTCGCTGGGTGACTGGTAGCGCACCGTTACGCTAACATTGTAGCGGTGCGCTAGACCCCCTGCGCATCGTAGGGATAGTTTGGCTACGGTGCGTATGGCCTCTTCAGGGGCTGTTTTGCTTGTTCTTTCATTCATTCGAAAGGGTAACCCCATTATCCGCATATGGGCCATTAATTATCATCTAGGGACCTCTAAAAATGTGCTTGAACGGTTCTAAACCTTACCCTTGTGTATTGTTTCGTTTGTATCCATAAACAAGACCCGAAACAAAGGGTTACCGCTTCTTTTTCTTCGTAGGAGTCCACCATATCAATTTACGAATCATTCAATGTTATAATTCACTGAACTTGAACGTATACTAAATGTTTTTAACATGTTTGAGTCTTGGGATTTTCTACGAGGTCGTTCAGAGGTGCAAAAGTTAACATGGCGACACTTTTAAATCCTGTCAAACATTTTTATTAACCCGGGTTTACAACGCGTTTTGTCTTACATGACACGTGTCGTTTTATTATTGAACCCGAAATTTTCGAGGTGTTACATAAGCTTCGTATTTGAAAATCAAAACCTTAGCCTGATCCAGATCTAAGTACTATATTCAAAATTCAAACAAATAATAAAAAATAATCTTAAATAAATCAAGTATTGTTATCCTTTAATACTCTTTCTCAACACTTACTTCCTTTATACTCAAGTCTTCACAAAACTTGACTAGCTTAAATCCCAGTAGCAACTTGGTAAACATGTTTGCTACCTGATCATTGGTTGCAATATGCTTCAAGTCAACTTTGCCCATTAACACTTTCTCGCAAATAAAATGATAGTGCACTTCTATATGTTTCGTGCTTGTATGAAATGTTGGATTTTCGCCTAGTGCTATTGACGATATGGTATCACAATACACTGTAACACTCAAACCTATTTTCTATATTAAGATCCTTTAACAACTGTATCAGCCAAAGACACTATTGGGTTGCCAACTGCAGCTCAATACTCAACTTATGTTTTTGAAAGAGACGTAGTCGACTGTTTCTTGCTACACCATGATATGGAACTTGAACCTATCATAGTCATATAGCCTATTGTTGAACGTCGAGTATTACGATCTTGAGCATTGTCTGCATCGCAATAACCAACCAATTCCACCCAAGACTCCCTCTTAAACATTACTATGTACCTTTGTGTTATTTTAACATACCATAACACCCTTCAAACTACATCTAAATGAGGCTATCTTAAAATCTTCTGCATAAATAGTGGCGGAGGTTGACCAAAAATTCAGCGAGGGTGGAAATTCATGGGACCCAATTTTTTTTTCCTATCGCTATGTTTCGGGTTATGTGTTCGAGTTGGGTCAAACAAGAATAACACCAAATAAAACTAAATAATCTTCCTTCATTCAAAGGACTCGTTCTTACACATAAAAAAACTAAATCTTGTTTAACAAACCAAAGGCCAAAATATTTATAATGGTGCAATAAAGGATTGAAGATTTGAAGGCTCAAGAACCCTGAGAACACAGAACCTTTTTTTTCTGCTGAAGTCGAACAACATAGATGGGGCGCATCTATCCTCACGTATTGTTCTTTATATTGTTTAAATATCTTTCACTTAAGACAAAATGAACCCTCAAGTTTCATTTATATAAAAAATAGTTTGAAACTTTATTTAAACTCACTTCAAGTTTAAAAACAATAATAAAAAATTACTAAAAGCCCCGTTCTTCACGTTTTTTTAACTCAATGCGAAAATATATATAAATTTTTTGGACAATAAACTTGGTAGGGGTAGGGAATTTTTAGGCAAAATAATTGGCGAGAGCGGACCTATATAATTTAAAAAATTTGGGACGAAAAAATAGGAAAAACTACATTACTAACCGAAACATTGGCGGGGGCACCCCCTTGCCCCTTAAAAGGTGTGCCCCTATGCATAAATATGCTCAGAACTCCAACCGCGTATGCAATATCAGGTCTGGTAAGTGTTAGATAGATTATACTTCTTGACTATTTTTTGATACATGGTAGTCAGTAGCGTCTTGTAATTATTTTCCTCCGTATGCTTGAAACTATACATTTGGTTCAATAGGATTCGTTGTTGGCTTGCAACATTCCAATCCATACTTACTCAAGAGATCAATTGCATACTTGTGTTGATGGAGAATAATCCAATGTGGTTTATAGTCCAATTCTAACCCCAAGAAGTGGTTTGGTTTTCCAAAATCTTTCGTACGAAACCTTGTCCATAAGTTATTTTTTTAATACTTGTATCCATCTAGTATAACACCGACTATGATTAAATCATCTACATATACCAACACAACGTCACCCTTTCCATCTACTAAAACGAATAGGCTTGTATCAGCAATAGTAGTGGTGAATCCATTATGCTCTAAGAATTCTCCCATTTCCCGAACTAGTCACGAGGTGACTTTTTCAACTTGTACAGTGCTTTCTATAATTTACATAGGTATCGCGGTGTTATGTGCTTTTTAAATCCTTCTGCGGGAGAAGGTAGAACGACGAAGCTAGATGATGAAGGACGAAGCTAGTAGGAGAAGGCGGAGATAATTACTCAAATTTAATTTGAATTTACGTGGAGATCAAAATACTTAAATTTGAAAGATTACTTAGCTACTTATATAAATGAAAACCAATTCGTATTAATACTAACCAATACATTAAAGGATAACTAAATAGTGAGGATAGTAGGAAGATGTAACTGATTCTTCTACCACTCTATTACTTTAACCACTTGCTAAAATTTAAGAAGCCATTCCTATCACTTTAATGCCTAGGTCAAGCTTCTTCTAGTCTGGAGTAACCCACCCAAATCTAGTTTATACACTGCATTTTCCCCTTAAACTTGATTGGGTCGTGTTTGACTACCCTCAACTTCTTCTATTTGCTTATACTTTGATACATCCAATGCTTCTTCTGATTGCTTTTTCATTGAAACGTTGAATACTTTTTATGTTTACATTTTTATCCTTGAAACACTTAATGCTTCTTCTGTCTGCTTCTTTCGTACTTCACTGACTCTCCATTGTACCCGTTCATTTCAACTTCCATTCACTTTCTTTAGAAGCCCCGAGCTCCCCATATTTCTTCTAAATTTGGTGGGATTGAATGGATTTGCATATATATTTTTCTCTAACTTCACCTTCGGCTCCATAAGAGAAGTTATATGTTTAGGTGACACACTAGTTTCCTTCTTTTGTGGCTTTTCAATTTCTAGATAGTAAGCATATAATCCAAGATCATCCATGTTGGATTCCTTCATCATTTTATCTTTAAACTCTTTAATTCTCCCTTTAGCATAACCTTGATCATGTGACCATTTTACGAATCCAATTTTCTTCAAGATTTATCCAGCTAGATATTCCATGTCATTTTTTTCTTGAAGTATTCCATAGAGATCAAAAAACAACCTATGTTTTCCCCAAACTGTGCTTCTTACCAGCCTCTCTTAAGATGTTAGTTTTTAACAGCTTCCCTCAAGATGTTAGTTTTTAACAGTGTCTTCCCCAAGCTATTTAAGTATAGCCTTGTGCTTTAAAGATTCTCCCATATTGTCCTTCCTGACCTTGAACACCCATTTTAACCCTAATGAGTTTGTGACGAGGAAGTAGGTCAACTAGCTTCTAGATATAAAGATGCATCTTAGTTCAAGGAAGGTGATGTTACACGGTTGTTTGGTGTGTAGGTCAGGTCTCCACTTGACACTTGCCACATTCTCTAATGGAATGTTCTCAACGTTCTTCCAACTGGATGCTAGTCACCTTATCCAATAGACCATTTTTCACCTTTTTGGGAGCTACTTTAGCTCAAAGAAGGCGGTAGGTTTAAAAATCTGGTATGATCAGAAGGGCTAATGTTACATGGTTGTAATGGGGAGTTAATCCATCACATCAATATGGGGTTTGCTTTGTAGTGCAATTCTCAACTTATTGCTCGTAATCTTCTTTAATGGTATATTTCCTTCTTTCCATGTCATCTTCTAAAGGAAAATGTCATCCAACTTCTTAGGGAAAAGGTCGTCCAGCTTATTCG